>LJJI01000022.1:0-347431 GCA_001553865.1 Cladosporium sp. BSL10
TGTGTGTGTGTGTGTGTGTGTTCCGCAACAGTCTTTGTGGTATGTCGCCTTCTCAGGCGTGCGTACTGGATCGATATATAAAATGATAGATTGATTGGGTGGTAACAAAAGCTACAACGCAGGGAGATGCGCCTCGTAGGGCTGTAGGGCTGAAGCTATACTGGAGGGGAATCGTGAACACGACGAGCAAATTACCGAGCTACAACACACCAACCCGCAGTGGCCGCCTCACCCGGGCGTTGGTTCAAACTAGACGCTTGGAGTCTCGGATCATACGGCATGCCAGGCTCTCAGCCCAGTGTGGAGTGACGCTTGGAGCCGCCGAAGATTGACTGATACGAGAGGTCTGACTTTGCTGTATACCTTACATAGACACAGCCCCCTTCTTTGGCAGTTTCCTTCAAAAGGGTCAGGCTATCTCAAACTAGACCGGAAGATGAGGCTTCTAACTCAACCCTCTTGGATCGAGTCATGCACAGTACTCTACATACGATTTTCGTTTGTTTGTTAGCCAGCAAAGCAAATCCATTCGATACGTACACTTATGAGCCAACATTTGATTAGCGCAAATAACTCGATTCGCAGGCGTCCCTCTCCAAAGTATAGAACTATCAGTGCAACGGGCAAGATTGAAGAAGCACCAAGGTCACGATGTTTCGAGCAGGACTTGAAGACCTCGACGAAGGCATGGTGACGCAATGAACTTGTCATTAGGGTTCGACATGAGGGTTTGGGGTAGAGACATAGTAAAGCCGTTTCGTGTTTGTGCCCATGTGAGATGACCAACGAGTGAAATTATTACATGGGTAAATGTAAAGATGTATCATTGTTCCCCATTATGATCATCAAATGTACAGTGACGTCTTGGTCTCGAAATATTCCATTTTCAAACTTGAATAGCCACAACGGAGAGAGGACCAGGAAACAACTTAAAACATCTGCCAGATAATCTGACGAGTTCTGGGATCGATGACATCCGGCAACGACACATGTACACGAAGACATTCCAGAACATGCTGCAATACCAAGTGATATTATGACCGTGTAGTAGCTATGTCACGAAAAGACAGTCTGATGAGGATCTCCTGAAAAGAGATGCCTCATGCCCTCCACATGCAACGGCCAAGACCGGGAGCCAACTCCTTCGGCATCATCAAGCTTTGCGCACGGCCAGTTGGCTATTATCAATAACTGACTTTTAATGCCATGTCAGCAGGCTGAAGACGAGAATGCGCAACAACACGAGATGTTTGCAGCTGCTTGTGTGAGCCCCGGGTGGATCAGTGCTACGTTTTCGAACACCTGCAGCATTGTCATCGCAGAGTCTAATGCTTACAAAGCAGAACCCGACGTTGCCGCGGCGAAATCTCGACATCCAATACGTCGGTATGCACGCGGTTCGCGATAACGCCAGTATAGATCTGGCATCTGGGAGGGATATTTCGCGCAGCGGTGGGCTGATCGCGGAGCTCTGGCGGTTGACTGCGTGTCGCATCTTATCGCTGACCTCGGCCGCGCAACAAAGCACGACCGTCTTAACCCTGTAGACTTGCAAGTGCCGTCAAGCGATGGCGCTCGGACAGCATACCATAGCTGCCTTTACCGACCATTTCTCTTCACCACAGCCAATCATTGCACATGTCATGATGCAAGCGGATGTCACGGACGATTGTAACATCCGCAGAATCGTCACTGTTCACTGAGAGCTGGGGAAACCCTGTCAGTCCGCTCGTGCACGCTTCATTTAATTGTTGAGGGAACTGCTGCTGTTTGTTTCGTGTCGTACCTCCCATGTGAAGAGCAGACACGTGTGTCCTCGCGCTGTCACCTGTTGCAAACATCACAATCCACCCACATTGTTGCTCACGACTCCAAATCTCGAATATTGCCTGTTACCGAAAGAGTCGACCATTCTGACTTACAATACCATCACACTACGTTGCAAGCTCGACTCAACAACCCGCAATGGCCAACGCCGTCGCTACTGAAGGCAATCAGCCCGTACCATTGGCGGTTCGCAATCGGCCGGATGAGTTCAAAATAGAACAAGGATTACATGCCGACCAACTCCCTTTTCTGTTTCAGGTTTGTGCTGGTGCATGTCAATGCTTTGAACTCATATTGACATTCATAGACTGGCGATGTCACAACCGAGATCCATCCAGCCACCCGCCCAGAATTGACGGAGCTGAAAAAAGACGAGGCGGCTATTGACTCCGTCGGCGATCGCGATGAGCTGTTCAAGCGCGAGAGAGATGGATGGGAAGGGTGAGTCCGACGACGACCCTCAGATTCACAGCTCCCGTGCGCAAATACTGACGAGCGAACAGCTTCGTCGAGTGGGAAGCATACCCAGAGAAGAAGGCCAAGGCACACAAGCTTCTCACATCTCAGGACTTCCCAGCAAACCCGGAGTACCAGATGGCGGCCCTTCCAGGCACAAACCCGGTTCTGGAAGGCATCGAATACAAGATGTACCACGCGGCCATTGGAGGCGAGCTCAACACAGTGGCCGACAACTCTTGGAAGAAGGTCCTTGAAGAAAAGCATCCCGAGATGCTGCACGTTCTCCAATTCCCATACAATGGCGAGCCGCCGAAGCGCTTGACAACTGCCAAAGCCATCACGCCGAACGATCTGCACTTCGTCAGGAATCACGGCGGTATTCCTATTATCGACGAGGAAAAGTACTATTTCGACATGGACGGCTGCGTTCTCAACCCGAGAAAATTCACCATGGCCGATCTGAAGGACGAATCGAGATTCCCAAGAGTCACCAAGATGGCGACCATGCAGTGTTCTGGCACACGAAGAATCGAGCAGATCAAGAAGTATGCTGGCCAGGGTGACGCAGTTCCTCAGGCTCCATGGGCCGAGGGAGCAATAGGGACTGCTACCTATACCGGAATCAGCCTCAAGAAAGTCATCAAGGCTTGCGGCGGCCTCACAGATAATGCCAAGCACCTGGAGTTCTACGGTGCCGACACCTACTTCAAGGCGCACGAAGCCATGAACTATGTCGTTAGTGTTCCATGGTCGAAGGTCAAAGCCAACGAAGTCTTGCTTGTATGGGAGATGAACGGCAAGCCTTTACCGGCTATCCATGGATTCCCGCTGCGTGTCCTCGTCTTGGGCTACATCGGCGCGAGGAGTGTCAAGTGGCTGTACCGCGTCAAGGCGATCAAGAACCCCAGTCTGGCACCCGTGCAGAGCAAGGAGTACCTGTACTTCGACCAGCAGACTGGCAAGCACAATCTGAAGCCAACAGACGGCATTCAGATCCAGGAGATGCCAGTGAGCTCCGCCATCATGTCGCCTTGGACCAATCAGGTCGTCATCCACAACGGAGCAATTCGCTGCAAAGGCTGGGCATACTCTGGTGGTGGTCGCTGGCCAGAGCGTGTCGAATTGTCTGCCGATGGCGGCTTCAGCTGGTATGCTGTTCCGCTCGAAAACCTATCGCCGAAGCACAAGTGGACATGGCGCACCTGGGAGTACGCGCTTCCGTGCGATGTCGAGGGCTGGATCGAAATCGTGTGCCGCTGCTGGGACAACTCGCTGAACACTCAGCCGTTGAGCGTACGTGCTGCGTGGAATTGGGGCCTGCATGTCACCAGTTCAGCGCACAGGATCAACGTGTACAGCATCAATGCGACACGCGCTCGCACGGCCGAGAAGATGAAGATGTTTGAGCAGACGGGCAGTCCTTACGCTCCGATTACCTGGCCCGAGGAGTTCCAGTACCAGAGCGAGAAGGAGTACAAGGAATTCTGGGAGAAGCACGATCCCAGAGATGTGGATGAGTGAAGCCATCGGCTAGGAGAAGGCGGTGGAAAGAGTTGTGCACACAATGGCCAAGTTTCTCTATGTAGGCTGTCTGTCCACATCAAGTATTAATGAGACATGAAAAGATCAGTTTGAAGACATTTGTTGTGGAGCATGGTTGAGAGATACCGTGAGTTGGCTGTTCGCAAATCGAGCTGTTGGGCAGTACTGTCCAAGGGGTACTCACTCCTTGAACATCGCTTTTGAGAGCGGCGCTTTCGCCTGTACGCTTACGCGCCTTCCAAACTCTTCGCTCGTCCCTTCCTTACTCGCTCTCCGTGCACTTCACGGAGGCCAGAAGCCTCTCTGCACGCTATGTTCTCTCTCTATTTTCCTCTCTCTGTCTCTGCCTCGAGAGGATCCCTTTCGAGCCCATCTTCAACAGCTATGCCTACACTCTACGAGCAGCACTTCGATGAACGTCACGCTCTATGTGAGCAATACGATGAACGTACCAAACTCGGCGAGCGCAAGACCATGGAGACCAGATGGAAAGTGTGGACTGCACAGGCGAGGAGGGCAAGCTGTAAGACTTGCTGGGCAAGCCCGCCGAGTCTGAACAGGATGATGATGATGACATTAATTCTGAAGACGAGGTGCGCAATCGATAAGGCCCTGCGAATCCCTGCTTAGACCATTGTTTCCAGCCACCTACGCGCCACAATTCATACGTGGCTTCATTCGTCTGCAGCACGTGTGTCAGAACAGCGTGGCTGGAAACGGAGCAGACGCCGAGTGTTTGGGAACAGGAACAGGCAAATTCTCGACACGATCGATTCTCGAAATGGCAAATCTAGCGCCATCTCGCGTACGTTTCCGGTGACTGCCACCACCAGCCTTAGGGCCCCACTTCAATGACGCGTTTCACTCAGGCCCCGCGCCTTCCAAGGCGAGCAAGGCTGAGATGTACTCTACCCAGTTTCGAGAGCATTGGCACCTCCTCACTACATCTTTACTCCTGCCGCTTTGCAAACGTGTCTTCCGCAGTATCCGAGTCCGCCCACTCTGTTTCTGTCCTTATCCCTGTCTCTGCGTTAGATCGGAAGAAGCAGCAGAAGCAGCAGAAGCAGCAGCAGCAGCAGCACGTGACGGGTTCGATACCCTCACGCCGCCGCAATCATGGTCCTAGGAAGAACCAGTCATGTCAGCCCGGAAGACCAGGTCACTCCGGAACAGCGTGCCGCTGATGCCAACAGCCCCGAGAAGGAGAACAGTGGGTTCATGGGCAAGCTGAGGAACAAGCTCAAGGACACTCACTTGTATGACGCCAAGGTCGGAGCGATCCACCTCAAGCATCGCATCGGCAAGTTTCAAAACCTGATCAATTCCAATCATCGCCACGACGAGGAGCACGAAAAAATTACCGACGCTAAGAGGACCGCTATCGCCGAGGAGCACCGTTTCCAGTCTTTTGCGCCGGAGCGTGATGGCAACCTTATCAAGTGGTACATTGACGGCCGTGATTATTTCCATGCTGTCTCTGTCGCTCTGGAGCGCGCCAAGGAATCTATATACCTGGCCGACTGGTGGATTAGCCCCGAGCTTTTCCTGAGGCGTCCTCCATACTTCCAGCAGCAATGGCGTCTCGACAAAGTCTTGAAGCGCGCTGCCGAGCGCGGCGTCAAGGTCTACATCATCGTCTACAAGGAAGTGTCGGCGGCACTTACTTGCAACTCCGCGCACACGAAGAATGCTTTCCACAGCCTGATCAAGGAGGGAGAGCCCGGCTACGGCAACATTCGCGTTATGCGCCACCCGGATCACAATGTTTTTGAGAACGCTGGCGACATGACTTTCTACTGGGCTCATCACGAAAAGTTCATTGTGATTGACTACGACATGGCTTTCATTGGTGGTCTAGACTTGTGTTTCGGACGCTGGGACTCGAGGCAGCACCCGCTGTCTGATGCCCACCCGGCTGGCGTCCAGAACGAAGTATTCCCTGGACAAGACTTCAACAACAACCGCATCATGGACTTCCAATCTGTGGAAGACTGGAAGACCAACGAGCTTTCAAAGGCTGAATTCGGCCGTATGCCTTGGCACGATGTTGCAATGGGAGTCATCGGGCCTTGCATTTACGACATTGCCGAGCACTTTGTCTTGCGCTGGAACTTCTGCAAGCGTGACAAGTACAAGCGCGACGACCGCTACGACTGGCTGACGATGAGTGGACGCACTGGCGAAAACGAGGACCTTATCGGTGTTCAGAGACCAAAGCACCCGGTTGGCGATTACATCCACCACCCCTTCAGCCCCATCCACACCAAGGCAGCTAACATTTTCGATTTTACACCCGACGCGTCAGGAGGATCTACTCCGGGAGAGTACTATGATGCCACTCCAGGTGTTGATGAGCATGGCTACACCGAAGACCAGCACACAAGAACGCGATACAAAAAAAGGCTTGAAGAAACAGCCCAGCACATCCCTGGTTTGCATAAGGACGCCACTGCTGAAGAAATAGCGAAACATGAAGTCAACCATCAAGAGAATCCACAGCACACTGGTAACAAGGCCAACAAAGAAGGTGTCATCACGGCATCAGGTGGCAAGGCCGAAAAGACTGCCATGTACACGTCCAACAGAGTGGATGCAGATGGGTCTACTATGCCGGGTCGGGGTTATGGATCGCTTCACGCACAGCTGGTGCGCAGCTCGGCCGACTGGTCCAGCGGTATCCTCACCGAACAGAGCATCCAGAACGCTTACTGTCAAGTCATTCGTGGCGCACAACATTTCGTCTACATCGAGAATCAGTTCTTCATCACCGCTACTGGTCAAGAGCAAGCGCCAGTCCACAACCAGATCGGTGCCGCAATTGCAGATGCCTGTATTCGTGCTGGTAAAGAAGGCAGGAAATTCAGAGTCATCATCGTGATCCCGGCCATTCCTGGATTCGCTGGCGACCTCAGAGATAATGCAGCTGCTGGAACCCGTGCGATCATGGATTACCAGTACAAGTCCATCAACCGTGGCGAGCATTCTATCTTTGGTAGGATTAGGGCTGCGGGTGTTGATCCCGAGCAACACGTCTTCGTTTTTAACCTTCGCAGTTATGACAGACTTAACAAGACTCCTGCGTTGAAGAAGCAGGAAGAGGAGAGTGGTGTCACATACCAAGAAGTACAGCGTGCCCAGGCAGAGGAGATCATGAGCAGCGGTGTCCACGGTGTGGAAGGCGAGGGTGGTAGCTCATCAAGTGATGGCGAAGGTGACGACGATGAGACCGAGAGGAAAGAGAAGAAGAGAATGAAGCAACGGAAACGCAAATTCGAGGAGAAGCGTCAGGATAAGGCAAGCGATGCAAATGCGCAGACCGAGGCAAGAGACCCTGGTAGCACCGCCATGGGCGCCGACGACTCACACGGGACCGTGGACTCTATCGCCAAGGATGCCATGCTTGGTGAACCCAAGCCGTCGGAAGAGCGCTGGCCTGGTCGTGAGACCGACGACCCCACTGATGTTGAGGCCGAGGAGAAGCGGGAGCTGGAAAAGCAGAACTTCGTTCAAGAAGAACTCTACATTCACGGAAAGGTATGTTCAAGGTTTCGTTCACTCCCATTGACTGGCACTTACTAACTCGTTTCATTCAGCTTCTCATCGTCGACGACCGCATCGCCATCTGCGGAAGCAGCAACATCAACGACCGATCCCAACTGGGCTTCCACGACAGTGAGCTTGCCATCGTCATGGAAGACACTACGCCCTTCCCTTCCATGATGGACGGCCAGCCCTACACCGCTGGCCACCACGCCGCCACACTCCGCCGCATGCTCTGGCGCGAACACCTTGGCCTCCTGCACGCGCAAACCCTCGACGCCTCGGAAGATCCCAACGCCCAACCTCCCGGCGATGGCGACAACGTCTGGGAAGGCGGCGACGAGCACGACGCTATGGTCGGCGACCCCCTCAACGACGAGCTCTGGGAAATGTGGACCTCGCGCGCCACCACCAACACCAAAGTCTTCCGCCACTTGTTCCACGCCGACCCGGACAACAACGTCAAGAACTTCGAGGACTACGACGCCTTCCTCGGAGCCAAGGGCTCGCGCAAAGCAGGCCAACTCTACGATCTGTTCCAGCCTGTTGAGGTCGTGCGCCAGGAACTTGATAAGATCAGGGGCCATTTGGTGTGGATGCCGCTGGACTTCTTGAAGGATGTCGAGTTGGCGGAGAAGGGTTTGCAGGTCAATGCTTACACGGAAAGTATCTATACTTGATCCTGATAATGATGGTGGCTACGGGATTGGTATTGGGAAGAAGCGACACGATGCGATTGATGAGTTATGCCATTTCTTTTGGGAGTGTTCATGTTTATACCTTCACGAGTCTTGGGCAAGTTTGAATACAGGTGTCTATACCTCACAGGCTTGTACATGTCGTACATATAAAATGCTAATACCATGAGGCATCACTGAAGGTATCCGCTCTCATGTATGTGAACTGTTTTGGGCAGGCTTCGTCTGAACGCTTGTGTTCTGCACACGGGCATAACGAAGCAAAACATCTGTCTATGCACAAACCATTTGAAATTTTGGCTGTATACTAATCTCACACAGCGTCCAGTGTTATTGACTGTGTCATCCCAAACCAAAATCTATGTCCAAATATACAAAATTCGTTAAACCACTTATCCCATATGGTCCGGTTTCACCACCCATAGGTCTCAGTGAACAAATAAATCCCCTGAGCGCCAGTCCCCTTGTGCACGGCTCTCTCGTCGCTCAATCTCGCGACAAACGTCCTCGCTTGTGCTGTTATCTCCGCGCCGCCACAGGTGACGACTGCTGTCTCTCCTACTGCTGCTTCCACTGATGGTCGAATCATGGACTCGACTGTGGGCCGCGAGCCGGAGAGTATGGTTGTAGCTGGGCGCTGGGTCAAGAGGTGTTCTTTCTCGCAGGCCACCGGAGCGATGGTGGATTTCTCGTCTTTCTCGGCGAAAGCGCCTTCTAAGCTGACCGATCTGGAGCTTTCGGAGGATGTCACGGTTGCGCGGTCGGTTTGAGAGCTTGATTGTGGTGGCGAGGAGTCGGAGTCGCTGTCTGACCCAGATGACTGTGTGACGTGAATGGTGATGCGAAGCTGGATGGAAGATGAGTGGGCAGTGGTGGCAATAGCGCGCAGTTCTTCGTCAAACCAGGATATGTAAGCTTGGGAGCGGATGATCCAGTGGATCAGTACTCGTCGCACGCATCCTTGCTTTGTCACCAAGTTTTCTAGCAGAGGAATAATGAAAGAGGCGCCACTCGCACAAGCAATCAGAACCACTGTCTCGTAGTGCAGAATATCTGGTGGAATGCCCCATGGGCCAAGAAGGAAGACGCGGCGTGTCCGGGAATTTTGCGCGTCCCTTTTTGCTGCCTTTTGCAGACTTCGAGAGAAACCTCCATGGGCTTTGATAAGCACCTGGAGTTTCCGTTCGCCAGCTGAGGCATCCGCATTTGAGGTGTTTGCGATCGTGAAAGGGTGAACTTCAAATGGCCGTAGTGCTGGCATGGATATATAAACATGTTGACCAGCCTTCCAGGTGAAGTCAACACTGTGCAAGGTCAATCGAACCATATTGCCAGGAAGAACTTCTGTTGATGCTGAGTAGCCGGGTGTCTTGGACGAGAATTTGCTCAACACGTGCGTATTCCTCAAGAAGCCGTGGATGATGCGACATCCCCAGTCGAATGCTAAAAAGCCTACGCACATCCAGACGTTGTAACGAGCGTACGAGGGGATGTGGATAAAGACCAGCCAGAGTAAGACTGCCGCTGCGACGATGTGCTGAGCCACGAAGATCTCGTAGCTGGCTGCCCGGAAGAGGCCAAAGCTTGAAAGCACCATCCAGGTGATAACGCCCCATGCACCGAATCCGTACTTCACCATGGGCATCATCTTCAGTTGGAGCTTGACAAAGTCGGCTTCCACCCATTCCTGATAGAAGAAAGTCCAGTGAACGATAAGTGTGAGGAAGATCGTGCGAGCTGTCCAGCGATGTAGCCAATTGAGGCGCTCGTAGGATATCCCTGTCAGGATACTAATGGGGTTGAATTTACAGGAGAGGAGATAAATGAAAGGCAGCTGAGATACAGATACCCAAGCGGCACGGAAGCCAACCTTCTCCCATTTGTAGATGTATTCGTTGCTGCCTTTGGTCAAGATCGTATTGCTCCATAGCATGGTGAGTATGACAATCCAGTATACAGCGAGAACCAGACACCTGCCCACCGGTGGCGGGGTGAAGTATTTGCTGAACCTGCCTGTGAAAACAATCGGCTGAGGATATGCGAGTTCTCTGAAGGTTGCAGTAGCAGTAGCCCACACTTGGGCGAGATAGCCTCGAGGTCTGGATGGGACTGCCTGGCGACCGGCCTTGTGTGCGGCTTGTCGTCTTCGACTTTGATACCATGATATGCCACGGACGGCGGTAAGAAGGGCGACAAAGGCAACAATGATATACCAGAAGTCACGGGCGATGGTTTTGTTGGTGGGGGTGAACATGCCACCCATGCTCATGCTCATGCCGTTCATGTTGGCGGCTGGTGGTTGGAGCCAGACGGCTCTCTGCGTGTGGTGTAAACGATTGTCTTGCAAAGACTTGCTCAGTGATTGTCGCAGACGCAAACGAACAAGTCTCTTGCAAGGACGTGCTCGGTAATAGCCACAGACGCAGGCGAATGAGTGTCTTGCAAGAACGTGCCCGGCGAATTCCAGCCGTTGATCAACGACAATGAGCGTGTATAGGTAAGCGAACGGCGCTCGAATGGGGTAGAGAGGAGAAGTGGCGGGCTTGGCGTGGAATGAAAAGGAGACCGTTATACAGCAGAGAGAAAGCAAATACTTGACCTGCAACGTGCGCCTGCAGCATCGTCTTCGCAGCTTGACGGCTCGCGTTTCCAATGCGCCATCAACGTGTTCAGCAAAGAGGGCCAAGGAGGGCTCGGAAAGACAATCTGCTTAAACTTGCTCAAGGCCAGCCACGGTCTAACCGCTTTGGGTCGATATTAAGGTCGCGCCTACCGTTCCAGACCGCAACGCATGTATGCTGCCGATCATCTGTACTGCAATTCGAGACCAAGCACAGCAAGTGAAGAAGGTTGGTCGCGAGCTTCGGTTGTCACGGAGTTTATTTGCTCAACTCGCTTCGCTTCCAGTCCCTGGGACCTATATTTATTGTTTGGTCAGCGCCCTTGTAACCGTGCCGCAGCAAGTATCACAAGGCAAATAATACCCTCCACGCCCCCAGACATTCATTTCGTGCAGAACGCACTTCTCACCATTTCCTTGGACCAAAGCACTCACAAAGCCGTCAACATGCTCTCTCAAACACTGCTCACCTTGGCCACTGCAGCCACCACTTCTGCACACTTCGTCTTGAACTGGCCGCCGACCGCTGGCTTCCTTGACGAGGAGGAGGTCAATGGCCCGTGTGGTGGTGCAACTGTCACCGTGAACAGCAGCAGTCCTGAGGTCCAGGTCGGCCGCTTCGCAGCCCAGATCCAGTCATCTCACCCTACGGGCAACTGGCAATTCCGCGCCACCCTCGACACTCAAGAGCCATACAACTGGACCAACCTGTCCATGGTGCAGACCGAAGGTCCTGGCATTTTCTGCTTGAACTACCTGAGCGCACCCGAGGACTTCGCCGGTAACGCTGGTATTCTTCAAGTCATCGACTACTCCGGTGACGGCACTTTGTACCAGGTAAGTCCAAGATGCCGTTCATGAACTCCCGTGACTTGTAGAATGCTGCTGACTTTTTGGTCATAGTGCGCCGCTGTCAACTTCGCTACCGGAACCAACGACACTCTCGGTAGTGCATGCTCCAACAGTTCTTCCAACTTCAAGGCGGAGTGGACCGACAGCATTGAAGAAAGCGGAGACCATGGAGACGGTGACCACGATCATGACCACTCTGCATCTTCCACCAGCGCTGCGTCAGGCAGTGAGACCGCCGCTGCTGCGACCAGCGCTTCTTCACAAGCTGCGGGTGCCATTGCCACAGCTGGCATGGGAGCCTTTGTTGGAGGTCTGGGAGCACTGGCCGCTGGTCTTATGCTGTAGAGAATGGGATGAACCTGTGCGACGGCATATCTATCAGTATGACATGGCAGACCTGAGAGGTAGCCAAAAAATGTAGCTCAGATGCTGCAGCCCATGTATGAAACACGTGAACCACGATATTAGTCTGCCAACGTGAAACGATGTTCAAATTGTGACAATCAAATGTTTGCTCGTCGATTTTTCGTTGTAGCGCGTGTGCGTCTGCATTTGTGTCACCAATCAGTTCCCCTTGTTCCGCTTCCATACAGAAGTTCTCCCAGAGATTCTGGACAGGACTGCTGCCTCAGGCGCCCGAAGCTAGCTCCTTCCAAGCGCGACAAACACGCGACTTACGGGATCATCAACGGCTTCACACCGCGAACAATCACCAGGGGCACAATGCATGTCACTTTTTCAACCGCATTGTCATGGACGACTATGACGTGTTCAGCACACAGGGCCTCTGGCGGCCTTCAATCTTCACCGTCAACTCGAATCCGGAAGACACAATTTTCGAGGGCCTACAGCTGAACGAGCTCTCTGGCTTGGCATCAAAACACCCCAATGACAACCTGTTCGAGGGGCTAGTGGACGGATTCGATCTTCCGCCTCTTGAAGGAAGTCCAGTTCACAATGATGTGGAACAAGATCATATCTTGCCTGATCTGAACGCCAAGCCTGAGGCTGAGACCGATAATGTCCAAGGTTCGCAAATTGAGGAGCATGATGTGTGGGATCTTGAGGCAGAGCCGCTTGCGCCTTCAACACAATCTCGTCTACATACATGGGAGGCCTTCCAGCTCAAAGGGGATCAGCCGACGAATCCCATCTATTTATCGGAAGCTGGCGACAGTGCTTTCAATGCTGTCTATCAGCAGCGCGAGCAGTCCGCTGGTGTTATTCAGCACGATGTGACCTTGAGGGCATGTTGTAGTCTGGTGCTTGGACGATCATCTACGCTCTTTCGCTGGGACCCGGTAAAGATGTCGTTCGCTCCCGTTCTCGAATCTGTATCACTCTCCGGCCTGAGCCTTACGAGCTCTCTCAGCCTTCTCAAACATTTCATCAATACTGGTACCAGCTTCCGTCAGCTCTACATTTTCGCAACCCACTTCAGCGTCAAAGACTGTACGGCAATGGTCGCTCTCCGACGGTCCGTTGGCGACTTGCTCGATCACGTTGAGCGTCATATCTGTGGGCAGTTAAGCTCCATTCGATCCCTACTCCAGCTGCAGCAGGTGGTCGATCGACCTTGCTATATCTTGGAGTATATCGGCTCGTTGATTCTGAGGCTCCGCCACGCTCGTACCGATGAGGCACTCATCTCTATGCTTTCTGAAGAAGTCACTGCTTTAGCAGAAGGTGTTAGCGTCCTGGTCAGTATTATGAAGCAAGTCCTAGTCCTTGTGAGCATGCCGTGGCTGCAGAATTTGGCCGAAGATGTCGGTCTGGTATCAGACCCTCATATCAACAGGCCATCGACAAGGCTCGAGCTTACTGCTTCGACGAATCAGCCTGGCCTACCTGGTGTCCATTTTCTCATGGCCGAAGATGTCCGCAGCATATCAAGTGTGAGACACAGCATAAGCTTATTGCGACAACATGTTCCGAATCATCCTCTCGTCAGACCCGATGCATCAATACTTGAGCGGGATATCCTACACGTGGTGTCACACTGCGACACTGAAGATATCATGCGCAAAGCAGACGAATACAAAGTCCGGATGGCTGCCTCCGTCTCGCTTCACTGCCATGGGTCGGGAGGTGACCAAGTACCAACTTTTATCCTGGACGATCCAATGGAGATAGAGATGACAACACTTGTCGATCAAGGGCCTTTCGCCTTCTCACCACTGGAAGATATTGCTGTCGTAGAAGATGACACGCCGCATGAATCATCTTCGGATGCACATGTCTACTCAAGACTGCGTATAAGTCTAGACGTCATACTCGCAGCTAATGAGGTGGATCTGGGCAGTGATGTGCTCCAGCTGTCCAGCGACTTGTTGGCCTCATTACGACCTTTCATCGATGTACAGGCAACGTTAGTCAACGGTGCTGTAATGAGTTACGTTTTCGACACATACCGACTTCGGGACCATCTGGAGCTCCACAGATCTTACCATCTGTTTGGAAATGGTGACTTTGTGACTCGCCTTGCCACTGCGCTTTTCAGTGGCGATGTGCAGACTGCCGAGCGCAAGCGTGGTAACATCCCTACAAGCGAGACCATGGGTCTTCGACTAGACAGCAGGGAAAGCCAGCGCTGGCCACCAGCCAGCTCTGAATTACGTTTGACCTTGCTCAACGTGCTCAGCGAATCTTACGCGCCAAATACTCCCCACGAAGACAATATTCAGCTCCCTGGTGGGCTCAGCTTCGCCATTCGAGAATTAACAGATGCTGAAATTGATCGAGTGATGGATCCAACATCCATATACGCACTTGACTTCTTACGATTGCAGTACACGCCTCCGGCTCCTATAGCCGACATCTTTACCACGGCCATTGCCCAGCACTACGATTCCATCTTCCGCACTCTACTTGTCCACGTTCGTGTTCTCCACGCCACGTCGCAGCTCTCGATGTCCTGCAACAAACTCAAGCAACACAGCCCTTCGCGCGTCGGGAACCAGACTCACATCCGACGCTTCGCCTGGAAAGCACGGCAACTATCCACCACCATCTTTTCCCACTTCACCGACACCGTCATCGCCGAAGCATGGAACGTCTTCTCTGAGCGCCTGGACAAGTTGCAGCCTCGGCAAGAAGCTGAACGAATTTCCCAGTCCATCGATCTGCATACGATCACACGCCTCCATGAAAGTTGCCTGGACGACATCCGGAGTAAAATGTTCCTACGGCATAAGCATGCAAAGGTGCGCTTGGTGCTAGAAAAGCTGGCAGCAATTGTGATCAAGACTACTCTCATCGTTGTGCACCATGCGGCAAGTCAGAGCTCAATTGCAGAACAGGAAGGCCGCTTGGATCTGTTGAGCGCGCAGCTAAGATCTCTGTTGGAAGTGCTGGCGAATAAACCGGCCAAGGAGGATCGTGGAGATGTGCATTTACCGCGTACACACTCGGAGAGTGACGCAGCGAAAGTGCTGCTTGCTAGGTTGGGCTGGCAGGGCAATGCTGTCACGAGGCAATAGCAGGTGGAGTAAGTATCCTTGAGGTGTCGTGTGTTCCAACTCCCCGTATGGCAGTATTATCTACTTATTTCGAAACCGCCTGAATACCTTATGCATGCGGCCCTCATCTCCTGGACCAAATCCGAAAGAGTTTCAGAAATCCCTTCAGTAAAGCAAAAAATATCATGAGGATGCCGCGCTTTGGTGAAACTTCTTCTCATACACTTTCTTATCCTCCGTCGTTCGTGTCACATCTTCTCCGCGCTTGCCGTGGTGAGCATCATCGAAAAGTATCATCAACCTCTATCAAGATTCATCACCAGAACTTAGGTTACCTCACACATGTTGCACCTTCCCTTACGCACAGTGACGGCGCACTAGGCTACGGATGATGTTGTATCCAGGCTCCGAGGCACAAATGCCGCTCATGGGGGTGGGAAAGTCAATCCTGACCTTGGTAAAGTCAACACAGACCTTGGACCCTGCAAATCAGCACGCTACGAGACACTACTGTGTTTTAATTGATACCTACTCGCTGCACATATTGCGGCTGCTCGGCCGTTGCAGCCACCACTCGCTTCACCCTGCTTGAAGAGTAATCTAAATAAGTTCGCAGACAGGACAACCTCATCTGGCTGCTAAGAGACATGTCAACTACTCAACAGCCCGATGCCAGCAAGTCTGAGCCATTGCACATCGAACAGCTGACCACAACGAGCGAGGGCAGTGACATCGAAAGGGCGACTCCAGACAAGGATGGAGAGAAACGGCTTTTGCGCAAGCTGGACATGCGCATCATACCCGTCCTGTGGCTTATATACATGCTAGCTTTTCTCGATAGAACAAACGTGTGTTGCGCGATATCGAGAGCTTGCAGTACAAGATTCGAAACTGACATCGAGCTTTAGATTGGCAATGCCAAGATCCAAGGTATGATGGAAGACCTGAACATGACTGGTGATGACTACAACATTGTACTTATGTCCTTCTTCATCACTTACATCTTGTTTGAAGTGCCGAGCAACCTGGTGAGTTGAATCTCAACTCCGGCTGAGGAAATTGATGATTCGACTTTTGCTGATCAGTACGGGCATCATAGATCATCAAACGGGTCCGGCCATCTATCTATCTGGCGACTATCACGGGCCTCTGGGGAACAGCAACAATCGGCCAGGGCTTTGTGAAGAACCTTAGAGGCCTGATCGTGTGTCGTCTGTTGGTGGGATTATTCGAGGCCGGTCTACTCCCTGGGTGCTTATACCTTATTTCCTCATGGTATAAACGATATGAGCTGTAGTGGCGGTTCAACCTCTTCTTCTCGTCCTCGATTCTGGCAGGCAGCTTCAGCGGGTTGCTAGCATACGGAATTGCTCATATGGCTGGGATCGGAGGCTATAACGGCTGGTCGTGAATTTTCATCATGTAAGCATAATCCCTTTGAATCGAGTCGTCCCGGCTATACTGATATCGTATGTAGCGAAGGCGCCTTCACCGTACTCGTCGCTGCTCTCGCTTGGATGGTCATTCCGGATTGGCCCGAGACTGCCAGGTTCAATACAGAAGAAGAAAGAGCCACGGTGGTCGCTCGATTGGCAGACGATGTGTCTGACGCCCGTATGGATCGATTGGACAGGGCAGCAGCAAAGCGCGTATTCACCGACTGGAAGGTCTACATCAACATCATCATGTACATGTCTGTGATCAACAGCAGCAGCTCCCTAAGCCTTTTCACACCAACTATTCTCAATGAGATGGGCTACAAGGCCGAAGCAGCCCAGATCCGCAGCATACCGATTTTTGTAGTCGGGGCCGTCGCCTCCATTGCCACTGCTGCATGGTCTGACTACTTGCGCCATCGCTTCGGTTTCGTCCTCGGCGGCATCCTGACCGCAACCGCAGGCTATGCTATCATGCTGAACTACGCCCGCGTTCCGTCGAAGCGAAGTACGGAGCTCTCTTCCTCATTGCAGGCGGAGGCTTCGTCGCGCATCCCATCGTAACCGCGTGGGCGCAGAACAACGCAGCGGGACATTACAAGCGATCTATCTCGTCCGCGATGATGCTCGGTGTCGACAATTGTGCGAGCGAGCATCCGGAATACCCGACCGGGTTCGGAGTGAGTCTTGGGCTCTTGTGGGTCTGCGCTATCGCTTCTGCCATCTTTGTTGTTGGCGTGCGGCGGGAAAATAAGCGCAGAGATGCTGGTGAACGTGATTGGCGGCTGGGGGGCGCTGATGGCGATAATCTTGGTGATGATCATCCGAAGTTTAGGTACACTTACTAGGTCAAGGGTGTCATTCGCATGCGAATGTCATCGAATGTCTAGCTCGGCGGTGTTCGCCGTAATAGGGCACGTGCTCCCTTTGAAACAACACTGTATACGCCAGATATTCGTGATTCTCGAGAGAACCTCACGATGGTGCACGACCCATCAGATGCGAGTGACCCCGTGCTAGACCAGAATATGTGCTGAGTGTGTGAGGGCCGATGCGAGGCTTTGAGCGGACTCTTGACGAGAACCAGAAGCTCTTTGGCGCAGCCTGTATGCATTTTGTCCCCTACAAGGTATCTCGTTCATCAGAACCTGTCACAAGACGTTCCTGCTAGCAACTACGGTCTCCTTGCTCTTATACATGCGGGATCGAGAATATAGATGGCCGATGGGCCTATGGGCGACGCAGGGAGGCAGGGCTGGCGGCGGAGCGTCTCGCGGTGTAGAATGCTACATAAGTATAGTCGAGCAGATCAAGAGGTAAAAGAGCCACCCCGATAAGCTGCATTCGACGTTGGCTTGATCATGGTAACGTGTTGCAACAGCACTGCGGTGTCGCGTTGCTTCGGAAGTCGCGTCGCCAAATCTCGGCCTTTCTGAAACCCCGATGTCGAGGCAGCATTGCCGGGTGGGTAAAGTGGTATGTCGACGTGCCATTGTCAGTCAAATCGGCGTAAGAGGCCAGCAGTGACATATTCGAATGAATAATGATTTTGGCAAAACAGCTACAAGATATACAAGGCAGCGCTCAAAAATTCTAGGAATTAAAAGAATAATCAGGTCATCTGTATAAATTGCCGAGTAGCTCACAAGTGGATCTTCTACCTGGACCGCCGAGATACTCTCTTCATAACTTCGCATCATCCTGTTGACCCGGAGTCGTGGCGCCCAAGTTCTACTCGATTTCCAAGTTATCCTCGATTTCCAAATCCAACATGATGAAAGCGATCAGTGAGTCTCCTCCCTTAGCCACTTGCTCACATGTTCTTGGGTCACTGAGACTGCGACAGATATCCGAGGCCAGCAAGGGCCGGCTGAAGCTTTGTTTATTGATGAGGTTCCAAGACCTGTCTTAGCTCCGGGAGAGGTGCTCGTACAAGTCAAGTCTTTTGGACTCAATCGCATGGATCTGAGTCAACGTCTTGGAAAATATCCTACGCCCCCTCAAGCCGGGCCTATCTTGGGCGTAGAGTGCTCCGGTATCGCCGTAGAAGTTAGCGCAGAAGCTGCCGATCGGTTTGCTATAGGAGATGAAGTCTTCGGCCTAACCTATGGGGGTGCTTATGCGGAGTACGTTGCTGTGCAAGCGGGTACACTGATACGCAAACCCGCCGGCCTCTCCTGGGAAGAGGCAGCTGCCATACCGGAGGTAAGCTACGCCATATCACTTGCAAAGACGCCAGCTGCTAATACAAAAACAACAGGCTTGGATGACGGTCACTCAAGCTATGTACCTTGTGGGCGGTTTCGCCGCCGGTAAAACCATTCTGTGGCATGCAGGCGCCTCTTCAGTCTCAATTGCTGGAGTTCAGCTGTCGGTAGCAAGAGGCGCCAAAGCGACATACATCACTACCAGTTCGGCCGAGAAGATTGATTTCTGTGAGAATGTCCTAGGCGCTACGAAAGGATTCAACTACAAAGAGGAAGATTTCTCGCAAGCCATCCTGGAAGCAACCGGCGGTCGAGGGGTTGACATCATTGTCGACTTCGTTGGTGCGACCCACTTTCAGCAGAACCTCGATGCACTGGCCAAAGACGGCACAGTTGTCGCCCTTGCGGCCATGAGTGGAGTCACGGTATCGAACCTCAACATCTCAGCCTTCGTTCGTAAACGAGTGAGTGTCAGAGGGAGCAGTTTGAGGAGCCGGGACGAAGCATATCAAGCAGAGCTTTGCAAACTCTTCGCGGAAGAGATTATGCCTCTCATTGAAGCTGGCAAGCTCAAGTTAATGATCGAAGCGATCTATCCGTGGACAGATATTGTCGAAGCGCACAAGCTGATGGAGAGCAATAAGACGAAGGGCAAGATAATTTGCAACGTGAGCACGTAGACTGGTACATGAATCAATCTTCGTACGGTCTACCAACAAAATATTCGATGTATGGTCTGCCTTACTGATAGCACATTCCTTTTCCTTCAATGTCGTCATCGAGCATCCGCGAAATGCAACCAACACGATCCACTTCTCTCGCCCGACACAAATATATCGCCAAGGTCAAGCACCTTGGGCTCGTGTCGTTTCGGAGGCTCCACGCGATACAGTCGGAGTATAGTCCCGATCATGTACTTCAATTCTGTCATGGCTAGATTCGAGCCAGGACATCCTCGGGCACCGTGACCAAAGGGCGTCCAGTTGAGGTGCATGTCGTCATTGGCTTCTAACCATCGATCGGGCTGCCATTTTTCGGGCTCTGGATATACGGAAGCGAGTCTTCCTTGGTCATAGGCAGCGGTCGACGCGATGACACCAGCTGGAATCTTCATCGAGTTAGCTTGAACAACACTCAGATGTATTGAATTGCACTCACCTGGAGGCCATTTTCATCAACCGGCTCGGCGAGATACCGCTCCAGAGGACCTGTTGGTACAGCACTGTCAGTTGCAAGCAACCAAATCATCTGAGGACTTGCACTTACCAGGAATCATTGGCATGAGACGCATAGTCTCGCGGAGAACCGCATCGAGGTAAGGCAGGTCCATCATCTCCTTTTGATCGATGTTGTCTTTATCCGGGAACTTCTCAACCAGCTCACGATGCAGCTTTGACTGAATCTCAGGATGATTTGCCAGCTCAAAGCAAGTGAATGTTGCTGTATGCGACGTGGTAGAGCTTCCCGCGGCCAGCATCTCCACCATGTAGGCTGGTATATGTTCCTTTGGGACTCGCTTCCGTTCATTGACTGCTTGATCCATCGAGATCATCATGCTTAGCACGTCTCTGTCGCGGTGCTCGCTGTCTGACTTCCATCGCTCCAAGGCTTCCTTGGCAGTGACGTCCATGTTGCTGCAATCTTGGCGCAACGCCCGCCACTTTGCGGTGCCCAGATATCTCGTGTAGACGTCAAATCCAGAAATGAAGCTCTTCATAGCATTGTAGGTGCTGAAAGCGTGGAAGCGTTTCAGGAAAGCGGATGTCTCCTGGTTCGTGGCACCGTCAGATCCTTTCGAAAGAAGCGTCTTTTTCTCTCCCCATAGAACATCAGTGACGATATCCAGGGCCAGGAGCCGGAAGAGAATCACACCATCAACATCTTCTCCCTTCTTCAATTTCTCGTCCAATACCTGGCAAAACTCCTTGATGTGAGAAGAGATGTTCTCGACCAGCGTGGCCAGGTTCCGATTTTGGAATATCTGGATGAGATTGTTCCTTGTTGGCGCAGCATCCTTGTAGGTGACGAACCCTAGAGTCGATTTGACACCTTTCCACGAGCCCATACCGGCATAGAAGGGTGTCTTCAACGATTTGCGGCTGCATATTGCTTGCATGGCAACGGCGTCATTAGTGTGAACTTGATCAGGCGCGATCACAACCACAGGTCTGTACCGGGCGAGCAAGTCACTAGCATATTTGCTGCGTCTTCTCTCATAGGTTGCAAGCAAGAGTGGAAGCTTTGACAGTCTCGCCCACCATGGACCAGGAATGTGTCGTACGGGTGAAAAGAGAAAGGCGTGTAATGGGGTGTACTCGGGGTAGGAACGTAGAACGAGGTGCTAAGGGTTTCAGGGTAAGGAAGACTAGTCTCGAGTAGCATACTGATCAAGTTGCGTTATAAACAATGACTCTAATTGTGTTACTTAAGTTGAGTACGAGGCTCCTATAAAAGATAGAACTCTAACTATCCTATATACTAAGGAGACTCGTGAGTGTTGATCGATACATCCGTTCGATCAGTCTGACCTGATCCCTAGGATCAGTCTGACCTCTTAACTGGATTAGTTGAGTTGCTGCCTTAGGCATCTACCTAGATTAGTCCTGCGACGTCCAGTTGTATGGAGAACCTCCCCTACAGCCCATAGTTATTACACTATCCCCTTCCTAGTATAGTGTCGTCCCGACGCTTATCCGTCGCTAGACTTCGTCATTCTTCTTGCTTCCTTTCCTCATGTCTTCCTAATAGCTTCTGCAGCCAAACTTAAATGCCTCCGACTCGAAGCCGATATTAAAGCCACTGGATTTGAAATGCCGCCCTACACTCGCTATCGAAACGCTAAGGTTAAACCTAAAGAGACGAGGCTAAAATACATCGTAGGGCCTAAGTCGGGTCGCTGCTCGGAGTGCGTTCGCAAAGGATACCATAAGGACTACGACGTGAAACTGTCGGTTCCTAAATGAGAGAGGTTCCGAAACATTCGGGAGCGCCTTAGCAAGGAGCTCGAGGACGCGGATGAGGAGGAAGTTCGTCTGTTAATAAAATAATAAGACCTGTTGCGAAAACTGTCGTAACATAAGGCGAAGAAGATACGCCTTCGCAAACAACTTCGTCTAGCGGAAAACCGTACAGAGACTGCCGTTGCTCGCGAGCTAGATGAACTGGAAGCGGCCGAGGCCGTCGAGGATGAATTCCTACCTTCCTTGAAACTATCCGGTCTGGAGGTCTTAGGGCCTCCTAACGACTTAGATCCCTAGGGAATGACTCCCTCAGACTAGGTCGGACTCTGTAATCCCAACTTTCCTTTAGAGGGTCTTAAGTCTTTTAGTATCCAAGTAGGGTCTACTAGCGCTACCTCAGAAGAAACTCCTCAATTAGCCTTAGCGAAATGAAGTCCTCCCTTCGCTGCTATGAGTCTTCTATATGGTTATATCCTTCCTAGCGTACGAGGTATTGTTTCTGACCTCGCATAGTTCTGGTCCGAATGATATAGTCCACCTGGTATATTAGTTCTTATATCTCTAGGTCGATGTCCCTAATATCTTGTTATTGCGTAGCGTCTAGTATTACGGGTTCTAGTAATAATATATAGAATACTAGGTGTATGCGCATTCTTTTAGGTAGCTCTAGTTCGTAGTTAACTAGTCCCTTTTTCCTCAGAATTTTAAATAGTCCTAGTTTGACTATATCTAATTTCTTTGTCGGTTTATTAGATCTGATGTTGCGCCAGAGAAGATATACTTTATCCCTTCCCTTAAGGGTTAGTCCCTTAAGCCTCTTACGATTTACATACTTTATTATCTGTTAATAGCAAAACATAAGTTCCAGACGTAAGTTCTCATACATATCACGCAGCTCGGCTGCTATAAGTGCTACTATAGGGTTATCTGCAATGGCTTCGGAGATTCCTATAAAGTCTCTAGGTTCGTACCTAAAGTTTGCGTAGAACGGTGATGTGCCCGTTGTAGTCGTCAGTGAATAATTGTACGCAATCTAAGCTAACAGAAGTAGCTCGACCTAATTATTATGTCGTATGTTGATATAGTGTCGGAGATACTACTCTAGGGTCTGGTTTAAACGTTCTGTTTGACTATCAGTCTGTAGGTAGTACGCTGTACTCATCTTGTGCTTTATACTAAGATGTTGCATTAGCGCTATCTAAAAGTTAGATATGAACAACTTGTCTCGATCTAAGATCAGTTGTTTAGGTAACCCGTGGTTTGCTACTACGTTCTTAAGAAAAACGTAAGCTAAATCTACTGCTGTCTAAGTTTCTCTGTATAGTATAAACTATCTATACTTGGAGAATCGATCTGTTACTACTATAATTCCGTTATAGCTTTCCTTAGTAACTAGATCAGCCGATAGCAGTAGTTTGACAATGAAGTCTATTACTACTGATTGCTATAGTTTAGTCGGGACTTGCAATAGTTGCAAGAGACCGTACAGTACGTGTCGGTCGTGCTTGTTACGCTGGCAAATATTATATTTCCGTACATAATCTTAGATTACTTGTTGCATGCCTAGGAAATACCAACGAGCCTGTATCTAATATAGCATCTTCGTTGTTCCGGGATGTTCTCGTACAGGTCCATTATAGTATATTTCTAGAATCTCTTATTGTAGCCGCTTTGGTATATAGATAAGTTCATCGAAGTACAACATTCTATACTTGTCTTCGAATCCTATATGCTCCTTAAGGCTAGCTCGCATAGTCTTTGCGAGTTAATCGTAAAGCAATGCTTCCTTAATTTTGTTCTTAAAGGTGTTTATCCTAATCACAGATATGGCTGCAATCTTGTTAACTTAAAGGGTGCCGTCTGTATTACGAACTAGTAACTAAATACCTTTCTTAGGTTCGCCCTTTATATAGTCTTCTCGTCTGCTCATTGCGTCTGCTCGAGCATTCTCGGATCCTTTACGATAATGAATCTTCATCTTGAATGTCGCAATGTCAGCGTACTAACGCATTTGACGACCTATTATAATATGCGTGGATAGGAACCGTGTTAGGTTCTGATAATCCGAGATAACCTTAGTCTCGTAGGCCTGTCCCTCGAGATATACTTGCTAATATCGAAATGCTTCGATGATTACGAGGAGTTCCTTATCGTAGACCTTATAATTGCTCTCGGCTAGAGTAAACTTCCTCGATAGGTAAGCTACTAGCCGAAGTTTTCCTTTGTTATTAGCTTGACTAAGGCATGCTCTAATGGCTTTATCTGACGCATTAGTTTCTATCACAGAAGGCTTCTTTAAGTCGAAGATTATAAGGATTAGTTTAGTAGAAAAGCGAGTCTTCAACTCCTGAAATGCTTCTTCGGCCTCGGCTGTCTACTCGAACTCCTTATCCTTCTTTGTAAGTTCCGTAAGTAGGGCTACGATCTTTAAGTAGTCCTTAATAAACTGCTAATAGAAATTCGTAAAACCTAAGAACGATTAAACTTCCTTAATAGTGCCTAGCTTTAGCCAACTCGTTACTGCTTTAATCTTCTTCTAGTCTATTTTAAGTCCATCTCGGGATACGATATATCTGAGAAACTTGACTTCAGTTTTGTGGAACTCTGTCTTCTCAGGCTTAATCTTCATCTTCGTATCTGTAAGAGCTTAAAGAACCTTCCGTACATCTCGGACGTGGTCGTCGTATGTCTTTGAATAGATAAGGATATCATCCAAGTAGACTACTACGAAAACGTCGAGGTACTTCTAAAGTACATTGTTAATGTATGCCTAAAATGTGGCTAGCGCGTTTGTTAGCCCGAATGGTATAACCAGATACTCGTATAGTCCGAATCGAGTTCTGAAAGCTGTCTTCTATTCGTATCCTACCTTAATCCTAATTCGATTGTACGCTCCTAGTATATCGAATGTAGTAAACCACTAAGCTCCTTGTAAGCGGTCTTATAGCTTATAGATTAAAGGTAGCAGGTAACTGTTCTTAACAGTTATGTCATTTAATCCGCAGTAATCTACGCATACGTGGTACTCTTCGCCCTTCGGGACGATATGTAGCGGGTATCCTATAGGTGATTCCGATTCGCGGATATGTCCTTTCCGAAGTCCTTCGTCGACGTACTTTCGAACGTACTTGGCTTTCTCGGCCGACATTGGTCGTAATGGTTCCTTCTTCGGTTCTGCGCCTTCCTTAATCTTGATCTTATAATCCTACGGCTGGTATAGTAGCAAGGCGTCTTTATCGGCTTCCTTCTCGAAAAGATGCTTGAAGTCCGAATATTCAGGCGGAATATCTAGTCCTGAACCCTATTTTGTTTCCGTCTTCTTACAGTACATTATCTGGACTTGTGTCGGGTCCTGTATTACTACTTCGAGTAATTCCTGCGCAGACATTGCTCGAACGTCGATCTCTTAGGATACATCGCGTACCCTACGCAAGAGCATCAGCTGTGAGTTTCTAAATTGGATCGTCTTACTACTCTAGTTTATCCTCGGGTTGGATTCTATAAGCTATAGCAATCCCAAAACCACATCACAACCGGGTACATCGGTGATGTTAAACTGAGTCTTCTCTGTATAGCGTCCTATTAACAGAGGTAATTGCTATGTTTCCCGTAATACAATACTGTTATTATACGTTATAGGCTTTCCGTCAAATCCTATGAGCGGAAAGGGCTCTTTCTTTATCATTGTCCTAATGTCGTGTCGTTTGATAAAGGTTAGACTTATGAAGTTTCCTGTGCATCCTAAATCGATCAAAGCTCTAGTAGATACGTTGCTAATCCGTACCTAAACAACCTAGTTGTTAGCATACCGAGCTTTGCTAGCAGCTATTCGTTGTAGCCTAGGTCGATCCTTCTAGGGTCTTCCTTCTGGAGGATCTCCTAGTTTCCCGCATCGCGTAGTTGCGGCCTGCGATCTAGGATGACCTGTCGTCGGGGGTCGATTACTGGTTTGACCGTGTATCCCGACGTTATACGAGAATCCCGCTATAGCACAGCGCTCGTTCCTGCCTGCACATATGGTGTCGGAGGTCGTTCTTGCAGAGTTATAGGTCGTTTTCTGACATACGAAGGCTCTTCTCCGTATTCTTCTAAGATGATTGGTACTACGCAGTCCCTACGATAGACCGATACTCTTGGGTCATAGGATACTGTTATCCGATCCCATTATTCGATAAGTTCTTAAGCATACTCGTTCTTAAGTTTCATTACGCCAATTCGCATTTCGCGAGTGAAGTGTACGTTCTCCGCAGTCGTATATCCTCTATCTAAGGCAAACCTGCTTCCTAAAGGTAGAAACTCTTGCACAATGCGGTAGTAGTCGGTTCCGTACTTCTCGTGAGGTAATTCCCATAAGATCCTCCTTATCTTAGAGAGCAATTCCCAGAGCTCGTTCTTATTAACCATTTGGACCTTCCTCTCTAAGTCCCATAGTAGGATCAGAGGTCAGCTGTCCGCTACTGCTTCTAAAAGTTGGAGCATAGGGTCGTTACTATAGAAAGTACAGGCGAATTCCGTAACTCCTACTATTTCTTTAATAGACTCTGTTTTAGAGGCTTCCCCTTCCTCCTCGCTAGACTCTTCTGGCTAAGGTGAGTATCCGGCAGGATATCGAACAACCTATTCGCTTTCTTGCTCCGGTTCCTCTTCTTCAGATTCCTCGTCAGTCGAACTGTCTTCCGGCGAAGGGTGTCTTCCGATGAATCGTACTGCCTAACTTAGCTATCCGATTGTTCGACAAACACTCCGGGTCTTCCTTTAAGGCTAGTACCCGGATCCGTACTTGTCGCTATAGTGAATAGCGCATCTATTATCATAGTAAGCGGTCCAGGTTAGCGTAGTATGGCTGTCCTAGTTAAGGTCGTTAGATTCGTACCCTAGCAAAGTATGTGCTAGCGTATTATACTCGATCCTCTCTAGTTCCTAAGTTCCTATCGTGTCGAGGCCTCCCCGGCCTTACGTCGCACGCATTGACTCGATCCTGTCCTCTCCTCCGATATTCCTAGATAGAGGTTGTTTAACAACTTTATTACTAGTACCTTTCGTCGCTCGAAAGGACTTATCCTGCTTTCAGTACGGTCCGGATCCTTGCAGTTCATAACTCTGCTTCCGGGCTTTGCATTCATTCTTATAATAGCCTTTTTCGCTACAGCCGTAGCACTTAACGTTGGACTTGTTAGCTATCCCTTTCGTTTTCGGCTAGGGTCTTTTGTTCTGTTTCTTGTTATTATTGGAACTAGGCTTGCCGTTAGTTGTATCGATCTGCATCTTTTGCAACCCATAGTAGTTGTCCTTCTAAGCCGGAACGTCCCTCTGGACCTTAGTGTTCGGCTTGCCTTGGAAGTATCTACCCTTCTTTTCCAACTGCACTTCGAAAATGCGGGAGTCAATCTGAATAGCGAGGTCTACCATATCCTTCAAAGTTAATAGACGCTCGTAGTGCATCGTAATCTCCGTTCTGACCTAATCCTTCAGTCCTCGATAGAACTAAGAGGCTAGTGTATCGTCGTTCCACCTAACCTTCGCTACTAGGATCGAAAATTCTGCGCGGTACGCAGCAGCAGACGTCCTTTAACGTAGTACTCTAAGGTCGCAGTCGGCTTCTAGTGTGTCGTTCCCGACATCGAATGTTTCCTTTATCGTAGCGAACAACCTAGTCGGGGATCCTAAGATCGCTGCGGTTACTTCCTTCGCTCCTTTACCTAAAGGATGATCGATAAAGTCTTCCATATGTAGCTGAATCTATTCCAATGCCTTTCCTCGGAAGTAAGACAGTGCGAATAGCGTCTTCTTCCTACTTCCGATAACCTTGTCTAGGTTTAGCTCCTAGTACAGCTTACACTGGAGTTAGAATAGCTTGATCTGATCACGTCGTCCATTGAACTCGGCTAGAGGGTTGACCTTAATAGCTCCGCCGTTGCCAGTTAGCGTGCTAGTAGTAGAATTTCCAGACATTTCGGATTCGAGGTGGAAGTTATCTAACTACTGTGTCGTGATTTCGATAGAATCGTTTCGTACTTCGTAAGTCGGTTCTGATCCGGCTTCCGAAGGTGTGTCTTCGACTGTCGATTCGCTAGCTGCAGATGAAAGTTCTTCCTCGGACATTCACTCTGTCCGATCCTGAAACACTTCTCAACTGACATCCGAGAACGGTGCTTAAAGTGTAATAGGGTGTACTCGGGGTAGGAACGTAGAACGAGGTGCTAAGGGTTTCAGGGTAAGGAAGACTAGTCTCGAGTAGCACACTGATCAAGTTGCGTTATGAATAATGACTCTAATTGTGTTACTTAAGTTGAGTACGAGGCTCCTATAAAAGATAGAACTCCAACTATCCTATATACTAAGGAGACTCGTAAGTGTTGATCGATATATCCGTTCGATCAGTCTGACCTGATCCCTAGGATCAGTCTGACCTCTCAACTAGATCAGTTGAGTTGCTGCCTCAGGCATCCACCTGGATCAGTCCTGCGACGTCCAGTTGTGTGGAGAACCTCCCCCACAGCCCATGGTCATTACAAGGCGTAGGAGAATTGCAGCGTTTGATCAGTCTCGTATCGATATTTTAATTTCGATGAAGGAGATCTTACAGCATACGAGATCCATAACCCGACTACGATTGCTAGCAACCGTAGTACGTTTAGCTCTTGGCTTAGCAAAAGTCCAATCATCGTTGGTTGTCTGTCTAAACTAGAATCTCTGGATAAACCAATGTCGTTGTAGCACCATCGAATGCTGTTGTGCCCTTGCTGTGCTTAACATGTTAACATAACTTATCTCGGCAACCTCTGAGCTAAGCTTGTCATTGAGATTGTTCGCTATTAGGTTATTGTGGCATTGCCGTCAGCTCTTTTCCCCGCATGTACAGTGTTTCATGCACTCCACACTCCACAAAAGTAACATGTGAGAGTTTCGGGCCTTACGGAGATGGATTTTAGGATGGGGTCATTGTCGGGGATCAGCGTGGTGGTTCTGGATCAAGCGGCCCGGAATATGTGGCATCGATTCAATTCCAACTTGGATTCACCAGTTGGCTGTGGCAATACAGCGATGGAGCTCATTGGATACCCACATTGCACGGTCGGTTGTCGATCGGAACACAAGAATACGAATGTCAAAGTTGACTGTCAACAAGTGGAAGATACTTGAGGCAGGCGTTCTAGCAGTGAAGCCCACCTCCCAACAGCGTCTTCCAATAGTATATTGAACAGGATCGTTGCTACACCACATATCACTATCAAGGACTTTGGGCAGGTCACCAAAGATTTTCATTGAAGCACAAGAGCGCCTGCCAACAACTACTATGGACCAAACTCCCGTGCTAATCGTTGGCACCGGGCCTGCTGGAGCAACTTTAGCACTCCATCTCGGCAAACTGGGCATCAAGTAAATAAGTTGTCAAGGGGCTTGCCGGTCCAGCGTTACTGGACAGCCTTACAGTTGAGAGAAAGCCTGTCGGAGATGGCATTGTACGCCGTGCAAATGCGGGCATGGAAGCCCATCGTACATTGTGGTCGATACTTGGTCTTACGTCAGAGACTCGGCGAGAAGCTATGCAAGTTTTGAACCGCGCCGACTCTGAGGGAAAAGCCGCTCGGCAACGTCTGAACGATGCTCTAGAAGCGACTGACGCCGAACTCCAAGCTCTTGGCATCCAGATGAACCAGATATATGTTGGTTCGCCTGCTACTGCGGTAGCAGAAAACGATACAGCACCCAGCAACGACAACATCAACTTGTTGAAGCAGGTAGCCATATCAACATATCCAGGCTACCATCTTCCGCATGTTTGGCTTGCAGCAAGTGGCCATTCGCCAAGACTCTCGACTCTAGATCTAGTCGGTCACGGACGTTTTGCACTTCTCACCGGTGTTAGTGGGCAATGTTGGCTTGAAGTAGCAACGAGGCTGAGTGGACGAGATGGCTACCCCGAAATTGCTGCTTGGAGTATAGGCTTCCATTGCGATTTCATGGATTGCTATAGAGACTGGCAAAGGGTACGCGGTATGGACGAGGAAGGAGTGGTTTTGGTCCGTCCAGATCACTTTGTGGCTTGGAGGTATGCAACGGTATCGTCTGATGCTTTACCGTTGCTTCGAAGAGCATTGGCAGATGTGCTGTCAATGCCAGTAGCATAGTCCCACCACAAATCTTTGTCAACACATCTTCCACAATGAAACTTCATTTTAACGGCATCCTCGGTACAATTGAAAGATTCGAAGCAACTCCGAAATGAACCGGAGGTGTCAAGCCTGTGACAATGGCGTTCGTCTTGGTTATACCGTTCTCATGAATCTGCATTCTGTTTGTTTGAGACTACTTTACATACATTGAAACAAACAGGAAATGGTGCTTCATAATTTGGGATCGCATGCCCCTTGCATGGTTGATGGCTTCGATGAGAAGGTAGCCGACTGCGCAGAAGCAAAGCCTTGGAAATGTCTTGGTGGCAGTGCTTGCCAGTATGACGGTGCACAACATCTCTGGTGTATCGGCAACATAGGTCTTTGATAGACAATGAAATTGCGCCTTCTGCCGCTGCACGTGTCTCGAGAGAGTCAATAATCCCTAAAATGTGCCAATACCTTCAGTGTCTGCGCATGTGCCGGCTACCCTGTCGATCAAGCTTCTACCAAAATATGGTACAATACCACATTAGCCGTACGTCACCCTACCACTACGCATTGCCGATGTTCTTCGCAAACACTCTCCGCAAAACCGGTGCAACTATTGATACCGCAGCATAATAGCAAGCGGGTGGAGTACTTAGACAGTAGTATCTTCGGTGCATTGAACAAGGAAGACCACATTTTGATACTCATCGTTCTAAACTGCAAGCAAATTCCCATACATTGCACTCACCCACAATCATGGCTCCCAAAGTAGCTTTCATCACTGGAGGAAATGGTATCACCGGCTTCGCGATAATCGAACACCTCGTCCCCAACACTTCAAAAGGGGAGTGGAGCGATATCATCGTGACCTCTCGGTCTCCATTCAAGTCGCTGGTGCAAGACCCACGAATTAAGTTCGTCGCTCTAGACTTTACGAAACAGCCCAAAGAGCTGATCGAGTCGATGCGCGACGTTTGTGCACCTGTCACCCACGCTTACTTCTCGTCCTATGTACACAAGGATAGTTTTGAAGAGCTGAACACCGCCAATAACGCACTCTTTGAGAATTTCTTGAGGGCGCTCGTCGAAGTCACGCCAAAACTTGAAGCAGTGTGCCTCCAAACAGGTGGAAAGTACTACAATGTATGTTTAGCTACATCACATAAGCACATATGGTCTGACTTTCTCGAAGGTTCATCTCCAGCCAGTGCCATCTCCGGCAAAAGAAGAAGATCCCAGGCTTGTACCCTTCGAGCAGAACTTTTACTATCCTCAAGAGGATTTCCTGGCAGAGATGCAAAAGGGACAGAAATGGACCTGGAACGTCATCAGACCTGAAGCAATCATTGGTATGTGAAGAATAGTGTGTTGGTGCTAGAGCAAGTTTTCTGATGACGCCGCGTCACAGGCCATATCTCGAAGCCCAATGGTATGAACTCGGCTTTGACTTATGCACTTTACTTCCTTGTTCAGAAGGAACTTGGACAAGCCGCGCCGATGCCCACGAACCAGATCTACTGGCATGGTGTTGACGACTGCTCTGATGCGGCCTTGATTGCCGACCTCACAGTCTGGGCAACAACGAACCCAAAAGCAGCGAACCAAGCTTTCAATTCGGCGAATGGCGACTATGCCCAGTGGAGATACATGTGGCCCAGCCTCGCAAAGTATCTCGGCGCAGAAGCGTCGCCAGATTATGAGTTTCAAAAGCCGGCACCAAAACTCGGCGCGTTGCAGCAGGAGTTCAGTCTCGCCGAATGGTCCAAGGACAAGCGACCAGTGTGGGACAGAATCTGTGACAAAGCCGACTTGCCCGAAGCGAAAGCGACGTGGGATGCAGGAACCTGGCAGTTCCAGGACTGGGTCTTCCAGAGAGCTTGGTGTTCGACAGTCAGTGTCTCCAAAGCTCGAGAATATGGCTACACGGGGTACAAAGACTCTTACAAGTCTCTCACTGGAGCTTTTGATAACTTCAAGCAAGTCAAACAGTTCCCATAGGTTTTTAGTTGAATTCTGAGTCTTTGTTCTTCTTTTGACAAACAACTTTTAAACTCATGCGGTAAAGCCAATTCGCAAAGTATGCTGAAGGACTTTGGCGATCCTCTGTATAACTCACTCAGGCTGTCCTCGCTAGGCGCACACCCTGTTCATCATTCTCCAGCCTTAAGGAGACCATGAGTGTTACCATCCTCAAGCTTAGACACGAATCGGGAGAAGCTTCTTGACCGCTCCGAGTTGCCGTCCCTGCTGAAACTTCCAATCTCTGACATTGTCCAAAGCACAACAGTGGCGTGATGGAGACTGCCAAATGCAAGAAAGTTAAAACATGCTCGAGAGCGCTCTGGCCTATCCAGCTCCTGAGATATCAAGTCGCATATTGCGACAGCTCTCTCTATTGCATGTGTTGCGTTTCTGGTAATCGACCAGTCGTGGATTTGTTGAACAGTCTTTGAGCTCACGGGCCGTGTCTCACCAGCGCGGTACGAAACGTTGTGAAGTTGAGCCAGTGGTGCGTGTAATTGTAGGTGTGACGTGTTGAATAGTGATAAGCTACTCATCAATGAGTCGCGATGCTTTGTGAACGCTGCCGATTGTCGAGCTACTAGAAAACCATCGTGCCAGCTCTCCAGCACTCGCTCCATGCGATCTCTGTCGTCTCTCATACCTCTCATGTTGCGGTGTACTCGTCCCAGTCTATCAGGTGCTGTATAAGGTCTACCGGAGAGGAGGTCGGTCAATGTTGGCTCTGATAGACTCAATGAGGTTCTCCGGTCATTTCCACCGAGCGGAGAAGCAGCCTCCCATTCTGTACCAGTAAGACGGGAAAAGAGCTCAACGTCGTGAGAGAAGCGCCACAAAGGGGACTGCATTGCAAAGAGGCAAAGCTCGAAAGCCACGGCGTCGTCAAGAGACGCTGTCTCGCTCCTCCCGAGCATGACCCTCAATAGGTCGGGAAATATCATTTGTGGGCATCGTTCTGCATCTATGCGAGACGTAAGAAGTTGTTCCCGCCAAGAGAGGTCTCCGTCGTTATGATATAGCTTCTCAGAATGCGGCAATGTGAGGTATATCTCCTCGTAGGAGAGCAAGGGCCGAGAGTTCAGCAGTACACTCGTGTAGACGTCCGCACGCATGATGCCGTATGCCAGACGTTTGCGTGACTCCAAGCTTCGCCAGCGGGAAAGCTGGACTTCTTCAGCTTCTGAACGGTCGAATGATTCACTATGGTTGTAACCTGGCTCTTGAAACAGGTTCAATCGTCGCGCTTGAGCGATCAGCAATGCGCCAAGGTGCTTGAAAACCTCAGTAAGCGCTTTAAATTGTTTACGGGCTCTGCTGTACATACCTGAGCATACGAAAAGCCTTGCTTTTGGCCGAAGTACAATCCTTGGTTAGATCGGGAAGTCATGGCTTGAAGGTCTCGTGCTATGATTGAAGATGCAAGGGAAGGGTTGTTTAATTGCGTTGAAGACCAGGTGGCTTTCAATCACGTCCTTGGGTGCGGACGAATGGGTTCACTATTTACGCGTCTGACATTGTCCGTATCTGACAACTCGCAACATCAGGTAGTAGAGTTCCGGGGACCCTGCAGAGTCCACTTGGTCGGTGCTGCCATCTGGGAACGAAGTGGTGCCACTCGGATCTTCGCATGCTCGATGCCACTTTATTCGGGGGACTTCTGTCGAGGTTCCTAAACAGTCCATCGCACGGATAGTGATCCGCTCTACCGCGAGACACTCATGTGTTGTACGACGTACCAATGCAACGAACTGCGGCCTCACACATGCCTGCATGTATAACAGCTGGTTACCAGATCTCAAACACAGTTAGACGTACTCGCATTTTGTATATCATCTGAATTTGGCACCCACGCATTCAACTCTCTTAACTAATTATTCTTACATGGCACCCAAACCAATCCAACTACTGAAGACCGCCTTCGTATCATATCATCATGCGGACCTAGCAGCTGCAAAGAAGTTCTTCCTCGACTTCGGCATGCAAATTGCCACAGAGATCCCCGGAGAAGTGATTTACTTTAAGGGCTACGGAGTAGAGCCTTTCATCTATGTGGCTTATCAATCGCAGACTGGTGCGAGCTATTTCGGAGGAGCTGCTTACGTGGTCGATGGCAAGGATGGATTCCAACGAGCGACACAACTCGCAAGCTGCACTGGTCCGGCACGCGCATTACACGGCCCGACAGGAGGTGAGATCGTCACACTCAAGGATCCAGCTGGACATCTTGTACATCTTGTCCATGGCTGGCAAGAGAAGCCGGCGGAATCGATACAGCGCGAGAAGCTCACCATCAACTACGAAGACGAGAAACCTCGAAAAGGCAAATTCCAACGCTTCAAGCCTGGACCGGCTCCAGTCTTTCGATGGGGTCACTACGGAGTCACGTACCCGGAAGGCAGATACGAAGACATGTTTGAATGGTACACCAGCACAATCTCCCTTGCACCGAGCGACATTGTCTTTCGCGGCGAGAAACCCATTACCTGCTTCTTCCATGTAGACAGAGGCGCGGAGTATACCGACCACCATGCGTTTTTCTTCAAGATGGTGAAACCAGGGGACAAACCTGATGTAGCCCATGCTGCTTTTGAGGTGCACGACTTTGATGTACAGCAGCTTGGACACCAGTACCTGGCCGCCCAGGGCTACGAGTTATGTTGGGGTGTGGATAGGGTACGTTCGGCATACACTATTCGCGAACTAGAACTCACTGCTGACCGTATCATTGTAGCATGTCCTAGGAAGTCAGGTGGTAAGTTCCCGTGCCTACGAGCCGTCACCTCTCGTTGATATCTTCTGCCCAAGCCTGCCATGCGCTCGATCCGGTTGCAAAGGCTTACACACTCTCGCAGTTTGATTACTGGTTTGACACAAGCAAATTTATGGTCGAGCACTACGCCGATGGAGATCTGGTCAATCGCGACACAGCAGTGGTGAAAGTGCAAGCAGGTCCACAAGCCTTGTCGGTCTGGGGACCACCAGTCCCATCAGTATTCTGAAGCTCGCAGTACGCATGTGGCAAGCTACGGTATCGGTTATGTTCCCTGATTTCCGTAGGTGGAAATGCCCAGAGTTCTCGTTGCGTGTGTCATTAGCACACCTGTGGGAGGGGCTTGTGAACGCACTTCACACGGTCGAAGGACCGGAAATATGAGTTCTGAGGCCGCGGTTCACAGAGCGGCTAGCACGAGCTGCACCATCACCCTGTTAACCTCAATTATCCATAGCAGAATAAAAGCTTCGTTGAATATGACAGCTAGCGCTGCGCACCACGTTGCTGTCTCGTAAGCAAGTCCGTCCAGATCAAACACGAGTCGAGCTATGGAACAACTGTCACAGCCAAAATGACCGTCCACTTGTCGTAGCGTAATACGAAGAGTCAGAGCCCCTGCCGTGTCGACCAGATTCGTCGGCAGGGTTGGCGGAGAATTTAGCGATTTGCTATAAGTCAAAACCTTCAATTTACACAATTGAGATTTTTATAGCTATATCTGTAGCCCTTACAGTTACAGCATGAACAAAGTCCTCGGGTGTATGCTGTTCTGTCCATAAGAGGCATCGCTGACTAGTAATAGAAGAATTAAAGCATCAGGACGACCGCGTCACAGTTGCAGACAGCGCATCTGGCAGATCATCTGTTCATTGACACTCTGGATGTACAAGACTTTGACAAAAACAAAAAAAGAACAGAGCTCAACTCTCCCGAGTGAACTCCTCACAGTGGGCTCGAACCACTAACCTTCCGGTATGCTTTCAAGATTGAATAACAGCCGAACGCGCTACCGGTTGCGCCAGCGAGGATTGAAATGTGATACTCACAAGAGTGAGAAGTGCCGCTTCTGTGGATCGAACACAGTACCTCCAGAATTCGCAGTGACGCGTGACTTGAAGTGGACTTCAGTCTGGCGCTCTCCCAGGTGAGCTAAAGCGGCTCGCTTGATGGAAGCAAGTTTGCATACTTGGTACATGTCCGCTTGTACCGCAGTAGATGCAATGCTCGAACGATTGCTGGAACACCGTGGACCTCTCGCCTCTAGCACAGTCCGTCAGTCGCAGTAGATGGCAAAGCCTGGACAATCTCAGCTCTTATTCATATCGCGCCACCGACCGTTGTGATCTTATGGGTGTTTAGACTTCAGTCGTGACAGTCGGACAAAACGGTAGTCCTAAGCATTCAAGGCAATCTTTGATCAAAGTGGTGTTCAAAAGACCGTCACCGCACTCTCGTCTGTATGCAGATCTTCGGTAACAGTGGCAACAACGTAGATCGAGAGAGGCAGCCAGCGGCCTTAGATGTGCCATGTCGATGTTTTATCGCACTCTCGAGAGTCCAGATGCTCAAGATCGTGGCCAGATAGATGAGTGCTTTGTCTGCCACCAGCTGCCGGGCCTAGAGTTACCCGTATTGCATTGTGCTCCGTGGAATAGGCGAACACGGGAAAGGAACAGTAATGTCAGAGCAGTCACGAGGCTTTCGGAGCATTGTAGAAGGGATGAATGGCAGTATTAGAATAGATACTGGACATGTTGTGAGTGGAAGTCGTTTGCTCTCGCCACAGCAAGCAAGGCAAGGAGCCAGACCCTGAATGTCGAAGGCGGATGGCCTTGCATCCTTCCCAAAGCCCGAGCATCGACTTTCTTCGCCGCCAACAACCTTTGCGACGGCGACATCTAACCCGACAATGCTCGTCTTCTCAGCAAGAGCGCGTACGCTCTGGGGCCACGCGCCTCGGGTGCGGTCTGCGGCAGCCTTCCGGCGCGGGCTTGCCACTGTCGCAGACCACATCGATGCCAGGTAAGGAGCGAACACTCTGAGCGTACGAATAGAGCACATCAACTGACATTTCCTACAGACCTCCTGTAGATGTAGTAGTCATCGGCGGTGGACATGCAGGATGTGAAGCCTCCGCTGCCGCTGCCAGGACGGGTGCGCGCACAACTCTGGTCACTCCTTCATACGACAACCTTGGCGTCTGCAGTTGCAACCCATCTCTCGGCGGTATTGGAAAGGGAACGATGATGCGTGAAATCGATGCACTGGACGGCCTGGTCGGCCGCATCACAGACAAGGCTGGGATCCAGTTTCGGGTGCTAAATCGCAAGAAAGGACCTGCGGTCTGGGGACCACGCGCGCAGATCGACCGCAAACTGTACAAAAAGCACATGCACGAGGAGATGATGGCATACCCAGGCTTGACGGTCAAGGAGGGCAAGGTCGCGGACATTGTGGTGGATCGCTCTCCTGAGTCAGTGGGTGAAGGTAGGCACGGAAAGATCACAGGCGTGCGACTGGAGTCTGGAGAGGTCATTCCCACGAGCAACGTGGTCATCACAACGGGCACATTCTTGGGCGGTGAAATTCATATCGGACTGGATGTATTCCCGTCAGGGCGCATGGGCGAAGCAGCAACCTTCGGCTTGTCAAAATCATTACGAGAAGCCGGCTTCGAACTCGGCCGACTCAAGACAGGCACGCCTCCACGTATCGATAGAGCATCCATAGACTGGAAACAACTGCAAGTGCAGCCCGGCGACGACCCACCTACTCCCTTCTCCTACCTCAATGCTCGTGTGGCTGTCGAAGAGCAGATGAACTGCTACAGCACCCACACAAATCCCGCCGTCCACGAGATTGTTCGTCAGAACTTGGACAAGAGCATTCACATTCGCGAGTCAATCAAGGGCCCACGATACTGCCCATCGCTCGAAAGCAAAGTCATCCGCTTTACCGGAAAGGACCAGCACTTGGTCTGGCTGGAACCTGAAGGCTTTGACAGCGATGTGATATATCCCAACGGCATCAGTATGACTGTTCCTCCTGAGGCACAAGAACAGATTATTCGAGCTATTGACGGCATGGAGAACGCCAAGATGGTTCAAGCTGGCTACGGAGTTGAATACGATTACGTCGACCCACGCAGCCTGAAACGCACTCTCGAGACGAAGGCCATCTCAGGACTTTTCTTGGCTGGGCAGATCAACGGAACAACTGGCTACGAGGAGGCAGCGGCGCAGGGCATTCTTGCTGGTATCAACGCTGCTCTCCTGTCTCTTAACAAGCCGGCATTCACAATGAGCAGGGCTGACAGCTATATCGGCATCATGATTGACGACCTCGTAACTAAGGGCGTCAGCGAGCCGTATCGCATGTTCACATCCCGTTCTGAATACCGCATGTCTGCACGTGCCGACAACGCCGACCTACGACTTACCGCCAAGGGCCGCGAAGTGGGCGCCGTTACGGACAATCGCTGGACCGCTTTCAACGACGAAAAGGCACAGCTCGACGAGCTACGCGCTCTCTTGGGCGCAAAGGCAATGAGCTCGCAAGCCTGGATAGCGCACGATTTGCCGGTGCGCAGCGACAGCTCCAAACGCACTGCATTCGACCTCCTCCGCCACACATCGATCACAAGTGCATCGCTCGCATCCATCATTCCCGAGATTTCCAAGTACCCGGCCCACATTCTGGCGAGAATGGACATCGAAGGAACATACGCACCTTACATCACACAACAGACCGCTGCCGCAGCTTCGTTTGCTCGTGATGAGAGTCTGCTACTCCCCGGAGATCTGAACTACGAGTCGATCTTTGGCTTGAGCACAGAGGAGAAGAGAGCGCTGGAGAGTACCAGGCCAGAGAGTCTAGGCCAAGCGAGGAGAGTCGAGGGCGTTACCCCCGCTGGAGCTCTGCGGCTCCTGGCTTACGTGAAAGGTCAACATCGACGTTCGAAGAAGGAACAGCTTGTCAAAGAGACCATGGAAGGGATGCCGCCTGGTAGTGAAGCGGAGGTTGTGGCCTGAGGTGTCACAGCCTTCTGAGCTGAAGAAGACAAAACTCTTGCATGAGAGATGAGTGTACAACATTTGTATAATAATAGCATGATCTGCGCAAAGAGAGCATAGCAGATGGAATCTTTTTTTTTTCTCGGATTGGCGTGATATGTAGCGCAATTGCAAAAGCAGCAAACTCCACATCAGCATAATCATCCCATGCCCTACATGGTCCTGCTAGCTGGCGGTGGAAATATCCTTCGGCTCGACTATATCCTGTGACAACGTTAGTATCGTATTTACTCTTGAGGATGTGCCATTCACTCACAATGATCACGGGCATGTGAACGTACAACCATCAGTCGTGCCCTGCGGCGTTGGGTCAGGTTGGGCAAGCGGCTCGGAGACCGGAATTGGAGCGCCTGCGACAAGGGCAATGGTGGCGAAGACGATTAGGGCGATGTGTTTAATGAACATTGTAGCTTCTTGTACGCTGGATAGCTGCGATTGCAATTGGAATATGGTGTGCGGGGAGCAGTCAAGGATGAATGGAGAGTGATTGTAGAGACTCTATATAGTAGCTCAACTGCTCACATTCCGGAGATGCCTCCACTTCTGTGTTACTGGCGGAGGCGAGCCAGAAGTTCCTTTCTTTGTTCTGCTTCGATCCTCAAAACCACCATCTTCTAGCTCGTGAAGGGCTCGCTGGGGTGCGAGCTCCCATACACGCGCGACGTCCCCAATGAACGGGTGTGTACGCCTACAGTGTATGCATGTGGAGATGGCACCGTCGTATCGAATCTGAGGATCGAACCAAAGGAACGTATCCCTCGACCGAGACTATTCAGTAATGCACCCAAAAACATTTACAGCCACACCGCTGTGGCTGCCTGCACGACATCTCCTGACTCTGTCTTCCCAAGACTCACTCTTGCCGCCTCCCTCACCTCCTTGCCATCGAAGCTCAGAATGAAGACCCACCCTTCCTGACTGTCGGTCATGGCGAGATATTCGACATCGCCGTGATTTTCAGACCAAGGCGCTGGCTCGATCGCATTCGCAATACCGCCACTAGTCGGTGTCTCCCAGATGTGAATGGGCTCTTCGGATACCACGTTGCCGTCGGCTCGCAATTCGAACACTGCCACGTAGCCTTTCGTTTCAGCGGCAAGACCACGCGTGGAAGCGTACATGTAGCGTGGAGTGTCGGAGCGGGTGCTGAGGCGGACTTCGTCGGCCCAGTAATCTTTGGGGTCTTTGTCCGCGGGGATGATGCGAACGCCATACTTGTGAGCCAGTGTCACGCCGTCGTCCGCCACGGTGAAGAGATCGACAATGCTGGTGTGCTCTTGCAAGCTGTAGAGAACCTTGCCAGATGGATGCGGCCAAGTGTGCCTGGGCCCGTCGTTCGGGCGTGGAGAGATGTGTTTCGATCCAAGTGTGAGATGCTGCTTGCCGCTGCCGACGTGCTCGTTGTCGATCGAGTATGTGAAGATGGCGTTGCGACCGATGTCTGCAATGTACAAGCTGCGCATGTCGGGGCTCAAGTCGACACTGTGCGAGCCGTGGCGAAGACCACCGAAGTCTCCATGGAGAGCTCCGGAGGGTTTGTCTTCGGCACCTTGGTCGACAAAGTCGAGTTCCTGCACCAGGTCGCCAACGCCGCCGTCGGAAGCTATCGCAAACGCTTCGCCTGTCGGGCCACCACACGAGTAGACGTGCGAGCTGGAGGCGCAAACATAGCCAGAACGGGCCCGCACCGGCTTGGAGTTGATGGGGGTGATGGTCAAACCACGAGATTTGACGCTGTACGCGGCAATTGATGGAGGCTCCGTCCAAGCCGTCGCATACAAAAACCTCTCATCAGTATTGCTGCTTGAATTTGGCGAAAGACCGAGCCATGAGTGATTGCCGATGGCTGTCGACTTGTTGGCGATGACGAGCGGAGCCTGGCGGGTACGGGTCGAAGGTGGATTGAAAGTGAACGTGAAGAGGTCTGGTGTGTTGAAAGTGCCTACAATGAAATTCATGTTGAGATCTGTGTTGTAGATTGTTTTGTATTGAATGGGAGTGCAGGGACAATGGCATGTATAGAATGCCTATGAGCCTTCGGTGGGTACAGTGTCCCACACCCGAACCGTTGCCGACGCTGAGGTTGGAATTGATCAAACTGTCCAAGTCAGCATTCGGTGGTTTGGTACCGGACCGCGCACATCGATCTCCACACTAGGAGATACTTCTGACCACTAGACATGGACAAAACAAAAGATCGAACCTCCACTGAGATGATGTGGTCACCTTTCGGGCACAATCAGATCGATCCATTGACAATCACAAATATTGAATGAACTGGATGTATGGGTTTGCCAGGGTTAGGGTCAACAGACTCCCGCGATTTCCATGTCTACTTAAGCGTAGCATTGGTATGATTGCAAACACGTGTACCATGGGCGTGAGTCGGAGGGCAAGGTAGCATACCTGTACGCTGTGCTTGGATCTTCAATTGAAAGGTGAGCGATTGTATGAGACTCCACTGGCAGCTTGCAGCTAGATGAACGATAAAGCATGGCGAAGCTGCAAGTACATACTTGAAGGTTGGTGCGTCCTTTGTTGCTGATCCTAGTGGACAGAACCCACACGATCGTATTGCAGAGTCTCGAAGGGAAAATATACTGTAGCCTTTCAGCCTGGTGCAAGGACTCGACACGGCGGATTCACGGGTATCACACGACCTGTTGAGCTCACACGATGAAGCAGAAGGTCGGAGGGGTATCACCAAACATCGACAGCGTGCGCACATCTAAGCCAGCTTGGTCTGCTATGATAGTGATGTTGCGGCATCAAATCGTCATTCCCTGTGCATCTGCTGCACGCTCAGAGGTGGTAGGCGAGGCAAGCTCTCGTCCGTTTTGTGAGCTTCAGACCAGTCATGTGTACTCACATCAGCAAATAGACCAAGACCGCCATACCTATCCACTGCGCCTTTGCGAGTGGCAGTCGCTGGCGCACTTCCTTTAGCGATGCTGCCTTTATTGCCGCGTGTTTAGACGCGTGGCTACGTCCCTGATGTAGGCCGCAGGTATTCACACCTCAAGAGACCTTGAAGAGAGTGTTCGGAAGCGGATGCACGAGTCTTTAGAAAGCGGATGGCGAGACTACCAGTTCAGCTGCTAGTCCGTCCTATTGCCAGATGCCTTTCATGTACAGGATGAATGCCGCTATCCCCTCTTGTTGCGAGAGCTTCTTGTGTTTGACAACTGAAGGCATTCCGAGAACTGTGGTAGCGACGATTTTGTATGAATCGCAGTTGCCTATTGGTGAGGTCTCTTTTCGCCCCTAGACCAGGTGTAGTTTTCACATAAAATTATATGGCGTCGAAATAAGATATATAGCTGCCTGAATGTAAGCAAGCAAGGCAACGGTATTGACTGGGACCCTCCACGGTGACGTACAAAAACAGCAACCAACCCCACGCAAGCCCCATCAACTTCCACGCTGGGACAACTTGAACCCTCAGATCAACAATCCCAAACCGCAATCATGCAGTCCGGCATCTCAGGTATGCTCTCTGCCTGTGAAATGATGCAGTAGTTCTGCGTCTGACATCTTGCCACAGCCTCCCAGGAACTCCAATCCGCCTTTAACGAACTCGTATCTTCGCCCTCACAACGTGGTCTTCTGGCCGGCATCGAGAATGAAGCTCTCATCCCCTTGAACGCCATCGCACTGCAGTCCGACTTTTCCTCCGATTTGTCACAAGTCTCCTCACTCCTCTCGCCCACCTCCGCCCGCTATGTTCTCCTGAAGATTGCGCCCGGCGAGTCAGACGGCTTCGTTGCTGTCACCTACGTACCCAATGGCGCCCCGGTGCGCGAGAAGATGCTCTTCGCCTCCACACGCCTGACACTCGTGCGAGAACTTGGCATTGAGCGCTTCAGAGAAACGCTCTTTGCGACCGAAGCGGCGGAGCTGACCGCTGAGGGCTGGACGAAGCACGAGAAGCACAGCACCCAGGCTGCGCCGTTGACACAAGAAGAGGAGGGACAGGCTGGGTTGCGAGAGGCAGAGGCGCAAGAGAGCGGAGGTACTACAGCTAGGAAGGGACATGTTGGCAGCAAGCTTGATGCGGTCACCACAGAAGATGGTCTTGAGGAGAAGCTGGGAGAGTTGATGAAGGAAGGCAGCGCTGGATTGCTCGTACAACTGGTGAGTATACATGGTGTCCCAGTCTCGCTGAATGCACTGGGCCAGCACATGTACTAACATCGCATCCGCAGTACTTCAACCTCCCCGACGAGACCCTCCGCGTCGCCTCCTCCACACCCTCTGTTTCTCCCGCCCAGCTGGCCAGCACCCTGTCGCAGACCGACCCGCGACTCAGCTTTTATTCGTACCCTGGAAGCACAACACAGATCATCTACATTTACACCTGCCCGTCCACTTCGAAGCTGAAGGAGCGCATGATGTACAGCACAAGCAAGAAGTTCGCCCAGATGATTGCAGAGCAGAAGGCCGGTGTTGTGGTCAGCAAGAACCTTGAGGCAACGGAATTCGAAGACCTCAGCGAGCAAGCGCTCGCGCAAGAGTTTGGTGTCGACGACAAGGCGGAGAAGAAAGCCTTCTCTCGTCCTAAGAGGCCCGGCAGACGCTGAATGAAGATGACGAGTCTTGATGATCGAAAACAATTTACACTGGATGCAGGCTTAAGGTCTGCTCCATGATAGATATCAGGCAATCCCAAGCCATAGACTTGGTTTCGCACGTTCCAGACGCCAAATATGCGTGTCCCTTTGGTCTCACGTGCTCGCCATCTCAAAAGCATTGACATCTTCGAAGCTTAAACGACGTTCCCCGCATCTCCCCACGATTGATGATGGCCTAAAAGTGGATGTCCAGACGTCACGCCGTCCAATGAGACATCCATTGCATCAGCCACGCATGCGATCGTCTGCCGTCTCAGTCCCTCTGGACATGATGTTCAGGTCGAGCTTAGCGATGCCATTCGGTCCGGGAGACACAAAGCATGGGTAGGTACCACTGTATCATGACAGCTGATCCTTGACCATTGCTCAAGCTGTATCACCCCTCCCTTCTTCTCTCGCTCTCATTCTCTTGCTCTTCTTCCTTGTCTCATTCCCCTCGACTCTTTGGTCATCAACATCATATTACAACTCAACACACTGACCCACAGCTTCAAATACAACATGCCCACCCCAACCGAGACATGGCAGGACCGCCGCGGCATGTTCCAACGCGGCAAAGAAGTCCATCAGCCTGGCCGTAAGCTCTCGAACCAGTTCGGCGACCCTCTCAGTGCTCGTAGGACTTCCACTGGAAGCACGGGTGGTGGTGGCTTGGAGAAGACAGACAGTATTCCAGAGCCTGGCTCGCAGGGCCAGAGGAGAAGGGTGAGTTTGATCGTCTTTCCGTTACTTCCTGTGCCATGCTGTGACTAGTCTGCCCACAAGATCCTATCACGAATGCACATGTCCCGCAAGACTGCCACAGCATACCTCATCCCTCTAAAAATTCTCAGAAATCTTTACTACCCAACAGCCTGCGTTCTCGCATTCGAACCTTTGACCACTGACCATTTGCACCGCAGTCGTCCGCCGCCTCCTCCGGCCTTTTCAGCAGCCTGAACAACCAAAAGCGCGGCAGCCAAGACTACAGCGAGCGCCGGGCCAGCTATACTGAAATGGCAGGTAACTCGCCAGGCCTCGTCAGCGGCTGGTTCAACAGGACCTTCAAGGGCCACATGGACAAGCCCGGAGCTTCCATGGGCAACGACGGCAAGATGATGGGACTCGGATCCGAACAGCAGAAGACGGAGGAGAGGAGGGGCGTCATGGAGTGAGTCTCTAGTATTTGTAAGTTGCTTTGCGGGGCTTGGTGATTGACGTTTGTTTTATTCTGAGCGCGTACTGACAATGTGTGGTGATAGGTGGATGGAGAATCGGACGGATAGTGTGTGAGCGGTCTTGAAATTTGCTCGACTGGCATTGCTCGGGTTTACGTGCTATACAGATTGCGTTACCGATGCTTCTTGCTTGGGTCGATGACTTGGGATGCTAACGACATGTATATTATTTATCGATCATGTGCCAATGATAAGTCTTTCATCTTTCATGGACAAGTGCGTTCCCGGCTTCAGCCTCAGCTCCCCCATCTGTCCTGCGTGTTCTTGCATGCATCAGCTGTTGGTTCATGACGAGGTAACCTTCACTCTCTTTGCATGAGCCGCAAAATGCGTGTCCTGACACCTTGGGCGATCCATCATCTGTGCCTTGGACGCGAAACGTGCTAAAATTACACCGCTTGCATGGCAATCCGATACTGAGTACTCCTCCCATCAACAATATGTGCCAAGCCTGCGCTACCACCTTGATTCCTCTCCGCATCCGCATCAACAGCCGTTTCAAAGGAAGCCCTGCTCGTTGGGTTGCGCAGCTCTTGCATTAGTGTCTCCCTCACGTCGTGAAAATGCCTTGCGGAGATGAGGATCAAGCCCTGCGATCGAGAGCTTCTGTTGGGAGAGCTGCGGCGAACCAGGCTGCGCCTCACGCAGAAGCAACCTCACTTCCTCGTTGCAGCAGAACGTTGTAATTGCAATCTCGCCTGGAATCAGCGCTTCTAGCTCGCCCACGAGCCCCGCCAACTCGTTGGTTAGGTCGATAATGTCCAGAAAGCTTGACGGCCGCTCCCCAGCGTGAGAAACGGAGGTGAACGATTTCCATGGAAAGCATGCAATCTTCCTGTTTGACGGCGGAGGAACCCGCACTCTGGACAAGTGTGAAGAACGACATGATATTCCGGAATGGCCCGACCAGGGAAGCGGTGCTGACGTTTACGCCTGCGATCTCCATGCTCTCCATGGTGTGCGAGAAGGTAGTGAGGAACCCGTTGGCGAATGGGATATGCTGTTCCCATGGTGTGTCCCGTATTTATGATTCCTCAAGATACGCTGCTGTCACTTGATGGAAAGGCAAACATGCATACAACAAGCGTGGCAGCGTAAAGGACTCCAGCATTGAGACGCACAAGCATTACCATTGTCGTTCGCAAACATGCCTCCGGCAGCTCACTGATGCGTCCCATTGTGCATCGCTGACACTTTTATACGGCTGTGCAAAGGAACAAAGCAAGTGAAAAGCAATCCAGGTAAACATAGCAGAACAGCCAGCAGACGAACCGCATTATCTGCCAATGATGCCAACAGGAGAGCGTGTTCACCCCAGTCGAACTCTTTCGGTCAACCTCATTCAGACCGGCTTTCGACCCGCGAAATAGCATACAGTTTGTCAGACGATGTTGTAGAAGACTGACAGGGGAATTGAGGCTGTGATCAACACCTCATGGCCTTTCGTGGCACAAGTGCGCTGCACAAGTGTAATTAGGGACGATGAGACACTAATGCTTCCAAGTCTTCTCACGGTTGCTGATGGCAGGGCTTTCCCTGAGAAGGACAGAAACATTTCTGGGCACAAGCATTGCTTGCGGCATAACTTTCACGATGCGCCGAAGACGAAGTGCAAGTGAATGACATCTTGAGTTATCTCGTTTGAGTCGATCTGCGGACGTTATCAACGATTTCTCGAAAAGGACCAACGACAAGCCCACAGTGGTAGACAGCAACAAGAGGAAGATTTTCATCTCGTGTGGTCGACTAGCAGACCTTAGCCCCAGGCAAGAAGCAGTCAGGAAATTCACAGAGCCATACCCACATTTGGAGACTGACGAGAGAAGCAATACAAATGTAGCATTCGCAGACCATCTATCATTGGCGAAACCTATAGCATATCCAAGAAAGACGCGGTCAGCATGGCATCACGCAGCAAGAGTGGCTGCATCACCGCAGACCACCCGGTTTGGTCGGGGTATCCATATCATCTTCCACGCTTCTCTCCCTTACAAGAACTTTCTTTCTCTTTACTTTGGCCGTAGGCGTAGGAGTGCCTTCGATCCCACCCTTTTCCAGCCCTCCAACTGGCGTTGCACCCCTAGCAAGTGGACTTGACCTTCCACTTGCGAGCGGGCCGGCCGCAGTTACAGGTGGTGGAGGTGGGACTTGTTCGATTGCATCCTCGGATGCTGACGCGCCAGAAGCCAGCCGCGATTCTGAGCGGGTGTAGTTGTAGCCGTATGGCATGAAGGCTTCGCGCGTGCGGATCGGGCTATTACGGCCGTTCGGCGAGATGTTGTATGCGGGCGCTGCTGGAGGCACGGAACCGCTCGCGTCCGGCTTTTCGGCTTGACCTAGCTTGGGATCGGAGGGGGCTGTTCGCGTGGTGATGCCTTCGTTGAAGGATGTGTTGGATTGGTCGCGCTTGCGATAGTGGCGCTTCTTTAGCCAGGTCGCGAGAATGGCGATGGCGGCAAGGGCAATGGCGAGGACAATGACCATGACGATCCATTTCTGTAAAGCATTGTTAGTAGGTGGCCTTGCGTTCAAGGCTTGGTTTTCTCACCCAGTGATTATCCCACCAACTGCCTTCCTCAGGCTGCTTGCGGTTCCCAGTCTGAGCACCGGACGAAGCAGTCGAAGCGGCACCTCTAGTGGCTGTGGTGGGCGCAGCGGGGTTGGCGGATGTACTCGTGGATGTAATGACCACAGTGGTCTGTCCTCCACTGCCGTTGTCTGGATGCTCCGATGCGCCGTTGTCGGAGCCGCAATTTGTTTGGTACCAGGTCATGACCTGCTGGTTCTGCGAAGGATCGGTACAGAAGGCATCGCAGATTCCGCTGGGAGACGAGTAGAGGGTTTTGAGGTATCCCGACTGGCAAAAGCAGGCCCAGGTGTTCTGATTTGCGCTCGCGACGCCATTGCACGCCTGTGCGGCTTGATTGAGGAGGGTACATGATTGCGCGCATGCCGGAAGTCCTTGGGCGAGCAGCTGGGCGGAAGCGAGGGAGGCGGACAGGAGGGCGAGGAGGGCGGTGGTAAGCATGGCGGTGGAAAACACGGCGGCGGCGGCTGAAGGTGAGGCATCCGCGGTGGCGGCGAAGAGGTGCAGCGAGGGTCACGATGAGGATGGCAGAGTGGATGTGTAGAGCAAGAGCGAAGTGTCACTCTTCTGCTGTGCGCTCGCTGTAGCTTGTAGCGAGTGTGAGTGAGGAATGCAGCGGCAATCTCCCTCGCCGGAGTCGCTCTTTCCTTGTGTAGCGCACGGCTTGAACGAAAGTAAGGGAAGGGACGATGGATGCGCCGGACGGTCAAGGTCAGTGAGGTTGGAGATGCTGCGAGGTGACAGCGTTTCGATGTGGTGTCATGGAGAGCGAGGGTGAGGCTGAAAGACAGGAACAGAAGCAAGCAGATACTTTGCGCGACAAAGCAGACATGCTCACAAGACTGGCAGAGGGTGGTGGTGTGACGGCAGTAGTTTGGTGCCGAGCTAGAGCAGGAACCATCGAGGGTTCAGCGTCCAGAAGGGTCTAGCGGCGAACGAAGCCTGCCTAGCGTGCGGAGTGGCAGAAGCTAATTTCTGCACGCGAGAAGTCTCCACTTCCTCATGAATGCTTCTAACAAGTCCGTGCCCGCTTGGGCTGGCCTCCCAACGAGGCCTCCTCGACTTCCACTAGGGATAACATAATATACCATTCACATCTTATTTTTGCCATATATGTCTTGCAAACATCAGATGCATGTCAGCGACATATCGTAGACATCCTGTACACCGACTTCATCGATGAATGCGCGTGTTGTACCACCATCGTCTTAGGGCAATCCTGTAGGCTCAAACGTAGGCGATCGAAACAGGGTGTGATGTTGCAACAGGTGTTGCCACGCTTCCAACGAGCGATGGTCTTGTAAGGCAAATCATGCAACTGGCCAATCGATTCCAAGCCGAGACGCCAACACCGTCAGATCAATCACCACCTACTGCTCCAGTAGCGTATCAAACATCCACCCTTTCAACGCAACTCACATCCAGTCCACTCCCGACCTGGGCCTAATTTCAAAACCTTTCTTCGCCACTAGCAAACCTGGCAACGCCTGCATCGTCTGCTCGCGCTGCGACATCACCCTCGACAACTGGCCTTCTCCCGCAAAAAGCCACGTTGCGAGTGGGAAGAGCTCAACCAACCCAACTCACTACGCGGGCAAATTGATCGACGATCTAGACTCCACGCTGCTAGGAATCGAACATGGACTTGATCGCGGGAGGTATCGATTGAGATTTGTCGAGGAGGATGTGGGTAGTGAGGGCGAGACAGCAGAGCCCACGGCGTATTGATTTTGAGAATGCGAGGTGGTGGAGAGCTGCGGTGGCACATTTGCATGCAAAGGGGAAGAGAATGAGGTTCGTCATTCTGCATGTGTGAGCCTCCCGTAGGGCGTGTTTGAGGGCAGTGACGGCGGGTGATGTAGGCGTGAATTGATGATCGGACCATTGGGATCTCGCAAGCATTGCCCGGAACCATGATACTCAGGAAGAACTCATCAGCATCTCCGCAGCCTGTCGCAACGCACACATGGATCACTCGGATGAGAAGTATTTCACTGTAGCCTGTCGGGTTTCATGGACCACATGGAGATGCATAACCAGCTTGGGCAGACCTGTTCCGAAGTCATACTTCATATATGGCTCGGAGTGGCGATCTCATGGCGGTCCTAGAACTGCTGCTGGTCGTCCGAGGCTGCGAAATCCTTGGAAGCTGCTGCTGGATGTTTGTGATCCTCTCTGATACTTGCAAGAACAGTCTCCGACCTAACACGGCTCGGGTGCCCTTTCGGCAATTTACGCTGCTTCACGTCCACTACATAGCTCATGAGTTTTTCAGCTTCTGCGAACCTGTCGGCATGCCAGTATGCACGCGCGAGTTCGTGCTGAGACAAAAGTCGATGAGGATGGTCAGCTGCTAGCTTCCCTTTTGTGTGAACAACGTGTTCTAAAATCTCGATAGCTTGAGAAAAGCGCCCATTCTTAAGGTATCCAGATGCGAGAACGTGCTGGTATTTTAGTCGTTCGGGATGACCGACCGCTAGCTTCTCCAGTATCTGCACCACGTACTCGAGGATCTCGACCGCTTGAGAAATGCGCCTATCTTCGAAATATGCAAGGGCGAGTTGGTACTGAGACACAAGTCGATCAGGATGGTCAGCTGCTAGCTTCTCTTGTATATGCACGACGTGCTCTAGGATCTCGATAGCTTGAGAAAGACGCCCAGCTTTGACGTATGCTGATGCGAGTGCGGATTGAGACGCTAGCCGATTAGGGTGGTTACTCGGTAGCTTTTCTCTCGTCTGTACCACATGCTCGAGGATTTCGATAGCTTGTGGGATACGACCATCTGCGAGATATGCACGTGCAAGGTCACACTGGGATGACAATAGAAGGGGGCAATCATCAGCGAGCTTTGCTCGTATGCTAACCACCTCCTCCAGCACATTAACAGCTTGAGAGAAGTCTCCATCTCTCAGGGAGAGTATGTCTAGCACTTGACTCGGCTCAGTGGCGAGCAGATCGTCGACCTCTGTACTGGATAGTGATTGTACCTCCCTCAAAAACCCCTTCACAATGTCCAGCGCTTGAGCATGGCGGCTGAAAATCATTTGCCAGGCGAAGTTACAATATATTCTGCAGATTGCTTCACTTTCTCCTTTGACAGGGATAGAAGCATTTTGTTGTCTCAACCGAAAGTTTGCCTCGCAATGAAGTGAAAGCTGGGTTGAGTAGGGCTGCCAGCCCTGGCATCCTTGGGCTGCAAGTGCCAATATCGATGCGGCTGCTGCCCATGGGTTGGTGGCATTCTGCAACCGCTCCCTGGCCCAAAGGTGCACTAAGGAGTGCATATAAGTGGTGTTATCTTCGGAATCTTGCTTCACAAGCGTCAACCGGACCAAATGCGCTCGGGCTTTGCGAAATTTTCGCTTCCTCTCATCAATTGTTGCATGAGGAAAATACTTTCGAGCCTGGTCAACGTGCCATTTGGAGAGATCTTGAGGCCAACGGTCTTGAATCATAAAATTTGACAGTGTCACATCTTCATACTCCCATGCACGCACGAACATGTCTTCTGAGATGCCCTGATGATGCATGCACCCTAACAGATCAAGCAGCGCTAGGGCTTCCTGGGCGGATGGATCTGTTGCAGCCAGCTCTCGCAGGACGCTCGCAGACATCTCAAATGTGGTGCTGACTTTTCGGTGTGTCGCTTGCTCCGATTCAGTCTCCAATAGTTGTCTCTGAATGAGGCGATCCTTGAGAGCTTCTGCATACTCCTTGAGTGAATATACAGTGCTTTGGATAAGTGAGCTGGCGACGACAATTGCAAGAGGGTGGTAGTCGAGAGCATCCGCGATCTGCTCTGCTTGCTGAACCGTTACATCATCCTCTGATGGGATGCCTGACGCCTCCAGGATGAGTCGAATAGCTGATGCCGGATCTAGTCCATCCATTCGCAAGTAGAGTCTTTGCCTCATATCATGCGTGTCCAGTAAAGCATATTTACCAGCATCAGATAGCCGCGTCGCGAGGAGGATGCTGACTTGAGGGTTGCTAGGGATGTAGTAGCTGAAATTGTTCTTGGGGTCATCACAATTGTCCAATATGAGGAGTAGCTGTTCATGGAAGCTGGCCAGTTGGTCTTTAACGCCACAAAAGAAGTCCATATCGTTCGGGGCCCATCCACAAAGATTGCCAATACTTTTGAAGTCGGCTCGAGTCGTTGCTTCGCTACTGCAGTCAACCCAGAATACACCCCAGAATCTAAAGAAACGGTCAGCGGGCGTCCAGGCAAGGCGCGGGAAGACCTTGGATACCTCTTCCGAAGTGCGTTGTTATGTTTCTTCAGGAATTGCAGTACCGACTCGCTCTTTCCCACGCCTCCCATGCCTGATAAAACGCAGACGACTTGCTCACCACTGGACTGTGGTCGTAAGAAACATCTTTCAAGCATTGCCGAGACTTCTGCGTACCCAGCGTAGCTGCCTGCTGCTTGCCGTGGGATTCGCCATGGTCCCTTTGCTGGAACCATGGTATCGTCAGCATCGCTACATCGTAGACCTGTTGATCAAGAATGACATACGTTGAGGTCGCAGAGGTTCGTGGTGATGGAAATGTTGTTGATTCGCATTGTATTGGCTGTTGCCGTGACCACCAGCTTGTGTGGCATTATGTTGGGTACCCGGGCCTTGGTTTGTGTTGCGGACTATGTCATGGTCATGGGAAAGGGCTTCCGCAGGGCCTTCGGGGTGCTGTGGCAGGGTCAAAAGCTGGGAGAAGGACATATTTCTGATCAGACAGCCTGATGAGCTGCGACCGATCAAGCGAAGCACTCCGGACCATAGTCTGATATGCCAGAAGCTGATAGTTGCAAAGTGGACAGCCCCCCATGGACCATGCTATGTCAAGTTTTAGGACCAGAGCATAGGACTGCGACAAGCTTCGTGTCTGCGACGTGTAAGCGTGAAGTCCAGCTGGACTATGTGCAAAGGGCGATGGCGAATATCAGCCTTGCCCAAGCGAGCAGAGTGTTAAGTTGATTGGATGTTGGCGCTCGCTAGTTCGACCAGTAGCCTTTGCAGGATGGCGCATCGGGCTGTCAAGAGGCTGAGCCCTGCGTCGGTTCGCGCTCCATGTTGGCTCCACAAGGACGCGCACCCGAGGAGGGAGCGGACCTGTCCTCATGTTGCGTGCCCTGAGAGATACTCGGAATGCCCTCTCGCTAGCCCGTGAGGCAGAATGCGTGCCATGTAATACGGATGGTAGCGTATTCGTGGACCATTGTGAGTTGGTGATTGTGGAGGAAAGCGTGGCCGTCAGCCAAACAATTCGATGCGCTCACGAGGCGATCGGCGGCATGACACATTATCATGCGTGTGCGCAAGAAAGGATCTTGGCTTTTGGTGCGAGCCAGGTATGCATGGATCTGTTCACATACATAGGTATACCGCGTCATGCTTTGGGAAGGAAGGCCTTCCAAGCAGCGAAGTAAAGTCGAGCTTCGAGGACGGGGCGTATGCAGACAACTGAGCAGATGCCCACGACGATAAATCTGTACCCATGCATGTCGCCTTAGTTGAGTCACCTAAGCATATTGCTTGCAATTATGGACCTGTCTGCTTGCATGTGAATTGCAATGTCTTCATGATTTCCCATCACGGCGTTGGGACTTTGTTAGGTACGCTTTAGAATGAGGTGAAACACCTGATGATTTTTCTGAATTTTGAACGCCGACATCGTTACTACACGATTCCTACCTGACGAGCCATGATCATGCAAGCCACCAAGCTAGGCCACTTATGAACATAAGGTCTAACAGTGGGCCGCAAACTGCTCATCTCGCCATTCGTTCCCGTTGATGCTATCGATCCAAGCGAGCTTCACACACCGCCTCAGCATGTCAGAACGCCCACTGACCATTAAAGCATAAGTGCTCTCGTCACCCAAAGTCGCAGAACCTTAGACAATGTTCCACGTCTTTCCAGAGTCATCGCCCTTCCGCTCCCTCGTCTTCATACGCAGCACTCCGCTGCCCAGCCTCGCAGGCTCCACAGCATCACCGCCGCCGGGAAGCGCGCCTCCACGTACCCAGCTAGTCGGCGAAAAGACGAGGGACTCGCCCGTCTGCAGCGCAAGGATCTGCTTGAACAGCTCTTCCTTTTTTGCTGCCGTCTGTTTCTCATCTTTCTCGCTCGTCAAACTCGAAGCACCGCCCAAGTGACCGCAAATCGCAGTGAACCAGGCAGGAGAATTGAAGCGGTGCACAATACTGACCGAACACAAGTCCAGCAGCTTTTCAGAAATGGTTGGCTCTTGTGTGGCGATAAGTACCCGAGCGGCGTTGTGGCGCTGCTCGCGGAGAGTGGTGAGCAGAGAGCCAGTAAAGATGTCTGCAGATGGAATGCCTTTGTCGAGGAACTTGTGGGCTTCGTCAAGAGTGATGATGAGCCCGGGGGAGATCTCGTTGGCGGTGACAGCCTCTTTGTGGCGCTTGAGGATGATGCCAAGGCAGATATCGAAGAGAACGCAGGCAGTGCTAGCGTCTACGAACGGATCGGAGAGGTCGACAATGGTAAGTGTGCCTTTTTCCATAGTGATGCAGTCACCTTTCATACCTAAGCCTTGCCTCTTGCGCTCGCTGATCAAATGCTGACCTGCAAGGCCTTTGTTGTCCTGCATCAGGACGTCCGGAGCAGTCTCTGCAGAGAATGTCTTGAGGATGTTGAGGCGCTGATCGAGCATCTGCAGCTGACTAGGGTTGAGATTCGCTGCGTACAGATCACGGAGAAAGTTCCTCACTGAAAACTTTGCATTCTTGCGTCCGAGCCGGCGCAGGATGTTCTGTATGACTTCAAGGTAGAGTGGCGCATCGTGCGAACTGTCTCGGAAGGCCATCAGGTTGCGGATGTTGTTGACTGTGAGTTCAGTATCTTCAAACAACAATGGACGGACTTCGATCTTGCCGTTGACTTTGCTCGCAAAGTTCTCGTAGAGATGTTTCATCTGCTGGTAGTTGCTCCACGACACCAACAGACGCACCCTGATGCCGCGCGAGCACAAGCTCGCAACCTCAGCGAGCGAGCCGGAAGTATTCGTGTCCCAGTGAAAGACGAAGCCCGGAATGGTCTGTCGCTGAACTCCTACGCTTGGGTCGTAGCAGAGGTGGTTCTCGAGCATGCAGCTCAGAGTGTAGCTCTTTCCACTTCCTTGGGACCCGCAAAGAAAGACAGAGTTGGGTGAGTTGGTGTTGAGTAAGATAGGCTCAGGGTTACCGGCAGTGTCGCAGTTATCCAAATCGAAGCCAAGAAGACCGTATTGTGAAAGAGTATTGTTGCTCTTCACTGGATGTGCGGGTTGTACGATCTTCTGGGGCTTTTCAGAAAACCAAGGCTGTTTAGGTGCTTCTCTGTAGTTCTTCGCGCCAAAAAAGTTGAAGTTGGAGCCAGAAGCAGGAATCAAGTTGGTTTTGGGAGCTGCGGAGAATATGGATGTAGTGCCAGGACTGAAGGCTGCTTGTGATGGCAGTGAGGAGAATGAGAACGACGGCTTCACGTTCTCTTTTCCGAATGCGACGGCTGGCACCGGAACACCGTTGCTGGTAAAACTTCCGTTGGTCGGTGAAGACTGGTCGTCTAGCTTTTGTACTTTGACCGCTCCTTCGGATGGTGCAGTGATGTTCTGGGATGAAGCTTGACGCTTGTGCTGAGAGCTCGCAGCCCGGCCAGTCGAAGCACAGGAGGCTGAGTACTGAGCTTCAGGAATGTACGGGGTTGGTGTAGGTGCACTGACGTTCGAGTTCGAGGCGAATAGTGAATTTGGCGTGCCAAACGAGAACAAGGGAGGCGCATTTGTCGTAGGCGGTGGTTTCTGCGAGGGCGATGCTGGAAACAGCGGACGGCCGACTTGAACACCAGCAGAGCCAGTGCCAGCGAACAAAGTGCGGGTGTGAGGGTTGACGACGGGGTTGGCGCTGGACTGCGGTGCGGGTTTCTTGTTGTTGACGGCATCTTTAACGGCAAGCGACACGAGGGGCGAGTGGCGGATTGCGTCGGTGCGAGAGTGCTCTGAAGTGCTACGCTTGTAGTTGGAGCAGAAGACTGCTCTTTCGTCGCGGTGTCCTGGTGCAAAGGCAGTCGACCCGGGTGTGTTCGCCATTTTGGGTTGGATGTGTACCGGCAGCTTCTAGAGATGCGGACTGTGAATGATGAAGATTGATGGGGTTTGTTTTTGGCTGTTGTCTGGGCGTTGCTGTGTTGGTGCGAGGCAGTGAGGGGAGAGGAAACAGCGTTTGGTCGCGAGCAGCCATCACTCGACGCCCGCCGCGTAGGTCAATTACTCGAGAAACGGACACTTATGGCAGAGGTCAAGACTCACAGCAAGGTAAGGCATCCAGCCAAAGTGCGTGCGAATAATAAGAGTGTACACGCCTGCCAAAGTACTTTCCAACTACTTTCCAACTTCAACCCCCGACATCCATTCGGTGTGATGCTCACCGTGAGCAGTATCGTACGTAGATTTGCGTACATGGCCACGGAAGATAAAAAGAAATGTATGGCAGTGAGGGACACACATACCACAAATCATATATGTGGAGTTGTAGGCATAACACAATCGCTTCATAGCACCATCGCCCACACCACCATAAACCATGGGTGAGTGATGGCTCGCGTCAGACTCGTCCCCGGATACCTAGGTACTCATGACGACCGAGCATACCCATCATCGACAGGTAAATTGTGCAAGACGAAACATGTGTTATGGGGACTCGGGAGTAAGAAGTGAGCGTGGCGAGAGTGAGGTCGAGATCATCGGAAGGCCCTGCCCAAGCTCAGAAGTCTCCAATCCAAGTCTGAACCCTTACCCAAGTGGAGATTCGATACCTGAACCCGAATCCGGGGCACGCTGCTACTTCTCAGGTTCATGCTCACCTCCATCTTGCGCTCGAACATCAATCAACCTGACATCAAAATCCAGCCCATAGTCCTCACTGACATTACTGCGGCACCACCGAGATCTTGGAACTCATTTTGGAATGATGGGCGACACTATCCAATCTCTTGAAGCATCTCTTGCGCACCTCGAGCGTCTACAAACCCAGGTGCGCCACAACACGTGCCTATTGACGGTGCCACCCTACTGATCTTTCTTCAGCTCGACACTCTGCGCTCTACGGTTCCGACGCTGGTCTCACCGCTTACTCAACCGCAGACTAGTAAAGCGCAAATGTTCGCCAAAGTCAAAAAGTCTGCTGTCACTACGACCAGCCAGCTTTCGACTTTCCGTGATAACTGGAATTCGGAGCAAACGCAACAGATCTTGACGAAAGCTCACGAGAGTGAGCAGAAAGACCCGGATCTAAGTAAGGCTGAGGAGATCGCGCGCTTCGGGTGGAATGATGAGTCCGAGAAAGAAAACTCATGAAGAATGTCTTCTGCGAAATGCTTTATGGATTTTGATGCGTTATGACTGACGCACCGACTTTTGCGAAGACGCGATGCCTTACTCTTGACGAGTCCACACGCTACCACGCATCCTTGGCCTGCCTTCTGCGAAGTGTCTCTGCCAGTTTCGCAAGCAAGGTCGGCGGCAATATCGGAGTCTGCTCGATTTGTTTCAAAGAGGTACTTCATTTGCGGGCAATTGCTCCATGACACCAAGAGGCGTATTTTGAGTTCTCTCACTTTGGCCACGCCTTTAATGGCGGATATACTTCTGGCAGGAAGCTTGTGCTGAGAGCTCACAGCACGGCCAATTGAAGCTTAAGAGGCTGTCAGCAGTACTGAGCTCCGACAATGTTCGCGCCATCCCCGAATGTTTTCAAGTTTCGAGTACGAGGCGAGCAGTGGGTTCGGCTTGCCTAGCGAGGACAGTGTACATACTTGACCACGACGGAGCGCTGCAATGATGGACACAGGACACACGTTCCAGAGCGTGGAATTGCAGGCAGAATAAATATACTTTTGTCTTCATCGCACCATCATGACCTGCAATTGTTTTCCCCACACCACTACGTTGCGACGATCTACTGGGTGATTGACGATTTATGCCGCACCGGCCCTCGAAGTCTCATGCCAACCGGGCAAATCCTCCATCTCGTAGCGAAAGGTGAATTATCAAAGATAGAATGGCATCAACCCACGTGGATCGAGGAACGAGGACGAGTGAGAGTGTTGAAATCGAGGTCGATCGTCGGGAACCGTTTTTTTGGGTACCGTACCCAAACTTTGGCAGTAGAAGAAGAAGACCCTGCCGAGGCTCACGAGGCTCTTTCCAATGCGACTGCCATTCACATCGAGACATTCTGCTCTCATCCATTGATCTGTTCCCACACGCACTTGCACACGCCGCCATGGCCTGCATTCCACTGGCTTTTCCGCCATCGGCCGTGACTCCCAAGCTGGAGCCCGAGGCCACACCTGCACCCTCCCGCGCACCAACGTGGAAATTGCCCAATCTTGGTTCTCATCCCGCATCGCGTCCTTCAAAGAATGGCGTGCAAAAGAAGAGGCAGCAGTTTGATCTTCCACACCGGCCGAAGGGCTCGCTGGCGCATCTGAGCGCAGAGGAGCAGATTGTCCAGCTGAGGCAATCGCGTAAAGCAATCAAGAGCAAGCTATATGGCAGAATTGCTCGTCTCCAGGTAGGTGCGGCTGTGTTGATGCCGCTCGACACGCCAATGCTTATCTGCTCGAAAGCGGGAGTGTGATGCTCTGCAGCAGGAATACTATGCCGGTTCACATGAGGACGAGATTCCCTCCTTCCCACGCGCCCTCCGCTTCTGGCCCAACGATCATGCAGCAGTACCTCGAGACCTCTTCGCACATTCCGCTCACGAGTTGGATCCTTACTATCCTCCTAATGCCAGCCGACCAGCGCGCATGATCCGCTTCGACGCGCCAGACAACGAGATCCTGATCTATACATCTGCTTCCTGCCTCAACCAACATACCTCCCCAGATGCTCGCAGCGCCGCCAGCTCATTTGTTTTCAAACCGACGGGCCTAGATCCTAGTGAGCCCCGCTCTATGGCACTACTTCTCGAGCGTCGAGGTCCGACCGGACAAGGATACCCTCAAGAGAGCAATCGCGCACACCTGCGAGCAGCGGTTGCGGCGTTACAATGTCGTCAATGGCGGGCGGAAGGCTGGACAGGCATAACTGTCGCTTCAGACTCCGAATATCTGGTAGAAGGCATCACCAATTGGATCGAGATCTGGCAGCAGAACGGCTGGCTTACTTCAAGAGAAACGGGAAACAGCTATGATGGCGATGCGGTTGCGAATAGAGACTTGTGGGAGCTGCTGCTGTGGGAGATCTTGGAGTTGTCGCGCTTGGGGCTGGAGGTCAGGTTCTGGCTCATTCTGCATGAGCTGAACGCCGAGGCGCATGCAGAGGCGCGCATGGCCGTTGAGGTATTGAAAGAGGAGGAATACTTCTGTCGCATCCCGTATGTTGAAGAAATGCGGCCTTGAGGGAATCTGATCTGAGCATGCAGCGTGCACGCTGCCGATCACCTGCCTTTGATTTGCATCCATCCTGCCCGAGCTCATGAGCCTGGTGGATGGAGTTTGCTTTCGTGCTAGCAGGATGGACCCTCATTCCTCGTGCCCAACGGAAGCATGTCGTCTTGGGTTTTCTTACAACCGGCGTAGAATTTCACCCGAGACTTATGTGCCTGGAGGACATAATCTGACACACAAATTTGGGACTGAAAGCGCATGTCAGAGGCAGCGCACAGCCGACGATAAAATAGACAATCGAGCGAGCTCGATCTGGCTATTTATGGGCGATCCAACCAGACCCGGCGCCGCAGTGGTGAGGGACTTGCAGTCGCCTGGCTGAGAAGTCACAGCAGACAGCCTCAGCACAAATAACAATGTTGGCATGTTGACAGGCTGAAATATTTGGCACTGATGACTGTCACTTTCTTGGTTGCCACGCTGTCATTTTACAAACACAACTAGCAAGATGATAAAGCGTGCACAACCCTGATGTATCATCCCACACTCATGAACATGGAGGATGGTGGGATCCATGATAGATACCACGTGACCAAATTACATTTAACATTCTTCCTCCATCTTTTTTGGGACCCTGTCGCAGCTCAACGATGATTAGATCACTGCATCAGCACTCCGCCTGTACCGGCGGCTGTCTCTCGATCTTCATCAACGCCAGCGTCAGCGGCGAAGTAACGAAGAAGTCTGTTCTCTGTAACAGCAAACGCTGCACGCACAGATCGAACACCGTCCTCTCCAGCTTCACAAAGCAAAATTGTATCATCTTGCAAGGACCTCTCATCCAAGATGGCAAATGGTTCAGGGTTGATGCTGGACCCTTCTTGTTGTGCCAATTCCTCGAGGATCTGATAGCACTCTGCAGCATCCTTGCCCATGAACGGCGATGTCGTAAGGCTCGCAGGGTTGTTGCCGAGCGTGGGCACGTCTTCATCGGTGTAGCTTGCTTTCAGGCTGTCCATGAAGACCACGTTTTCCAGAATTGGCTTTCCGGTGAAATCTAGGTTGGCCTTGATGAATCTGTCTTTACACTAGCTAGGAGAAGGGTGGTTGGTACGAAATTTCGAGTTGGAGATTCATAATAATTCATTTGGCGGCTTACTTCTGCACTGATCTCTGCTGTGCAGCAGATCGCGAAGGGGAAGATGTTCTCTTCGGACATTGTGATGACGATTGGGTTGACTTGTTTTCAAAGGTCAACAAATTTGTTTACCTTGGAGAGACGAGTCCGAGATCTCAAGATAGCAAGTCTACCGGTGCCAGGCACTCCACGATTGGGCAAGCTTTCGTCACCTTCATCTACTTCGGCGCGTCTTTTGCAATAGAAATCATCCAATTTCTCATTCTGCCTGATCGGGTTAATCATTTTTCCAATCGGTCCAATTTCCTGTGCGAAGTAATGCACACATGACCGTGGCATCAACTCAGACCAGAAGATGAACGGCCATGTTACCGGCCCGGGCACGGCTCCCTCCAAGCCGAGAACATGCCAGACCGAAGCCGACGTAACCTCTTCTCTCATTTCCAGCTAACTCGCGCACGCCTTTACCGACACGGGCAACTGCGAAACCGTGCCCAGGCGTCAAATCCTCCGTCTCAACGCGCGAACGTCGAAGGATGTTTGGGGTAGACGCTTGTCGCAAGTGCCGTGACATGGCACAGGGCAACACCTGACCAGCCCAATTTGTGCGAAACACGGAGGCGCCCATGTTTATAACTTTCTCCGTACACTGAACGACGATCCGCGTCAACACTCTATACAGCCCCACAGGCGGCCTCTCCTCCGGTCTCTTCTATATTGCTTGCCTAGTGTGTTAGCATGGTCCAGGATGAAAGGGATGTGACCTTGCTGGCTCCGGCGACTTGGCAGACGTCGGCTTTGTTGCAGACATGTCGGCTGCGAGCGGTGCTGTGCCTGAAGACCGCACGCGCCACGAGGTGACTTCGCTGCTATGTAGGTTAGGAAGGGCTTGTGTATAAGACGCGAGGGAGGGCACGCCGAAAGCCCTACTTTCCTTGTACATCACTTCCTTTAACGAATTATCACTCTTTAAACCCTACCCTACGGCTTGCTGGACAAGCCCTACACCCTACAATGGCCCCCAAGACTCTTCTTTCTATCGCCGCCATTGCGACAGCAGCTCTCGCCCAATCATCTAGCGGTTGCGGAGGTCAGGGCACTCTCAAGTCCGGCGTTCAGACCATTGATGGTCGTCAATACACTCTCAAGGTCCCAGACAACTATGACCCCAGCAACCCCTACCGCCTAGTCTTCGGCCTCCACTGGCGTGGCGGCTCCATGAACGATGTCGTCAACGGCAACAGCGTTCCCAAATGGTACGGCCTTGACGACCTCTCCGAGGGCTCTGCCATCTTCGTCGCGCCCAACGGTATCGACAATGGCTGGGCCAACCCGGGCGGTCGTGACATCACTTTCATCCAATCTATCATGGAGCAGGTCGAGGCCGACCTTTGCGTCGACCAGAGTCAGCGCTTCGCCACTGGCTTCTCCTGGGGTGGTGGCATGTCCTACTCTATCGCTTGTTCCATGGCTAAGGAATTCCGTGCCGTCGCACCCATCGCTGGCGGTCTGATCAGTGGCTGCGAAGGTGGCAAGGACCCCATCGCCTACCTCGGCATCCACGGTGTCAGCGACAATGTCCTCCCTATCAGCGGCGGCATCGACCTCGCCAACACCTTTGTCGAGAACAACGGCTGCCAGGCCAAGGAAGTCGCTCAGGTTTCTCCCGGCAGTGGCCAGCACGCCCGCACTGACTTTGAAGGCTGCTCCAAGCCCGTGTCCTTCATCTCCTGGGACGGCGGCCACGTTGGTGCTCCCGCAGGTAACTTCGCTCCACAGGCCACCTGGGAATTCTTCACCGAACTCGCCGGCTCAGGAGCCAGCGTCTCCGGCGGCGCCTCTTCCAACTCTACCGCTGCTGCCGCTCCTGCCTCTTCGGGAGCTCCTACTACTTCTGAGGCTTCGACTGAGGAGGCACCCGCCTCTGGCAGTGCTCAGGCTCCTGCTTCTGGCAACGGACAAGCTCCTCCTGCTGGCAACCCTTGGGGCTGGTGGGGCCAGCCTCGTGGACAGTGGAAGCGTTCCTCTGCTTAGATGCGGATCGGATTGAGTGTGAGCTTTCTGAATAGAGTCGCGCTGGCGTACACAGCCGTTCGTGGGTGGCGATGATGGGAAGGAAATTCAGCTTGATAGCAGGCAATTCTCAAGTCTATGCTTTCTATTTTGTATCATGATTGACACCAAATCTACTGCTCAGATTTCTTGTATGCTTGTGCTCATTGCGCGTGTTTCTTGTCTGGCAGATTCTGCCAGGTCATCAAGCTCTTGCCGAGTCCAAACAGGGCCATGGCCATCCCTTACCAGAGCTTCCTGTGCGGCTACAATAGCCTGGTTTTCCCGCCTGTGAATATCATACTGCCTTTCTTTTTCTGCACGACCTCTCGCAAGTCCTTCATCCGTACTCCAGGGAGGAATTTGTATCGTTTCATCGTCTTGCCTGATAGCGACGGGCGGCCAGGGTTCGCGTCCAATCGCAACCATCGTACCAACATGCAACCTCAACTCAAGCTCTCTCAGCCACATTTCAATCTTGCCTATCTCGCCTTTCGAGGAGAACGTTGGGTATTTGACCCGGCCATCGTCCGCGTCTGCGGACTCTGCTTCCATGGCGATACGGAGTGTCCTGAGGCGGAGCTCTTTCAGCGATTGCATCATAGGTAATGATTCGAGGTCTCTGGCAATGTCAGAGAAGTAAGTCTCCGCTTTAGTTTCCTTTAAGATATCGGGCGCGAGCACAATTTCGAGATCCTTGAGGCCCTTGAGTTTCATGACTGTTGCCTTGCAGGGAATGGCTCCGAACAGTAAACTCGAAACAATATTGCCGCTCTTCCAAAGATAGCTATGTAACATGACGAGCCGCAGGCGAGTGATCGCTTTCGCCTGTGGTGGAGCAAGGGCGTCGACGAACTTCCGCAGAGCGCAAGGGGCTCCGTCCGGGCGGGATTTGTAGTAAAAGCGTGTCTCCGAGAAGGGCTTCAGCACCGCTTCGTGGTAGATCTGACGTGAAGCCTGCAAGAGCTCGAGACCGATGCTTCGAGCGGTGACGGGTGTTTTTGAAGAGTCGTTTAATGTGCAGCCGAAACCTTGAATCGTAACATCGAAGTCGATATGTTCCACGCACCGGCGTGGAACCTCTGCGTGATCATTCGGATTGTCGCAGAGGAACAGACGGTACTCCTTGACGTTGGTATGGAAATCGTATGGGCTCACTGAACGTATGTGGATGGTGGTGCTGGCAAATAGATGGTCGTATATGCGACAACGAAGCTCCGTAGGCAGACGAAGGAGAGGCGATTCGGAAGCATTTCTTGCTGTGCTGTTGATTGATTCGTCAATTTCGGCAAACTCAGCGCCTGCGAGTGTTGACCACATACATTTCTTTTTGCTCTTTCGACGATTTATTTAGGTTGAGAAGCCTCGAGGGCCTTGCGAAGTGTTCTGCCATAGCTGCGTGCGGACAAAACCTGCGATGCTCCAACAACTTTGCCGATTGATGAACGTTTGAGAGCACACATGTATCGAATGATCAGACGGCTGTCAGACATCTACCATTTTAATGAGGGAGGCCAACTGCCGACTTACAGAGGTGATGGTGGTGTTATTGGCAGACGCGTTGCCAACTCCGGTCCTTGGACGTGTGGTTGTGGTAAATGCCTAGAAAGCTCCGAGCTTCGGCCCTACTTTCTTCGTCGACATTCGCAAAGATGACGTTCAAGGCTGTACTGTGCCAATGCTGTCACAAGGATCCGGCCAGAAGTCACGCTCTGCATTGCAAACACAATCGAAAGCGCTGGTTACGAGCATTCGAAGCAGTAATATTGATCTCATCCTCACTTAGCGCCCTAAAGAGAACAGCGAAGAATGACACGGAGTTAAACTGGCGAACGTGTCTTAAGGTATATTAGCTGGTAATCATCCGAATCTTCATCACTCGTGTCCGTAAGGCTATGTGGCAAAGCTTCTTCCTCCAATCGAGCTCGTTGAATTTCCTCTGGTCTAGCGAGATATTCCTCAAGCCCTTCTGCAGTCGCCCACGGTGGAATACTCATTGCGTCGTCATCTTCTTTAACGCCAAAAAGTACGGGCTCATCAATGCGTACGACGTCCTCACCAAAGTGTAAGTCCAGCTCCGTCTTCCTGAGCCACTTAATGATTCTCTCGGTCTGGCCCTTGGAAGAAATGGTTGGGAAAAGTGTTTTTAACTTGGACCTGCCCTTGCCACATATTTCTGCCTCGACCACCAAGCGTATGGAGTTCAGTCGAAGGTCCGGGAGCGCTTGCAACCATGACATCGATTGGGAGTAATACTCGTTGCGATCGTGAACGAAGTGCTTTTTCAGCTGCTTGATATACTTGCGCGCGTCCGGCTCGTCCGAGAATTGAGGGTTGAGCACGATCTGGAGATCTTTGAGACCTGTGAACTTTCGCATGGCTTTTTTGTCTGGGAGACGGCCGAATCCCAAATATCTGGTGAAGCCTTTGGGTAGGTCGAAATAGATGTGTTCGAGCACGATCCGCAGTCGCTTGAATGCTCTCAACTGCGGCGGAGTGAGGTCCTCTGCGAGCCCCTCCAAACCCGGCCACCCCTTGTCGTTCCAGCGAACCACGAAATAGAACGGGATCTCCGAGAATGGTTTGAGCACTGCTTCTTGGTAGATTTGACGACACACGAGCAGGAGGCCGAGATTGATGTCTGCACCGCTCAGCGTTTTGCCGTGATCATCATCAGGGCGGATGGTGCAGCCTGGAATTCGTTTCCGGTCGGAAATATTCACCCGCTCGATGTAGCGAGGCGGAATTTCCACGTGCTCCCGCGGATGCTCGCAGCGCATGAGCTCATAGTGCTTGGGATATTCGTCGTATTCCCAATTTTCCGTAGAGCGTATGTGAACAGGAGTGCTACCGAACACGTAATCGTATATGCGGACGCGAAGTTCTGGAGAGACGTAGCAAGGGAGACTCGGCTGCATTCCTCGCTGTGCTACACGGATAGTGGCGTCAGCTTCGGAAGATGGCAGAACAATAATGCTCCCCCTACATACATTTCTTTCTGTTTCTTTTTCGCTTTGTTCAAGTTCAAAAGCCTGGAAGGTCGCTAAGCCCGGTCCCGTTGTGGTTCATCATCCGATGAATCCATGATGAAGATGGTGTCCGCGTCTCTCAACAGGAGCCCTGTGGTGATACAGCGACGCCTCGCAATCGACTCTAGGCGATGCACAGGGACTCAAGGCAGTATGCTTCTCTGCTCAACCTTTGGACCAGTGGGATTGACGCGTTGTAATACGGATTTCTTTCCGTCGCAATTCACAACGCGAAGCTGACGCGTAGCAAGGTCTTGTTGTCCACACTGCCTCGGCGCAACTGCGGTCTGGAAAGCAAAAGGTAATTTCAAGATATCCTACCTCTTATCTCCAGTCAGACCTTCTCGTGCGCGTCGTTTGTAATCGTCCGCTCGTGGAACCCAATTGAGAGTATCCTCAGCTCGTGGAAACCAATCGAGCTGCTTAAAAGGAGCCTGGCGCCGTCGAAACCTCGACTTCGTAGGAATAGCTGCCTCAAATCGATTAAGTTAACTGCATGATGCTCTTATGTGCCGTGAGCGAAATACGAGTGCGCTATCATTGCCAGCTTATGGCTATTTGGGGCATATGTCACATACAAAGGTATACATCCAGGTTATTGATGCGCTATCTACCGTAAATCTCAACCACGTGAATGGCGACGACGTCGCTCCCGTAAAATAATTTGCTCTAGTCTAGCTTCCGCCGCTTCCCTTTCGGCTTGCATATCCTTTTCGGCTTGCATACGAATCTTCTCAATGCCCTCTGGAGTCGCCCAGTGTGGGAGAGGAACTTTCTCATCATTCTGCACGATACCAAACTCTGGCAGAGACCCACCTTCCGAAAGCACTGAGCCGAAATGCAGTCGCATTTCAGTCTCGCGCAAACATTTTTCCATCGCGTCTTGTTCGCCCTTCTCTCTGAAGGTTGGGTTCGAGCTATCTTGGCGATAATCATAGAACAACGCCTGCATCGTAAGCCGAAACGATCTCAGCCTCATGTTGACAAGCGATTGTATCCCAGGAGCCCTCACGAAAGCTTCATCCAGTCCGCGCCTGAACGTGGCTGGAACATCTATAGAAAACTCGGCGACGTGTGGCGCAAGCACGATCTCGAGGTCTGTAAGTCCTTTGAGCTTGCTCAGAGTATTCTTCGTAGGAACAGGGCCGATGAGCTGATCCGCGTCCTCGATTTCGGTTTGCGAAATGCGTGCGTTTGAGATTGTGATCTGCAGGCGCGCGATGGCTTTCGCTTGGGTTGGGATGAGCGCGTCGACAAAACGCTAAACTCCAGAGTAACTGTGGCCCATTCGAGCGAAAGTGGCGAAGGAGATTTGTGTGAACGGCTTGAGTACGGCTTCATGGTAGAGTTGTCGACAAGTACCCAGAAGGCCGAGGCCGATGTCCAAGGGTACTACCGGCTTGTCGTGCGACTGCTCTATCGAACATCCTGGGTAGCGCACTTTGTATCCAGTGCGGAAACTCTCGGCGTAGCGTAGAGGTATCTCTTTGTGGTCGCTGGGAGTTTCGCACAAGGAAAGCTTGAAGTGGCGCTCCGAGCGGATTTCGTCGCCATGTTCAACGGAACGTATGTGGATGGCTGTACTGGTAAAGAGATGGTCGTAGATGCGACAGCGTAGTTCCGGCGGTAGTCGAAGGAGTGGAGATTCTGTGGCGTTGATGATTGCACTGTACCAGAAGTTTAGGTAAGTTACGCCTATTTGCATTTATCGAGGCCGAAACACGACGCGACTCACATGGCCTTTTGCTCTTGGGGAGACGAGTTCAAGTTCAACAGTCTTGATGGCCGACTCTGACGCGTCACCATGGTTTTTATGTTGGTCTTCGATAGCGACCAGCTAGCAAGTGATTATTAGGTAGGTCGTTGTACAATCGACCCGCTCTCTGGCTCAGTCTGGGGCTGTTGTAGAAGGCTGCAGCACGTCATCCAAGCCTTGGCAAGATTCGAGGATGTGTACTTTGACGGACACTGTTATCGACTTCATCTCTTGGAGTTAACGACATTATTTGGCATCTACATGACGCATTAAATCGGTATTGACGATATTTGCGGTTCAAACGCGATCATCGTCTTTCAGACGTTGCAAAGCCTTCTCTTTCCGCTTCGCATTCTTCTCATTTAGATCAGCTCCCATCGGTTCATAATCATGCCAGCCATCATGGCCACTTTCCCCTTGCAGTCTTGCATCGCCACCGTCGTTGTCCGCATCGTCTTCCCTCAGTTCGCCCATTTCATTGAAACTAATGTTGGCAATGCTGAGGTTACACCAAGCACTATTGACCTCGTCCCATGGAATTCGCATCTTGACAAAGCTGTCAAGTTCTTTGAAGTCTTCATCTTCATCGTCCACAGCACGCTCGACGACAATGGCATTGCGAGATTCGAAACCAGCTGCATCGACGACGACAAAGAGTGAAGGACCGTCAGTACCCGAGTCCCCAGCACGCAGGACGTCGAGACAAAAGTCTTCCACATCCTTGAGGCTTGATCCAGCCCAAGCGTTGTTGAATGTGTTGTCGAGGGTAGGCAGCGTGGCTTCTAGCCTGTAGCTACCAGCCGGCAGCTCAAAGTCGTAAGCATTCTTAGTGGTGATGAGTTTGAAATCAGATTCGCCGTCGCTGTAGGACCAGCCGCAGAGCTCGTGGAGTAGCAGGTTGACGGCTTTGTAGTCCGCTTCGGGAGCTGTGACGAAGAGGTACCCAGACATGGTAATGGTCCTGAAGCGGTGAGGAGTTGCTGTTGCGGATGGGAATGGCGGTGATTGAGACCGTGCTGGTTGTGGTAAGAAGAGAAAGGACTTAACTTTTCAAGGTATAGATCCTTATGCGCTATGGACAAGCTGGATAAGGTAACGAATACGCGATGATGGCGCTTGTTGGGCGCAGGAGGGGTGTGTTGCCTCGCGGGGCGGCAGTGCTGCCTGGCAGGAGCGTTGACGGAGCTGGCTGCAGGAGCTTGCCGTCATTTCATCAATGAACACGATACATCCAACTCTCTATCTCCCATCATGCCATACCAACACCCAACAAACATTCCCGCGCCAGGCTGTTTGTGTCGGTGCAGTGAGAGCATCACCATGTACTGCGAGAGGAATGTTTGCACGACGACTCTTCGGCCTTTTCCCGTGTGATATTTCTATCTGTCAAGACAAGGTGGTATGGTCTTCTTTTCCACCTCTTCCTCATGTCCCCTCCTTCGCTATACCATCATCACCAGCACTCATGTCAATATCATAACACGAAACATCTGCACTAATGCCGGCAGTGAGGACGCTCCCTCAGGCTCGCCAACCGCGCGTCGTGCCCTACGAGCAGGTCGTTGACTTGGACATCAACCCGGCTCCTCCACCTCCCATCAGACCGGAGTCCATGGCGCATATCGTTTCGCAGACCCAGCAGCCACCTCAGCCGCCGCTCCCATACTCGCATCCATCCTACCAACACTATCCACCACCATCCTATCCCTATCCGCCGCCGCCGTCGCACCATCAACCACCCTACCCTCATCCTCATCCTCAATACCCTCATCAGCCTTCACCCTACGCGCATTAACCAGTGACTATCCTCCTGCTCCGCCAGCTCCTCCGCCTCCACAACGACCGCAACCTCCACCTCCTCCGAATAGCACTGCAAACCTTCCTTCCCAAGCTGCTGGTCCTCCACAACGGCTACGGTGGGTGCACCCTACAGCTGGTGCTGGGAATTCCCCACAGGCTGACCAGCAGGATGGAGAAACTCCTACCGCCACTTTCGCGCGTCATGCGAATGCAGAGGATGACGACACCAAGCTCGTACGGTGTGCCTTAAGATGGAACTTCGTCCGTGTCCCGGGCGTCTCGCATACTCTTTTTTGGCACGATGTGGGCAGGTCTTTCGAGCGCATTCGCGGCAGGCCTTCTGCAACGTGCAAGAGAAGGATTGATGCACTCGAGCGAACTTGGCGCGACATTTTCGCTTCCAGAGATGCGCCCGTGGGCTTCGTGGGAACAACAACACGGATCTGGCGAGGGCTATGCGTGCGTGGATTGCGTTCAGGGACGATGAGGAGCGGCAAAAGAAGGAGAAAGAGGACGATGTCAACGCCTTGGACGTCCGTCGGAGGAGATTACATGAGCTTGAGACGGAGCGCCTTGGACTTACTGAAGTCTGCCGCTACGACACCAGAGTTGTAACTGAGGATGAAGAAATCGGGTTGCAAGGTGTCGAGACCAGTGAGCGCCAATCCGCCGACGGTGATGGCTCGAACCCGATACTGGTCGAAGATGAGCCCGATCAGACAGTACTCGACCCATTGGAAGACCTGGAACCTCCAAAGCAAAATGAACAATCCAATGCGGCCGGCCAAATCGCTCCCATTGTTGAGCTCCTCCGTAAGCGGCAGCGCGAAGAGAGAGAAGAAGCAGATATTAGGCGGGAAGAACAGGTTCTTCTGAACAAGAGACTAGCTCTGATGGAGGAGCAAGTGCAAATGCTGAGCAAGCTCATTACACAGCACAATCCTCCACCGAGCTCGCCGTCTCCGCGGGGGCATATGGGCACGAACGTGAGCACAGTGACTGCAGCTGGTCGTGAACCACGGTCTGAGACCGCGGCAACAAGCCAGGGTCACAGTATCATTCAGATTGACGATGCGCCCGCAGAAGACGCCCTGGATGAGCCCACAAACGCACCTCTAGAACCTGGCAATAAAGCAGTACCAACCAAAACTGATACAGACACGCATATCGCGGATGAGGACGCAGATGTTGTGGGATCAGATGTTGTGGGACCAGATGTTGTGGGACCAGATGTTGCGGATGTTGGCGAACGCACTTTGGACAAGGCAGCGGATGTTCCTAGAGACACCCTGGACGAGCGCACAAACGTACCTCTAGAACCTGGTACTAAAGCAGTACCGACCGACACGGATGCAGATACGCATATCGATGAGGTCGCAGAAGTTGCGGGACCAGAGGATGCGGATGTTGGCGAACGCACTTTGGACAAGGCAGCGGATGTTCCTGGAGACGCCTCCATGGGTGAAAGCGCAGAAATTCCCAGCGCGTCCTCAGCTGGACTTGAGACGAGGATGACGATCAGCGCAACTCCAAGTCAAAATGGTATTGCCCAAACGATGAGCAAATCTGCTCCTGGCAGCCCCACTGCCAATACGCATGAAGCCATGGAGAGCCCAAGAACGACAGAGACCATAGATGATTGAAGTGATAATGAGTCTGCAAGCACTGACTGTCACAAGGTTTGATATCATGACTGGACCTCTACAGCCGGCACGAAATTGCTTCGCAGTGCTGTGTCTTTGTACAGACCACATTGTAAAACCCTGGGGCTTGAGTCTACATCGCCAGAGACTTGCTTCACTGGAGTTTCCTGCTCTGCATGCAGGTGGTACTACCGGGTTAGGCACCGAGCACTCGCGACACGCCGACAATGATCGCCACGTTATTTGCCACCGTCCGTATCCGACGCATGCCATCAGACCTGACCTAATCTTCTCACCACATCTGCACTTGAGATATCTCCGCCGTACCAAACCAGACTGCACACTTCTCGGCCTTACTGCGGCATGTTTCCTCTACCTCAAATCTCTTCCACTCTTTGCCCTGTCGTCTGTCGACCTCCTCAATGTTGCAGACTACAATAGTGCAAAAGCATTCAGATTTTCCATCAACAGCATTGGTGGTTTAGTGGTAAAATTGGCCGTTGCCATTGGATGTCTTGACATCTAACGACGATTCGGCCAGCCCCGGGTTCGATTCCCGGCCGATGCATTCAAGCACCCTCCTTCGAGGGCAATTTCTCTTTTGCTCCCTAGCAGAGCCCCGGGAGCAAGGGGAGGTAAGGGACCGACTGTGCATATAAAGTGAGTCGCTGCGCCGTAAAGGGATTGGCAGGAAGTTCGAACCTCGTGGTTTTTTTGCCGCATCCGGCATTTTGCATCGCCTTGCGGAGGAGAACGACGCCCACGCGACCATCAAGGCGTTCGTTCACCGGCATTGTTGACCTGTTGTCCATACTGCTTTCCAGGTGTGACCGGATATGATTTTGCCTGGCATTAGCAAGGCTCGGATGGCCAACGACTACAACGAACTCGCGTCGTGTTCCGTTCTCCCATGTATCTCGAGCGGCGTAATTGCTTTGGGCTTTTGCTGCATGCCTTGAAAATCTCCACCACATTTGTGGCACGGTAGGGTCCAACCATACTCAATCTCGCCTTCCACACGCAACACCATCGATCGTGAGTCCGGTGCCTTTCATTCGAGGCTATGAATCATGATGAGGTGAAGTTGCTCACCGGTCGCTGTAGATAGTACGAACATCAAGCCTCGTGTCGTACCGATCGTCGACCGTCTCAGCTGCCAAGACTTGTGCTGCCATGTAGTCAGGCATTGGCTTGTCCCGTGGCAGATATCCAGCGGCTCAAAACAGATTGCATGGCATGCCTACTCGTCGATGCCTAAGTTTTATCTCGGTGGCTTGCTGCGTGGTCGCTGCGAACTGCAACGAGGTGGTCTGCAGGATCTTCAACGATGCAATGGTCTTAGATTCCGATAACAGCCACTGATCAGAGACCGGTGAGCGGACGTAAGTGTGTAGGACTAAATAGCTGATCGAATATGATAGACATGTAGCGGATGTTGCTAAGGCTATAAGTAAGTCATGCTTGACCGCATCAACAGATTCCTCGACACCATCATCAACCAGATTTCTCACCCAAGCAACCAGCATAATCAACACAAATAACATGCAGTTTACTCACCTCGCCATGGCACTCTTCGCCGCCGTCGCTTTGGGCGCTCCAGCAGCGGCTCCGACTGATACCTTCGAATCATCAACCACGACCGCCACGCACGAGGCGGTCATGTTCACTGTTCCCCCAAAACCGTGCCAGTTCCGCAAGGATGCTGCTGGATCTTTGGCAAGGGCATTGGATGCGGTAAAAAGCTGTGCGGCTAGTTTTGGTAAGTCTACTGCTTCTCTGACGATGTGCCGGCGTTCTTAAATACTGTTTTTGGTAACGGCTTGTATAGAATCCCAACTGGCCGGCAGCTTCCACCATGTGGCTTTTGATGCTAGAATGGGTCAATCATCCCGAAGATTCGAAGTATCGTCGTCTTGCGAATACGACAACGACTCCATTCACGACTTTGATTCATATGTCTGCCGGATCCTGCTGCTTGCGCTTCTCGAAACTTGATCGCTCTGATCCTTTGTTGGTTCTTACACGAGTATTGGCCCCACCCGTGTTACTGTCGCTATCATTTCGTACTGAGCTCATGGAAATGTCGATGATCCGTATCGTGCAATGCTTCCGTGTGGTGATGGTCTTTGTAGTTCGTGCGATTCTTCCGTGTCTTGCTCGCAATCGAACAGCCACAATGGGATATGACAGCCCGAAGCCGGAACACAAGCCCTTCTCGCACATAATATCACTTCCAATATTTGTGAACCTACAGGTAATTTAATCTGGAACTCCAATGAGCTCAATCAAGTGATTCGTCCAGTCTTCTTGCGGTCAATGATGTGTTCATAGGGTTAGGGTTTCAGCCCTCATGAATGTTGAATCCATGTCGACCTGAGATGACTCCGATGCTCGCTGTCACTTCACTTGCGTTATACAATACCGAGCTCACGTTGAGGAATATCAAGTGCTGGGGACCTATCAGCAAATTGGAATCTATAATCGTTTGACCTCCGACACTGTTTTTCGCCACTTGCGCAAACTAATTGATCCCAAAGCTTGAAGCGTGGACGCACAATTGGCTTTCTCGTCTCTGGCGTACCGATCTCGAACCGAAAGAACGCTCTTGGTGAACACCTCGCAACCTGTAGCATGGCTTCGTCCGACGACTTCCCTGTTCGTCTACCAAACGTTCAATATGCCGACGCTTCTGAGCTCAACACATTGTCCGTCACCCTCCTACGACAGCCGGAGCCCAATGACCCGGCTCGCCTGTTCATCATCTACATCCACGGCGGCGCATGGCGCGACCCAGCGATTCCTGCCTCCTCGTTCGCGGCAACCGAGAACCATCTCCTCTCTGCAGCCACACCCGCCATCAAAGACAAAATCTCCGGCATCGCCTCCATCAACTACCGCCTCTCGCCCTACCCAGCCCACCCGACCAATCCCAGCAACCCACACGATCCTGCTCGTAATGCTCGCCACCCGGATCATATTAACGATGTGCTTACCGCAATCCTGTACTTGCAAGAAAAGTACAGCTTTGGCAACCGCTACGTCCTCATCGGCCACTCTTGCGGTGCTACCCTGGCACTCCAAGTCGCCATGAAACGTTTCTGGGGCTCACAGTATGATCCCACCGCTGCTCTGGAACTCAACGTCGAGCCGCCACTAGCTATTGTCGGCGTCTCGGGTATCTATGATATTCCTGGACTGGCTGATGACAATGCTGCACAGCCTGCGTATCGTGATTTGGTGGTGAATGCGATGGGCAGCGACAAGAAGGTTTGGCAGGACGCAAGTCCGGTAAACGGGGACTATGAGGATGGGTGGCAGGATGCTAAGTTAGCTGTTTTGGTGCATTCGGAGGATGATGAGCTGGTGGCCATGAAGCAGCCAGAAACTATGTGGCAGGCGTTGGGCGAGCAGGGTTTTGGCGAAAGTGTGGGCAGCGAGAAGACGCGGAAATTTATCAAGGTGCAAGACGTGAAGCATGATGAGATTTGGGAGGATGGGAGTGCTTTGGCGGATGTCATTTTGCAGACTGTGGGAGACCTTCTTAATTGAGGGCTCGAAGATAGAGTACTGAAAATAATTTGATGTGCACATTATGCAGTGGGGCAATCATGAAGGGATCCTGTCCTGGAGGCTCTATGTCCGATATCAAGTGGGTGAGTGCTAAGAACCGTGGATACCAAGAAAAGCCAGTGTCTGTACTTCGGAGGTACATACACGATCTAATGTTTGAGACGAACCAAAGCAATCGGTGGTGCAGGCTCCCTCGTCTTCATCTTCAGCTCCACGATCCCCGACGCCACCACTAACTCCTTCAGCCGTATGAATCCATAATTACGGGCATTCAAATCAGGCGACAGATTGACAAGATAGGTTCCAACCTCGGTCAAGTTCACAAAGTCGTCTTCGTACACGTTGCTGCTTCTGATGGCTTTCTTGAGCCCTTCGATCATCGCGCGGTCAATGGATCTCCGGGCGGGTGCTGTCTGAGGGCGTAGGGGCAGCGTCGTGGTGTGTTGAGTGCTGGGCGTCCGCGGCGGCATCTTGCGTGGGCTCAGGGATCTCTCTGCAGTGTCAACACTGGGTTGTGGTGGCGGTGCTGGCCTCGACACTGGCGTGGCTGGTGGTTGTGGCTCGTCTCGTTCGTCTGTGTCCATGGCGTCCAGATATATGAATTCATTGCATGCAGCTACAAATGCTCTGTGCGTGCTGTGTCTATTTCCAAAGCCATAGACAGAAATACCCTGCTCGCGGATCCTGGCCGCGAGGCGAGTAAAGTCGCTATCGCTTGATACGAGGCAGAAGCTTGAGAAGCGGCCGGTGTATAGTAGATCCATGGCATCGATGATCATCGCGCCGTCCGTGGCGTTCTTGCCAGATGTGTACGCAAACTGTTGGATGGGCACGATGGAATGTTCCAGCAGGCATTCCCGCCAACTCCTCATGTTCGGGCTCGTCCAGTCGCCATAGATACGCCTCACGCTGGCAGTGCCATAGTTTGCAACCTCAGCCATCAGACTCGCCACGACCTTGGAAGAGACATTATCGGCGTCGATTAGGACGGCAAGGTGATCGCCGGCGTTTGCTTCCTTCATGATGTGTTGTGTAATTTAGCAACCGGCAAGATATTGTAGCGCTCAATCTTCAGTGACAGCGAGCGTGCAAAGAACCAAATTACTTTTGCTTTCTTGTCTGGCGTGTGTTCAATGGTTGAAAGGATCATGTCACGATTGGAACAGGACTTGGCAAGAGAATTGGCGGGACAGGGGGTTTGTTGTTCGCTCGGCCGTGCTACGATGTGGTGGATGCCATACCACGATCTGGTATATAACGACCATTCACCTGCTTGACATTTTGTACATCGCAAACATAACATTACCTCCATTTCAAATCGTCTCACCATGCCAGTTTTACCAGCTTGACTAATCATACCGGAAGTCTAACACTTGGCGAGCCGTATGTGAACTTATGGGGCCGAGTCGCGAAATGACTCCTCGAACGCGGGACATTACACGCGATCTACCTCCAAGTAGAACTCCAGTGTGGCGACTTCTCTTCTAAATCAACCCTGGACTCTCGGCCGGCAGTCCGCGTCTCTCACGACAAATCATTTCACCGATGTTCTCACCTTCAACTTGTTTCCACAAAGGCCTCAATTCTCCATGACCGATCTCGGAGCCTGCGGGTAGTGCTATCCGAGAACATATAACACGCTGGTGGATCCCACGCACACTGCGTGGGCAGTAACAAGTTGATTGTGGAGGCTACAAGTATATTGTCTCCACGCCAAACGACGGCGTAGAATTGTGCCCATATGGAAGGCCCGAGTGTTGACTCCCGGAGCTCGTCGGGATCTTCAGTGCTGGCTGACCAGGCATGTAACGTGTGCCGTCAACGCAAAGGCCGCTGCGATCGGTTGCTACCACGATGTTCGATGTGCACCAAGTACGACAAGCATTGCGTGTATCAGAAGCAAGTAAGGACGCCACTCACGCGAAAGTAAGCCGAGATACCACTTTCCGGCCGCTGAAAGATCTGGCTGATTTCGTCCATGCAGACACATGACTGCGCTTGAACAGCGTGTAGAAAAAGCAGAGTTTTTGTTGAGGCAATCTCAACTACAGAATACGCCACAAGGGTATCGTACAGTTGCAGCGGCTGTAGAGCCACCGGGTGCGCATCACAATGCCGTGCCTGATTCTGTTGCGGTCTCGACACAAGTTTCCAATCCTGCAGTGCCACAGGTGGCCACCACGCCGCTGGAACGTCCATACGAGAACAAAGCTACCCATCCACAAGACGCTACGCAGATATCATCGACAGAGCAATTCGCTACAGAGCAAAGTAGGGTTTCCACCAGCCTATTTTTGCAGGACCATCTCACGCCACCCGACGTTCAGACATCCATCGAGGATGCTGACGATCTGGACAACCCCTATGACGTCTCGGGAGATTTTGAGTGGGACGAATCCTCTGCCAGATCACCGACTGTAGCTCCTCCAGAACGACCAGGCTCCGAACAGCCAGACGACGCTGAACTTATTGGAGATGGCATGGCAACACTTGCTGTTGACGAGTCGCAAGGGGCTTATTTCGGTGTGGCGTCGGGTGCTGCTTTGCTTAGAGCTATCGATCCAGATGCTGCGCAGCATTCTCCCCGACCAAGTCGCGCGCTGAGAGCAGGCACAAGGGGCTCAAGTGAGATACCCATGCAGTTATCATCTAGGCGTCTAGTCACCAATGCGCTGGTCGACGCATACTTCCGCTACTATCATGTCAGCTATCCCATCCTTCATGAACCGACCTTCCGCGCACAATACGACGAAGTCGTGGAGCGACCGAGTGGCCCCTGTTGGAATTTCCTGGCACACCTTGTCGCAGCCATAGGTGCTTTCACCACGGGCTCCGACAAAGCAGCTGACAATGCGCTGTTCTCTGAAGTCAAGTCTTTGATGAATGCGACTTACCTCGAGAATGGAAACCTCACATTGGTACAAGCCCTGGTACTGATGTCGAACTATCTTCAGAAGAAAAACATGCCGAATTCAGGCTACAACTACATGGGCCTTGCCACAAGGATGGCAATGGGAATTGGCTTGCACAAAGAGTTTCGGAAAACTAACACGCCGCTCTTCAAAATGGAGATTAGAAGAAGAGTATGGTGGGTCATGACAGTGTTTGACATCGGTGCCGAGATCACATTTGGTAGGCCGGTGCTGATGCCCGCGGGCGGATTTGAGGTCGCACTTCCGATGAACATCCACGACTGGGTGAGTGACCTGCTCCAATTCATTGCAGCTTGGCACATAATCGATTTGTTACACATTTACTGACTTTGCTCGTAGCAACTCACTGCACGTTCTGCAGAGTACCCGACGGACTCCTCTGAGCTGACGCTCTATACGTCCATCAGAGCTTATGCAAGCTTTTACCTTGCTGTGGTGCCTATCTATGCTCGCATGGCGACTAAGCCTTATCCTTCGGCAGAAGAATTGATCGTTCTAGATGATACAGTCATTACGCCTTGGCTCGCTTCGGTGCCACCTTGCTTCGCCGAATCTGCAGAAACTCCATCGAAGCATCGCCTCTCGCATTCGGTACTGCAATGGAAATACAGGCATTTCAAGACTCTAATGTATCGACCCTTCGTTGTGAAAGGCATGCTACAACCTCAGCAAGCCGTAGATCCAGGCTCGGCTCAGAGCCTCTTAGCACAAGAGCGATGTCTGCTTGAGGCACAGGCATCCATCGTGGCAATAGAACACTTCTGGACCAACAACGAGCGTACAAGGCTGGCAGCTTGGTATGCACTGTAAGTCAAACAAGTTTTGCGACTATTCCAATGCTTACTTGGACAGGTACTTCCTCTTTCAAGCTGCATTGATCCTGTGTCTCTGCCTTCGGAGCCAACAAGACTCCCCACGCACAAACGAGTGGCGGGAACAAATCAACGTAGCGCTTCGTCTCATGGAATCATTGGGCAGGTGGACTCATTCGAGCAAAGCCTGCTATGAAGTTCTAGTGCGGCTCTGTGAGGGTCGCCTGAGGCACAATGCTGAGATTCCCGGAGAGAGCTTGCCGGTGACAAATCCGTACATGGTTAACACGGACGAGAACTGGTCTACGGCATGGCCAGACGTCTATCCCATTGAAGACTTCGACCAAGGCATGATAATGCAAACCGACTTCTGGAATGACTTATTACCGGAGGGAATGTAAGACCCACGTCGACAAATAGGAGAAACTTTCCAGTGCGCACTACATTAATCAAGGCAACTTCGAGTCAAGCCGTATATGAGGTATCACATTACATCTGCCGGTGCAGCAGCATTGAGCGCCAAGAATTGCGGATAACAATTTGAGGTAACATTTTGAAAGCTAGAATGGCGCAAAGCCGCGGGGCGTCGGACGACTGTGCCCCGGTCGGGTGTTCTTGTGCGCACCGGTTCGCCCTTCTATCGCCGTAACTCACTGAATGAGCTCACCATGGAACGAATCCCCATTCGAGTCTGGACCTCGAGACTCCCAAATATACTTGACAAAACACAAGCCTTGGCCGCATCTCTTCCCCATTCAACGGCACACCATCACTATTGAACGATGGAGGTCTCCGGAAGCCTTGTTGACGTATGTGCTATCCTTCAAGGCCGTTTGCTCTCACTACTCAACAACTTGCCTCCGGAGCGCCGCATCATAATAGCTCTAGCTGGCGTTCCTGGGTCGGGAAAGTCAACGATCGCCGCCACGCTTCTTGCACACCTCGATCGAATCGGGATATGTGACGTGGTCGTTGCACCCATGGTAAAATCCTACTACGTACGCAGCCTTACATAGTTCTTGCTGACACTCACAGGATGGTTATCACTATACAAAAGCGACCTTGTCCGCATTTGCAGACCCCGATGAAGCATTCCGTCGACGAGGAGCACCTTTCACTTTTGACGTTGAGTCTTTCGTAGAAATGGTGCGTCTGCTGAGTTGCAGCCCTGTTGCAAGCCACGAGGATCCGTCGAAAGATTTATGGATGCCAAGTTTCGACCACGCAAAGCAGGATCCGATACCACTGGACATTTGTGTTCCTGCCACTGCACGAGTGGTGATACTTGAGGGTAATTATGTTCTGCTCAATCAGCACCCGTGGGGCCAGATTGGAGAAATGTCGGATGATAGGTATGCGACTGTCGGGCCTACAGTGGGAATTTTCGTTGCTGACAGACTTGTACAGATGGTTCATCGATGCCTCTCGCGATGTCGCCAAGCGAAGGATCACACAGCGTCATCTAGCTGCTAAGATCGAGCATACACTGCAGGCTGCAGAGGGCCGAGCGGAGTCCAATGATCTGCCCAATGGTGATTTTATTAGAATGCATTCGGTAGCACCTGAAGTCGTAATCAAGAACGATTGACATCGGATGAAGCAAAATTCCCATCGTCGTGAGTAAACAGATTTCACCGTATGCGTACAGAGCGTATGTTCAAGTGGGGGGCATTGCTAGTGTGAGGGTAAGCAATCAACTGACGCACCATTGAGTATTTTGCGTGGCCAGAGAGTTGTCTATCGGACCACTGTAGCCGTACGGAGACTCGCTCGGAAGTTTGCGGAGCGGACGACTGTGGCCGCCCGCAGATGAGCCGAAAGAGCACAACCCTCTTCTCCTCCACACCTAAACTCCACAACCAACTCCACCTTCTCCTCCCCCTCCCCGCGCTGCATGCAAACATGGCGACCGTCCGGCCCAGTGTGGTCCGCCTGGTGATCTGCTACGCGATCAAGTCATGGCCGCAAAGGATCTTGTTGGGGTCTTGCAGACAGGAGTGGAGCATATATAAGTGCCAATGCCGTCGGTGATTCAATGCCACAATCTAGATTCCCATCGCCTCTACATCTTTGGCTAGTGTCCTCACAGATATTGGCCGCTACACCAAACATCATGGCTCAAATCGAGAAAGCGCCTCACATGGGCGAGAATCCTCTGGTCTTGTCTCCCAATGCAAACAAGAGCGTCGCCAAACTGCTCAAGGAGAACCCTTATGTTGCAGGAGTCGCAGTGGTGAGTGCGATCTAGTCAAGCTGTGCTGGATCATGCTGACAAAATGGTAGTTCGCTTCCCTAGGTGGCTTCCTGTTCGGCTATGACCAAGGAGTCGTCAGCGGCGTCATCACCATGGAGTCTTTTGGTGCCACCTTCCCCAGGGTCTTCGCAGACGACGACTACAAGGGCTGGTTTGTGTCAACGTTGCTGCTTGCGGCCTGGTTTGGATCGCTCATAAATGGTCCTGTAGCCGATCGAGTCGGCCGCAAAGCGTCCATCATGGCCGCTGTGTTGGTCTTCCTGCTTGGAAGCTCGTTGCAAGCAGCAGCCAACACAGATGCAGTCCTGTTTGCCGGAAGAGCGGTCGCTGGAGTCGCTGTTGGCATGTTGACCATGGTTGTGCCCATGTACATGTCGGAAATCGCGCTTCCGGAGATCCGTGGAACCCTGGTCGTCACTCAGCAGTTGTCTGTGACATTGGGCATCTTGGTCAGTTTCTGGCTGGAGTACGGTACACACTTCATCGGTGGCGTGAGATGCGCCCCCGATACCCCGTACACTGGTGGAACCTCAAGCGCTCCGACATTTGATCCCTATAACGATGTACCCGCGGAAGGATGTACTGGCCAATCACCAGCCTCTTGGCGTGTACCTCTGGCATTGCAGAACCTCCCTGCAGTACTCCTTGGTATTGGCATGATCTTCTTCCCAGAAACACCCAGGTGGCTGCTTATGGCTGGGCAAGATGAACGTGCTCTTCGCTCCTTGTCACGTCTTCGACAACTCCCGGCCGACGATCCATTGGTACGACAGGAACTCCTCGCCTACAGAGCTGAGGTTCTCTTCGAGCAGTCATACGCTGAGCAGAACTACCCTGGCAAAAGCGGAGTGGCCCTTGCCGCCAGTCAATATATTGCACTTGTGTCGACTCGGTCAAAATTCAAGCGTCTTGCCATCGGTTGTTCAATCATGTTCTTCCAACAGTTCATGGGATGTAACGCAATCATCTACTATGCACCAACTATCTTTTCGCAGTTGGGGTTGTCGGGGAATACCACATCTCTGCTTGCCACTGGTGTGTACGGGATTGTGAATACAATTTCCACCATCCCAGCTCTCCTCCTAATCGACAGAGTCGGACGCCGCAAGCTACTCATGTCAGGAGCAGTGGGTACAATGATCTCACTGGTCATCGTTGGTGGCATCGTCGGCGGCTATGGATCTTCTCTGGTCTCCAACAAAGCAGCTGGCTGGGCTGGCATAGCTTTCATCTACATCTACGATGTCAACTTCTCCTACTCATTTGCGCCAATCGGTTGGGTTCTGCCTTCGGAGATCTTCAATTTGGGCAACAGGTCCAAGTCCATCTCGATCACGACGAGCGCAACATGGATGTGCAATTTCATCATTGGCCTCGTGACACCAGGTATGCTACAGACCCTGGGCTTTGGCACATACATCTTCTTCGCAGCGTGGTGTCTGGTGGCATTGTTGTTCGTGTTCTTCATTGTCCCTGAGACAAAAGGCAAGAGTCTGGAAGAGATGGATGAAGTGTTCGGCGACAATGCGGCGCATGAGGAGAAGATGCATCTGGTCCGGATTGCTGCGGAGCTACAAGACAGCCAAGTTCAAGGGCCAGAGAAAGCTTGAGCTGGCTAGAATGTTGAGCCCACGCTGCACGACTGAGTTTATGTAGCTGAGACAGAGATGACTTTATGAAGCCGTACTTGGTCTGTCAGCCGTCGTAGGGCCGGTAGTCGTCGACAACGATGACTGTATCACTAGAAGTCCAGCACTTGCATCGATGGAGTCGGCATCTGACCTGGTATGTTAGTCAGAGAACAGAGAAGATGCGGTCCAAGACAAACTCGTGATGCGCGTGTGCGGCGTTCTATGCGTCAGTGTCCTAAGCCTTTTCTTCGAACGATCAGGATGCACCGATATATCAGCGTCTGCTCGAGCTGAAAGTGGAGCTACCAGTGGCTTCGCACGATGAAACGGAATGTGTGCTGGTATTGCCACTCCTGATATTAGGTGTTAGTACAATGTATCAAAGTCAATGATATGGACACACCATCGAGTCTCGCACGAAGTTCGCGGTCTTTTCTTTCCTCCTCCTCAGCACGGAGATTTTTGAAATATAACGTCGCCTGTGCCACTTCTTGCCTTCGTGCTGCACGGCGTGCGGGATTCCGTTGCTCAGGGTCGGCGATGATCTCACGGTCGATAAAAGGTAGGAGCGGCTCGAGGGCGAGTTGGTTACGTCGAGACGGGTGAAGCATGAGTGTGACAAGTCAAGGCAGAGCGACTCCTTGTAGGTATTGACGAAGGTCTGGCAAGCCAGACTAGCACATGAAGTTTGGATGGAAGCACGCGTACAGAAATCTTGACGCGTTGCGGAAGTGGCTGGTGAGTGGGGCCAGAGCAAAATGGCAGTGCGACCTGGCTGCACGTGATCTGTCGACAACAGGCATGTCGGTCAAAACTGAGACGGAAGAAGAGCCTTTGCCAATGTGGCTGGCGACGAGTGGAAACGTGGTTTGGTGGATCGCTGGTCTAAAAGTGTACCACATGACTGAGGAAGCTGTGTGGGTGAACAGTATCCGGCAGTACCTGGACGGTGACCTCGTAGCTGGAGAAACCACTTCGACTGCTCTTTTCTCAGGAATGCTTGCAGACTCTCTGCATGGGCCTGATGCTGGTGTGAAATGGCTGAATCGTGCCATGTCCGCCGTGGTCCAGCATGGGAATTCCACGGGCACCATCAATGCTGTGTCTTCATGAGACTAAGTTCAACATGCAGCGGACAGTCACCTATCATATCACAAGCAGCAAGATCAAGTCTGCTGCTGTAGACACCAAGGGTCTGATCAAAGAAGCGTAGGAGGAGCAGACAGACGAGCGACAGCTCGCCATTGTCGACCTGGTGGATCAACTACGATTGCGGTCGAGGCCGCGACCAGTGCGCAGCATGGGCCAGGGAGTACCTTGTTGGTAGCCAGTGGGATCGTATGCTGGACAGTGTTACAGCGGTGCGGGATGGATGTGGCATTTTGTGATAGATATCACGGCTGATCCGGCCGCGTGCAGCAGCCTGCAGACGTGCACTGGTATGTGCCGCAATTCTGTTTGCATCATGGCATCCCGAGTGCAAATTCGCTGCACAAGATTTCGACATGCACTTGCTTCGGTTGCCTCAGATTTTGTATTGTTGAACATCACCTCTCGGACATCAGATGTCGTTGTGTTTGCGTTTTGTTCCTTCCGTCATCCTTTCTGCACTAATCCCGATCGGCTCCACTTCCCAACGCCATGTCTCCCAAAAATTCGAAAGACAACCGAACTCCCAAACGACGCGCTGGCCAAATCACTCCGAACAGTCGACGCAGCAAGAGAAGATCAACAGAAGATGGTTCATCTGCACTGTCAGACACGGCCATTGCGCTGTCTCAGGAAGAGTCGTTCAAGCTGAGGAATGCTGCGGAATTTGATGACTGCAATACGGAGGCACTTTCAAATGTGGTAGAAGTCAAAGACGAGCCCGGGGACACTGCTTCTCGACCCATCAATGGCACTCAGGTGTGGGTGACTAGGCATGATGCTGCGACTACGATGCTCACAAATCTTCGACCGTCTCCCGCCACATCGTCGACATATGCTGTCCCGGGAGCAGCGTTCACGGACGCGAGTGACCGAGACAGCATCCTTGACACCTTACTTTCCCAGTCTTTCAATCCCTAGATGACCCAGTATGTTGTTAAGCAGATACTCCACGACGCTCAAGACTCCGCTGGTCGAGGAAATGAGTTTGGCAGCGCGTACATCGAGGCACAGATTGAGCGACTGCAAAGGAAAGGCACTTCGCCGTCACGTCTCGCCGAGGTCGTTCAACTTTTCCAACGAGGTCTTCGAGATTTTTCCAACAAGTTCATTCCCGCATCAGCTCTGTTGGTGGTCAGACGGTGCGACTTGAGTCCCCTGAGCAGAAAGCCGAATTTATTGTAACCGGTGCACATCGAAGCGGACACCATGTTCCACAACATAGTGACGAGACACCACGACAAAGTTCTCCCAGACTGCGAGCTAGCCCGTTTGGGCTTGCAATTGTCAGTCAGAGGCTGGCTGCTTTCGAAGCGACTCACGGCCAGTCGGACAGTTCGATCTCATCCAGCGAAGATGAGGAGGATATCCCCAGCAAGAACGTCAGCAGATATCGCGATAATGACAATGAAGAGTCCCAAATTGGTGGAGATCAAAGTCTTGATAGTCACAGTCAATGCAGTGGAGACACAAGTACGACTGCTTATCGAATATTCCCTCACCATATGCTCCCACTAACAACCTTTCTATCCAGCAATTCTCCATCGGAACGCTGACAATCTCAAACTCTATGGCACTCAACAGCCAAGGACGGATTTCGATGTCTATGCTCGTTGCGCGATATCAGCATGCATGTCAGCACCTGGTAGCGAGGCCATCGCCATCAAAATTCGTAAACGAGCCATGCTTATCTGGCGCCCTTGCAGTCATCGCGAAAAAGCCGAATGGGAACTTCTGTATCAAGACCACCACACTGATCCCGACATCTTTCAAAAAGGCAACGAACTCATCAGATCACAAGGCTTGCTTGCGAAGCTCAAGCTACACTCCCATGTTTTCCAACCCCGCCGACAAAATGGACTCCAAAAATCCAAAGCCGATACAAGAATTTTGACGAAAGCGTTTCCGTCCACTTCCAATCATGTTGCAGCCACTGGTATCTTAAATGCGCCTCGATAGATCCACGACTTGTGCTGATTGATCAGATAGAAGCACGACCACAACACTCCCACAATTCCCATTCCTTACCCAGGCTACCTCGCTGACGCCGATCGATCAACCATGTTATGTACCTTTCGCCTCTCGCGTGGACAAGATTCCTGCATGCCTCTACATTGTCAATACGCCGGACACCAACACGGGAACGGCAACGACGGAGGCTGACGTACTTGCGGCGTTCCAACAGCGCGAAGTTCCGGGCCTCATCAGCGTCAGCTGTTGCAACAGTAATGTCTTTACCGCGACATTCACTACACCAAGAACTGCGTATATGGCTCGAAACTCGGCCGGCCTCTCTCTACCCTCTACCATAATTCTGGGGCTTGGGTTCGTGCGTATCAGCGCCGGGTTCCACTTTTCGTGGGGACCAAGAGTTTTCTCTTGTGATGTTACGATGTTCGATATCAATCAGAACACCGTTGTGGCGTCCGTGACCAAGGCTCTTCGCAGCCCTGACCCGTCAGAATTTTATGAACTCCTCCAACAAGAGTCACCAGAGCTGTACGATGACAGGATGCGGTACATCCTTCGCTTCCAGAAATAGTCACGTGCTCCATGGGTGCAGCAATTTCACATACCTCTCGAACTCGATAATGGTCGCGGCAAGATTTGGGCAATCTTTCGGCCGGAAAATCTCCATGGTGTGTCAGTTTTGCGGAGCCACATGTCAACTTGGGAGCCGGAGTTCCTGTCGTTTCACCAGGGTCATCGCGGTCCAAGATATCAGGCAGTAGGAAGTTAGAAATTCCAACGTTTTGCGGCTGTGAAATGCTTCACTTTATTCGTTCTCCATGGTAGCGGTGGCATGGTGATTTTTACTTTCATGACTTAAGCCACTGGTGCTGGGCTCTAGCTGCAAGACGGCATCGTTACATTCGTGCTGGGGACAGTCATTTGCCTTATTTCACACACCCAGGCACCACGGTGAAGGTCCGAATGATTTAGAATCTCGCCTCATGCAAAGTCCGGATTGGTCAGGCCGAATGTGAGCTGTCACAAAATTGTCGGCCAGATCGGCCGCTTGCAGCAGCAATTTGGCTGAAGATGGGGCCCTGCCCCCATCATTGACTCAAACACTTTGCTTAGTTTCGCAGCAGTGTGAGCCACTGTCTACATCATCGACTGTTGAGTGTTTCTTTCATCGAACTTGCGATTCATCGACGGTACCTGGTTTTTGGATGCCACACACACCCCGATGTAATTTCCGCCGGAGCTCGTCACCGGGCCCGCCGACTGCGATACACCAGCAGCATGCCACAGCCTAAGGCTACTGAAAGCCAACGGCGGATTGAAGCCAAGCGCAAAGCCGATGGCGAATTGACACCAGAGCGACCCACGAAGATCACGGCCATCACGAAAGCCAGCGACCAACAAAGACGAGCACAAGCCACGAACAACAAATCGAAAGAAGGATTGTTCAAGGCCAATACCGCCATCAATTTTGGCAGGCGTTCTGCCGGGCAAGGGAGCGGTAGTCGGGTACAAGTCAGGCAAGAGCGGCAACATGTTGATGGCGCTACAACGACACTCGCGCATCCCGCGCAGGAAAGATCCGCTATACCAATGGGTCGTATGTCATCGCTTGTCGTTCTACCGACACCTCAGAGTGTCATTACTACTGGAAACGACGTCGATCAAGACGACGTCATCGTCGCTATTCTCTCACAGGATATATGGGACGACAAGATGACTAAAATGACCGTGGATAATCTGGCCGAACGTGCGAGGGATTGTAAAAGTGGCGGGCACCTGTTCGATGTGGCCTACCTCGACCGATTGTTGAGCCGCTTTGACAGCGCAGGCATCACTGCTGAGCGCCGTTCCGAAGTTGTTGGTCTACTACAGACCGCTTTCAAGCGCTCTTTGTCAGCCTGGAGCGCATTTGTTGACCAGGCTGGTAATCGGGACTCTCAACGAGTGCTGCCAAGCGTCTCGTTTGCAGGAACTAGGAAGGAAACGTCTTCAACAACCACACACCCGTCGCTTGGGGCGACCGGACACGGACGAGAGCCCTGCGCTAGTTGGTGTCCGAGCCGCCGGGGGAAGCTCAATAGTCTCAGGTCATGATCACGTCTCTCATTTCGACGGTGGCGAAGACCAAGTGGTCGAAAGCGACTATGGGGGATCTGACCGTGACGACTTTTCCGTCAATGCAACAGAGGGTTTTTTGGCGGGATCCAGCACGAACCGTCCATTGATCCCACGTGGCGAAAGAGCTTTCAACAACAAGCGAATTTATGGTACTGTCTGTCCAAAGGCACCATTTGATGTTTTCGCAAGATCTGTGATCGCCGCTTGGGCGGCTGTTCCGAGTCCTGATGATGCTCCAACCAAGATACGTGAATACGCAAAGCCGGCATGGCGAGGATCCGTGACCTGGGACCAGAAAGATGAATGGTATAAGATTTACCAGGAGCGCAAAGACCCATTCATTGATGTTACTGCCATGGGTACCTCTCTTCTCTTGTCTCAGGACCTCCTGAGCAAGGTCGTGCCGGGCGATCGACTTGCAGCTGCAAAACTCTTGTGCCAGGGGCATCAAGCGAAAGCCGTCGCCGCTGTATCCTCAAGGACGAAGGAAGCCCTCCTCAGAGCGACCACACCATCTTCTCCGCCTCCAAAAGGTGCGGTCGAAAGCGCGCCTGTTGCAGTAAATTCGGCCCATCGAGAACAAACATCCGGTATTTTCAGGCTTACGTGAGCGTCTATCAGGTGTCCGTTGGCTAATAAATTCTGCAGCATCGACCGAGGACTTTCCACACATGGCTCAAGCCACTGCCGACACGCCCATATGGCAACCCTGCTTGGTGCAGTCAGCTGCAGAAAAACAGAACCTTTGCATATGTATCTTTGTCGTCAACACTCCCGACGTACGGATGCCGTCGCCTCTCACTGAAGCAGACTTCCGGGCTGCTTGTCGAGACGCACAAATTCCTGGTTTGAAAGAGGCGTGGCAAGAATCCTTCAATGTCTTTCTTGCATCCTCTAAAGGACTCCGCAATGCCGAGGAGGTCCGGCGAAAACCACGACTACTTCGGTTTGCAATGCCGTCCACATACTACAAAAACTCCAGAGAGCTTTACGTGACGGCCGAATCTCATTGGCACGAAGTCGATCGGATCGTCATTTACGAAGTAGACCGAAAAGCTGTGAATCATGATACCGTGGCAAAGCATGTTTTCAGTGCGCTCGAGGGCCTGTTGGCTCCACGCTTTCGCTTGTTCAAGCAAGAATACAGGCACCACAATAGCCGGCGGCGACGTACACGTTATCTCCTCCGACCTTCTAAAAAGATTTCGCCTGTCCTCTTCGAACGATTCTACATTCCCTTGGACGTTGCATGTGGAAATGGTAATGTTTGGGGGATTTTCAAACCAGTGAACAGGCATTGGAAATGCCCCGCTTGCCACAAACGGTGTCAAGCCGGGGATGTCAGTACTTGTGAGTCTGCGGTCGAGCTATCTAGGGCTCAAGGCGGTGCATTTCCGTGATCATAACATTCTTTAGTCATAGTTTGCCATAATCGCACAGCCGATGTCTAAAGAGTTCAAACTCCTCGTCGCCCTCTCCCGGGCCACCCTCCCGCAGACATCTCGCCGCTCGACGGTCGTCGCCAAGCTCACCCAAGCTGGAGCGCCTCGGCGAAACACTCGCAGCAAAGTCTTGTTTGAAAGTGTCAAAGTAGCTTGCGACCGAATCGAGAGTCTCCACCCACTGCTCTGCAATGCGCAGAGTGCCATTGATCCCCTGGATCTCCGCGGTGTAGCTGAGATGCGGCCTGTGGACAAGAGAAGTAGCTCGTGTTCCATGACTGCCGGTTCCGCCGCTCTGCTCTCCTGGTGAGGTGTAGTCGGGGTCCATCCACGGGAACGCCTTAGCATAGACCTCGACGAATTTCGCACAGTAGATTCCGTACAGCGCCAACCCGCTCATAGTCAGACATCCAGCTTCTCGGGCTTCGGCGACGAGATCAAGGACAGATCGCGCCGCTCCAAGGAACTCGCGAGCGCTGCTTTTCCAGAAGCCGACCGGCGCTTCTGCACTTTCGTGACAGAAGCTTCTCAGTCGCTGCGATCCTGCCGCGTGTGTACATCTGAGTGGGAGGAACGGGAGGCATTCCCAATGAAGGGTCATTTGGCAAAGTAGCCTTGCAATATGCATAGTGAAGTACTGGGCGGCTGTGCAGTCCTTTGCGTGGTCGAGAGTATTGAATGTTGTAAGTCGCGAGTGTGCAGGTAAGCTTTTGTTGATCGTCAACAGGCGTCGCAATAAAGTGTTCCAGCTGCAGGACTTGTGCCAAGGAGGATGTTTTTCATTGCTGCCAGCGTCGTCACGTTAGTGAAGATCAGCTCCAAGGATGTTTGATACGAACCTCCAAGGTGTTGAATGAGCCCATACATGGATGCTATGCAAGAGGCGTACATAATGTATGTAGTAGCCGAGGATACTGTCGTCCGCCAAGGTGGGAAGGCTGTTGCTGGAACTCGAACTGATCGACGGCGTAAGCGGCGGCCGATCGTCTATCGAAAATGATGCAGAACGATGCGACGCCGAATGAGGCTGTATATTGTCAAGCACAGGCATTTGCTGTCCCAGCCAACCAGTCACAAGCTCGCGTCCCTGTAGAATAGCCGTCGATGAACCCTCTAAAAAGGTGGCTTCAGTTCTGGGAAGCGGGGGAAAGTTGTCGGTCGTAGAAATGATCTTGGAGCGATGTTGCCCGAGTGCGTACTCGGTATCCAAGAGGAACAGACTCCAGGTCGTTCGCCGGAAGGCTTCCGCGTGGTATCCATGATCCAGTTGGTCATCATTCCCTCGTCCAGATCTCAGATTTATGCCCATCGACTCCGCCTCGAACGCCATCGCGACAGAAATCGAGCTTGACGCACGATTCACACGATAATCTGGAAGAAGCCCAATGTCGCCTGCCAACGAGACAGCTTCAGACAGTAATAGTCGTGCCGGCTGGCTTCTGCCCAGCGACCAGTCGTACGAGGCCAACATCAGTCTCACCTGTACTCCTTCGATACCCGCGACAGACCAGTCAGTGTCGTTTGATGTGAGGCAACGCTTTGCGAGGACGGCGAAGTACGCCGAAAGGGCTGTGGCATTATCGAGATCGCGTGCATGAGGCACAAGAAACTCACGCACTCTTTGTTGGCAGTGCCGTAACGTCAGTGCCAGGAATGCCAGGATCAATCCGCATGAGCCCGGTAGTGGTGGTTGTGTCGCATCGAAAGCATCTCCGTCGACGTTGCGATACCAGCCGTGGTGAGCAGCCGCAATGTACGGGTCAACAAGCGTTGGGAGGTGTACAAACGAAAGATCACTTGCGTAGTGCAAGCGGAACCTCCGACAAAGCTCTGTCCAGCCTTTTGGCGACACAATCGAGGTCCTGAGCACAGAGACGCCAGTCCCCGACAAGTGATGGCTAGCGTCAAATAGTCCGTCATGGTGACTTAGCTCTGTCGTCGGTGGGCTATGTCAGTGTAAAGATCATGTGTAGTAGGTGCCCGTAAGTCGGTGCATCGGTATGAACCTCCGAGTACATAACACTTACCTTTCCCCGTGATCCCGATGTCGAAGTCAATAGCATGGAAAACTTGGCGTAGTGCCTCCCGTGATTCTTCGACCTCCTTCAAGCGGTCTTGCGCCTGCTGCAATCGTTCAAAAAGCGACTGGTATTTGCTCTTTTCTGCATCGTAGACACAGTCCTTTGAACGTCGGCTACAGGTTTGACATATAGGTTTAGACCCATCACACTAAATGGCCGAGTCAGTTCAGGCTTAGTAATACACCAGCACTGGGCCGACAATGATGGCGAACCTTGAGTTTCGAGTGCCGACAAGCAGAGCAGGCCACGGCGGTCAAATTCTCTCGTCGTTTGCGCATCGGAAGCTGGGTTTCGGAGACTGTATTGTACGAGTTCATGGCATCTCTTGGGGGCATTACACATGCAGTACAACTGTATGGAATTTGCAATGATGGGGCGTTGACTCCCCTAGAGATACAAGCAGTGTTGGTCTACAACGAGCAATTAGCAATCGGCATCGGAGTTTGCTCCCGACCCCGCGTAGCAGTTTAGCCGCGTCCGGCCTGTGGTTGTCAACCGTGAGCTGCAAACTAAAGACGGAAATGATGCAAGAGTGAGGTACGAACATGTGGTTTCCAGTAGTGTAAAGTAAAACTTCTCCTGTCGCGCTCGGGCCGTGTGAGCACAATCCAAGCAACAAAGACTACACCGCAACGGCACCGTAGTGTGGACTAGGAAGGTGGCCAAGACCAGTGAGTCCTGGGACAGACTATTTATGCAAGCCCGGCAAAGAATCCACGAGGTGAGAGACGCACGCGACTTAATCCAGCAACATTGTCCCACTATCGTCACAGCGCTCTCTCAAATCTCAATCTTCCAAAGTGCACGAAGACTCAGCAGGAATAATTCTCGTCTTAGCCATTTTGCTCCCCTTGCCGCAAGGCTTGCCAGAGTAGCCAACTGATGGCGGCGTTCGTGTTGTTCGGACCGCATGCCATGTCGTATTTCGCACGAGTCTCGGGAGATGCAAACATGTGGATCGTCTTTGTCTCCTGTAAAAAAGACTCAAAATCGATCTGCGATCGATGAAAGGGAGGTTTTACCATCGCGTTTTGCCTGAACCGTGGTAATAGAGCATCCCGGTTCTGGACAAGTCGCTGGCGGCCTTGTTCTGCTTCGTGCTGACGATTCACATTAGTATTACATGATGATGCGAGTGAAGTGCAGTCGGGTGTTCGCGGTACCAGCATGAGATGGTAGATTCTGACATCGTCTGTGTCGGTGGGATCGAGGCCAAGTGTGCTTGTGACTTCTTCAAAAGAGCTTCCCAAGCGGAGTCGGCAGGGCATGGTGGGCGTGCTGGAACAATGTCAACATGAGCTGAGTTGGAGTGTAATATCCTCTATCGTGATCTCGATCGTACCGAGGCCATGGTCAGACGCCGTTTGACGCATTATGCTTAGTCGTCGTGACTAGCTACTTCGGTACGTGACACCACTACATGTGAGGATGGTCACTCGAGACGTAAGCTGTGGCATTAATATTGTGAACCATGTACAATCGAGCCTAGACCTCATCGGCCGGAAATAACAGTAGTCGGTACTGTTATTCAGACTTGTGAGCTCTTACAGATCGGAAGATGAAACGTTCTTCGATGTGTAAAGAAGCATGTTTCCGTCAATGATTGGATGGCTATGTTGCCAAGTGACTCTGGCAAGCGAATGCCATGTTTAGAGCCTACCCGCCACGTGTCGTTCCTGTATCGGCTCCGCTTTGAAGAGCTATTGGTTTTCTCGTTGTCCCGCTGTGTGAACGCAATCATAAATGAGCATCCCTCAATGTGCCAGCAATAGCGCTAAGCTGTGGCCAAGTTGAAGAATCGTTGTCGGGTCCGACTCGTATGATTTCGGGTCGTGTCTCGCTTTGCATTGCGCTTGCGGCTCAATATCATGCCACGGGGAATACTCCTTTAGACCCTGTGGGCATCACCCCCACAATCCTGGGACAAACGTTGGCGCAATAAGCGTTCAGGCGTTTAGGCATGCGAGCACGCATCCCCGACTTGGATTTCCGGCTTCACCACTGGCGGTGCAAGTACACGAGCACGGTCGAGGTGGTCCGATTTTCGGCCTTTGTGCGGTCCGGTCTGAAATTCCGCACAGATGACTGAGCACTTGCAGGGAAGTGATTCGATTCCAGGTACTTGGGATTATTGCGGAATTGCGCGACAATGCCTCTACCTCCGTAGAGTGTGTATCTCGATTGATCTTATGGCAGACCGATTTCTGAATCGTCGCAGAGTGATGGGTGCTAATTCTAGGCCGCGGAGATGCACCTATTGATGTGATGTCTCGCTTGCGAGACTCTTGTCAAGCTTAAGCGAGCTGCACTTGGCGAAAAGAATAGCGAAGAAACGAGCTGACCGTGCCAGAAGCGACTGACGATGCACTGATGCGTTGATGCACCGGTGGTACATGAAAGCATGCCGTTAGATTGTGTTCCCCTCCACGTCCGGGTGGCGGGTTTCGGGCCGAGTGGATGCTCTGGGGACCTTGGATGAGACGTGAGACCCACAGGCACCCTCCAAGTTGAGCAAGCGGGATATTTCCTATCAACATTACTCTGATTGGTGATGTGAGAACAAGCAGGTCCATACAACTTTAGCCTTCCACTGCTCCCAAGCAGATGCACAATCAGTCCTCGCTTGCAACATGCATCAGATGTGATCACGATGTCGTATGTCGGCGAAGGAGGGAGCAGATGGACCGCTTGTAGTCACATCTGGTCTGAGCATCTCTGTCACATCGCTCGTTGGTGTTTTGTTTGGGATGCTTGCGTGCATCGCATAGCATGAGCTGCCAAGTGCTCCAGTAGCCAGGTTCAGCTAGGGCTTGGGGATGATCCGGTTGCATACCCGAGCAACCCACGCGTATGGTCACAAGACATGTAGGTCGAAATGAAGATGGTTGTATAGAGCAGGGGACTCGGCGAATGTCAAGGCACCGAAGGACAGGAGTCGTAGGAGGTACCTTAGGCTTTGCTTCCAGATTCGCTTGGCGGGCCAGAAGTTCGGACGCTAGCAAGCCGAGGCTGGACCTCACGTCGACGACTATGTCCGCAAGAAATGCTGTGAATACCAAGAATCAGCACCAACGATGCGTCCAAACACTCTTCTTTCGTTGCCAGCGCCTTTACGGAGGCTGGTAGCGACACAGTCATATGTCCGCGCCGCCATCAGCCCTGCCGTGCGAACCACACCCTCAATACGCACCCTTACCACCGACTCGAACCCTCCCAATGCGAGCCATGTCGGAAGCTCTGTCAACGAGACCGAAGTCTCTCACTTCAACACCCTGGCCTCAGAATGGTGGGATCCTCAAGGCTCCAGTCGACTCCTCCATCTCATGAACCAGCACCGACACCCTTTCATCAACCGCTGCTTGAGCACCGGACCACCTCTTCCGTCGGGCCACAAGCGCAAGTACCTCGATATCGGCTGCGGAGGAGGTATCTTCGCAGAGTCTGCTGCGCGCCTGGCGACAACACACTCTGTCACCGCCGTCGATCCCACGCCCGAAGTGATCGCGGTCGCAAAGCGCCACCAGCGTACCGATCCTCTCCTCATGGAGCCTGGTCGCCTCACATACCACAACATCCCCATTGAGGCGCTTCCCTTGCCCAAGACTCCAGAAGAAGGCTTTGACATTGTCTCTCTCTTCGAAGTGATCGAGCATATTCAGCAGCCCGCGCCGTTCTTGCGCTCCATCCTGCAGCATCTGAAGCCCGGCGGCTGGTTCATAGGCTCCACGATTGCGCGCACAGGAACCAGCTGGTTCACGACAAAGTTTATGGCGGAGGAGGTATTGCGCATGGTGCCGAGGGGAACACACGATTGGAACCAGTACATTCAGCCTTACGAGATGAAGGCGTGGGCGGACAAGCAGCCAGATCTTGAGAACTGGCAGGTCATGGGCGTGGTGTATGTGCCTGGATTTGGCTGGAAAGAGGTGCAAGGCAGTGAGGGATATGGCAACTACTTCTTTGCCGCGAGGAAAAAGTTGGGGGGTGAGTGAGGTGGCGACGAGGTCTTCGCTGCTGCGTGCTGGCTCGCTTTCTGCTGCAGCCGCTCAGCGCGTCACGCCAGGAAGCACAGATTACGAGCCCAACCTACTTAATGCCTAGAAAGAGGCTCCGGTCACTCGAAGTCATTGCCTCTCCCTTTGAGTGCAATGTCGCAGTTGGAGATTGCTGTGAAGTGGGTCGACGGATCCCTATCTGGCTCCGACGGACATTGGACCACACCCAAACCGGAGAGGTCATGGGTTCGAGTTTGGGGACGCCCTTAATGAACCCTGGGAACGCGACGCCGGGTTTCCCCAGTTTAACAGCACTTCGGATAAGACTGACTCTGGTTTTTTGCTGGTTAGGTGTAAGATATGGTAGGTAGCCTTGGCAGAATCCATGTAAGATATTCTTTTTTTTTAACTAAATAAACGCACAGCTTTTGGTATCGTCATCAGATATGCCGAAAATGGAGATTTTTGAACATGGCAGGCTGAAGTTGTTCTTACTGCTTTTTTGCTTGTGATGGCTGGACGGGTACGCTCGTCGTGTTCTTTAAATTGGCGACGATGGGCAGCTCTTACTTTGCAATGATCGGTCTCTACTGACCATGGTTGTTTGCAGGTGGAACAAGACTTTCCGTTGTAAGCATTGTGTTCAAGACTTCCACATCCGTCCGTAGGCCCACGCTCAATAAGTGCCTTCGGCCTCCGCCCTTCCCTCGTACCACATGTCCTTTCGTGAACGACGTACTCCATCACTGCTTGCAAGCTTTGCTTCCTTTTGTTTGTCAGAATGGAGGCGTCGCTGGGTATTGCTTGCTCCCTACGCAAGCTCACAGAGAGTGCATGTTGGACATAGGACAATTCAACAGGTCCGACCGCGAAACACCGAGCGCACCCAAGGATAGTCATATTAACGGAGGTTGGGGATCCAAGTCGCCTTCAGTGGTTTGGCTTCAACCGTCCTTGATGTAACAGAATTCCACCAAATTCCTCAAGGTCGATGGCATCACCTATTTGTAACACTATCCCGAGGGGTTTTTGCTGAATTGGCGTACGCAGGATGTCACTATTAATTGCTATTCCTCACTGCATAGGCTTCTTATCTTGCGTACGACACTCGGCTCTTTGGTGTTTTGCGCGCCACACTTGGGCTGGGTGCATATCAGCCACGAAGCCAGGCATGTTTCACGAGAAGAACCTCCCTTGCGCAATGCATGCAACGCTTCTTGGAATGCCACCCACTTGTCTACACGTATACTTTCTACCTAGGGATTGCCATGATACTTCTTTTCAATCTAGGCGCTGAGGTTGCGAACCTCATCTCGCGAATGCTAAAATGTCAACAAATCCGCGGACCGTCGCTCTTTTCATTTTCCTCTTCCTCGCGTCCGCTCTAGTCACGATCACCATCAAATCTTCGCACTGGCACTCGCTGATACCGAATTCGCCCGGTAGTCATGGCCGTCACCGCCAGAACGGCGTTCAAGCGCCTAAAGTGGCCTTCGCAACCTTCCTGGCGGCAAACGCCAACGCGGACAAGAAAGAGTCTGACGCCGAAAGCGAAGCCATCAACGATGAAGACGACGGCTACTACCTGGGCACCAGAGTCCTGGCCTACCAACTGCTGCACTCGCGCAGCGCGGGCACGAACAATTCCATCCCGTTCATCGTGATGTGCACGGAGGACGTCTCCAAGCGCAAGCGAGCCCAGCTGGAGAAAGACGGCGCCATTATCCGCGTGGTCGACCGTTTGGAAGCAGACTGGGTGCATCCGGGCTCAGCGCGCTGGGCAGACGTCCTCGCGAAGCTGCGCCTCTTTCAGATGACCGAGTGGAGCAAGATTCTGTTCATCGACGCCGACCACCTCGTCACCGCGCCGCTCGACGGCGTCTTCTACGACGAAGCCACCCTGACCCAGCCCACGCTCGCCAACCCGGAAGCCACCAAAGACGACGAGGCCGCCCTGCCACGCACCTACATGCTTGCCACGCACGCCGACTTCTTCGGCTACGAGCACCCGTGGCCGCCGCCGACGGACGCGAGCTACCTCAACTGCGGCTTCTTCGTCTTCACGCCCTCCCGCGTGCTCTTCGACTACTACGTCTCGCTGCTCAAGCTCCCCGGCCGCTTCGACCCGGGCTTCCCGGAGCAGAACCTGCTCAACTACGCGCACCGGCGCGAGGGCAACATGCCTTGGAAGCCGCTGTGGTATGGGTGGAATGTCAACTGGCCGACGGAGAAGGACTGGCGCGGCGGCGCGAGGAGCTTCCACGCGAAGTACTGGGACGGCGATCCGAGTCACGATCCATTTTTGAAGGCGATGTGGCGGGAGCAGCGGGCGGAGATGGAGGGCTTTTATCGGGGCAGAGATGGACGGTGAGCGGTGAAAGAGTTGGTGCGAGAGAGGCGTGCTTACACTGGCCGTACGATCTGAGAGAACAACCGCGTGTGTGGCGGTGGCTGCCGTTGAGTTGTGCTTGTATTCTTCACTGCATGCATGTGCCGTGGTACGCAAGACGTTAGCGAGAGAGATGCATGCTGGGTGTCATAGAGGCATGTTATAGGCATTCCATTTCATGTGCCATGGTATCTAGAGACTTGGCTAAAGAAAAATCGACCGTGACTGCAGTCGAGGCCATACCCAGGCTCTCCGTTTAATGTGCTGTGGTACCCGAAACCTTAGCCGAGAAAAATGCGGTAGGCGTGATTGAAATGGCATCGAGCCCACCATACGCTTCTAAGGGCGCCTACAATGCTCGTAGACAGGCGCAGCGGTGTGTTGATGGGCTTTGGAGAATTAGTGGCGGGATACGCTATGTGAAGGTAGAAGGTTGGGGGCTGGAGATGGTGGACGGATGTGGCCAAGGAGTGAGTGGTGAGGGATGGTGGGGATGGTGGAGGTCATTGGGAAGAGCGGGCACATCGCCGTTCTGTGTTACGGTGATACCAGTGCAATGAGCGCCAAAGGGAAACAAAAACAAGCGACATCAGACGAAGAGAGCGCCTCATTGACAAGAACATTCATGTCATCGTTTTGCGTAGGATGGCACCAGTACACCTATCTATCAGCAGACTCACAATTGAGCCAGCATCTCAATGGAAAGCAAGGACAATTCGCCACACATGCGTGAGGATATGAGCTGACGAACAATAATAGTAGCGTGATAAGAAAAACATGTATTACTTTGCCTCCGCGGATTACTCTATCCTGCGATACCCGGTCTACATCCTGAAGCCCCAAGATGGAATCCTTCCATTCTTGACCAGCCAAATGGTGCCTGCCGCCGTGGCGCTGATGGTGATGGTGAGGATCATGCCGGCGTTGATGAGGAAGCCTTGCTCGAAGAAGCCTGCAGTTCAGAAAATTAGCAAATTGCAATGGACAAATTGACAAGTCGAAAGACAGGGAGAACATACCAACACCACCACCGGGCTTCCTCTTCATGGCCTTCAAGGGCAACAACGCTTGCTCCAGGAACTTTTGCGCCGTGGAGACATTTGCCGCGGACATGATGCCGGCGAGCTCTGTTGAAGTCGTTGTTTGCTGGATGAATGCTGGCCTGGCCAATGTGAACATGTCGATTGTGTACCTCGTTGAAAGCTCCATGGTGTGCGAGGCAGGGTGCGCGGGACCAACGAGGAGTTCTCTTGGGATCTGGTTGACAAAAGACACGCGGGCGTCCACGAATTGCGCTAGGTATTTTCCGACCTGAGGGTTGCCGAAGTGGTATGCTGCGAGAGCGGGTGCGCTGTCGGCACTGCTGATGAAGTCGATGGCGTCGTCGAGGCTCTTGATGGCGTGGACTGCGAGGATGGGTGCTTCGGTCTTGACTTGCAGCAGCTCGGCTCGTCTTGTGGGGAGCTCGAGGACTACAGCGTTGGACTCTTGAATGATGGTCTGCAGGCTTGAGTCGGCCTTCTTGAGAGCTTCAAGGGAGCTGCTGACGCGGCTTGCGCTGCTGGGCTTGCCCTTTGCGTCGCCATATATTCTTGCTGTGGAGCTGAGCTTACGGGCCTCGACAACGACTGCTCGCAGGAAGTCCTGTTTCACGAACTCGTTGACGAGGACGAGGTCTGGTGCGTACGGGCTGGATCCACCGAAGGCGAATCTTGCGGCGACGAGTTCTCTGGCGGCGGTGCTGATGTCTGATGTGCGGTCTACGACTGCGAAAGCCCTGCTGTGTGAAGGTGAGGCCAGATGGTTTGCTTTTGGCACATCTTCACTGCCGTTCTGGTCGATGTGAATTGCTGAGTTAAGGATAGCTGTGTCGCGGATGGGCGAGGAGGCGATAGCGAAGGTATCTGAGTGAAGGGCAGTCTTGAGTGTTTCGCGCAAGACGCGGGTGAGTGTTCGTAGGTTGTTCTCGAGCTAAATGAGTGTTAGCAATATTCTTACGATGATTGGTGAAGTGGACCTGGTTCAGCACTCACAAGGACGATAGCACAACTGCCAGCGGCAATGGCTGCGCTCAAGGGCGCAATGACGGAGAAGAACAGAGTGTGTGTGCAAGGCTCAATGTATGCAATGCCAGCCGGGATCCTAGCAGTGGGTGCATCGCTGCCAGAGGCCAACAGGTATTCCTCGGTGTGTGCTTTGGTTGGCTGCAATGTCTCGTAGCTCTGCTTCAACGCCGACAGGGCGAGGTGGATTTCAATGGCGACTTCTGCGGGTGAGTGGTCATAGTCTGCGGCAATGGCATCTTTGATTTCGCTCGCGTGGTTGATCAGAGCGGTGTGCAGCGCTTCCAGCTGGTGTTGGCGGTAGTAGATGTTGTGCGTGCGGCCGTCGATGGCAGCGGCGCGAAGTTCGGCAAATGAGTCGGCCATTGAAGATGGATGTTGTTGTTGTGGTATAGATGAATAAATAATTCGAATGAGGACGTAGCAATCCCAAACAAATGCAAATAGAAAATGGATAGCTGATTGCTTACTTCCGGCACTGCAATCAACGATAATAAGCTATACCACGGCACATCACATACACTTTTTCGATATGAAACGGCGTCCAAGGCCTCCTCGGCTCGCCCACATCGAGCGGTCCAGCCCATCCGGCACTTCCTTGCCCACATATCCGAAACGGCCGTTCACAAGCATATCTTGACCTGTCCACACTATCCGGCGGGGACCCCAGGCTCTCACATGCTCCTTCTCCGGCATGTGCTTGAGGCGTCCAACGTCCTATCGCCGTCCTATCATCTTCGTCGCATCAAGGTAGTACGTCGTCACCTGTAATTACTGACTCTCTCTACACGCTCTCTCCCTCAAAACCAAGCATACAACCACATCCCCTCCAAGAAACCGCTCAACAGGACGAACTCGAACATCTCCTCGATAAAAAACAATGTCCGTAACAACAACCTCCAACGCCCGCATCCTCACCACGGCAAACTACCTCGCCGACTACGACCTGCACCACAGCCAACCCTCTGCGAGCGAGGCCAATCCCGCGCCCGCTCCCAACGCCCTACATCCATCCGCCTCATCATCTCCAGCAAACAACAACCCAGCAGGTTGGGAAGACTCGTGGCGCCGCGTGCCCGCCTACCGCGCCGCCGTCGACCAGCGCGACGAGCAGCACGAGACCTACCAGAACGAGATCGAGAGGAATTTTGTGAGGGTCATGTTTGGTGGTTAGTATTCTACGGATGTTTCCTTCCATTTGGCTGAATTGAGATCGGATAGATTGCTGACATTTCAACTGGGTAATCAACAGGCGTGTTCATGATGGCTTCTGCATCTCAGATCTGGCGGGCGACAGGCGGGAGGTTCAACAGCGATTTCTTCAAGTATAAGATCGGTGGGGAGTGGTAGGATTTGATGAGAGGGAGGTTTCCATTATGTAAAGTGTTAGCGGCGATATTCTTGGATGTATTTGGCGTTTGTAGGGCCATTTGGTCAATGACTAGGTGCTTGCCGGCCTCCGCGGCGCTTCATCATCAAGTTCAAACGATGTTGAGACAGCGCGCCTTATTGTTCCTGACGTATTGTTATTCCAAGATGTATACGGGAACATGGTTATACAGATGCAAGAGTGTGAAAATTGAATTCTAGCTTTATCCAATGGCTCTCAATGCGATATCTACATGATGATACCACCCATCTACGCTTTCGGTGGAATCACAGGCAATACAACATAGTTCTTGTGCTTCTCGCTGAAGTGCAAATTGTTCAGACCCGCGAAAGTCTCCTCGCTGCGATCCTCGGGGTGGTTGTGGCCGAAGATGCCAGTGCCCTGCGTATCACCGCTGGAAACTTCGAGCACCAGCTTGCCGCCCTTCTCGACCACCACGTTTGTGGGCCAGACCTCAACGTCGACTTCGTAGACGGTGTCGGCCTTGACTTCTTGCACGTCGGTGCTGCGGTATTCGCGGTGGGGGAGCCACTCTCTGTGTCGAGGGTTTTGCTCATCGACCTTGCGCAGGCTTGTGCGGAGCCAGCCTTTGGTCAGAGGCACGGGGTCGCCGGCGGTACCGGTGTAGAAGATTTCTTTTCCTTCTGGTGAGATGTGGCGGAGTGTGAGGAAGAGATCGATGTCTGAGGGCTCGGTCTGTTGCTCTGACGATGCCTTCGAGGCTGACACTGCGAGGTGGGCGACGACGTGGCCGGTCACTTCGGTCTCTTCTGCGAAAGGTTCGGTGGTGAATTGCACGAGCTGAGGATTGTCCAGCTTCCCTAGTGCCTTGTATGACACTGTCTTCTCGCCACCGGTGGAGGGTGCGGATGTAGAAAGGCTAAGGTCAGGCGTGAGGTAGTATGGTGTGTACTTTGTCCTGGCGATTGGCCACTCCAACTCTGTGCGACGCTCGTAGGCCTTCTCTGCGGCGGCGTCGTTGAAGCCGACGTCGCCCTTCCGCAGTGCCATGTCAACGGGCGGCAATTTGCCCTTCTCGGACCAGCCCACGCGGTCGTCGCCCTTCAAGAAAGCGTCGAGAAAACTTCTTTGAAGCTCGACTTCCTCGTCATAGTAAAGCGGCAGGTCATGACGACCGGTGATAAAGCGCAAGTACTTGAGGTCGCTTCCAGCGTGCAAATAGCCTTGCACGTTACCACGCAGGTGCAACAGGATGCCGCCCCAGTTGGCAACGGAGAGAAGAGGAACCTTGACATCGGCGAGGTTGAACTCTTTGGAAGCGTAGTACTCGTCGTCGCGGAACTTGTTGTTCACATTGTCGATTGTCTGATCCTGGCGGTTTGCGGCAAGCTCTTCCGGGCTCAAGTCGCCTTCAATGGTATCCGGGCCCCAGTTGGCGGCCTTGCGACCGGGACGGCCGTACTGGTTTGTGATGACCTGGCGGTTCCACCAGAAGCTGATGAACTGGTTGCTGAGAATACCACCGTGACGGCAGCGGTCACGGTAGTAGTCGCTCATGCCCTCCCAAGGAATGATGGCAGAGAGACCCTTGGGCTGTCTGGCCGCGACTCGCCATTGTGTTCCGGCAAAGTATGAGCATCCGAGAAGACCGACTTTGCCAGAAGACCATGGCTGAGACGCGGCCCATTCTACGACATCGAAGAAAGCTTCGGAAGTGCCTTTTGACATGGTGTCGAGTAGACCTGTGCTTTGTCCGCAACCACGCTCATCCGCACGCACAATGGCGTAGCCGTTCTTCGTCCAGTAGCCAGGGTCTGGTGTCTCCCATGCTGAGTGTTCCGACTTTTGGTTGGGGTTGACTTCTGAGAATGACTTTGCGTGGAAGCTGTAAGGATTGTTAGCATTGCCTCATGGCGTGAAAAGAAGAGTACAATGCTCACTCTGCGTAAGGAATGTCCTTGCCGTAAGGACCGTAGGTGCACAAGACAGGCACCTTCTCGTCGGTCTTGGGGCGGAAGACGTTGACTCGCACCAGGCCGGCGGATGTCTTCAGTTCGACTGTGGCATTTTGTTCAAAGATGTACGGGAAACTGTCCGTGTCTACTTTGTGCAGGTCTTGGATTCTGTTAGGCATCTTGTTGGATTCTTGTCTTCAGTCGTGGTATGGTGGATTGGGAGAGTCGAAGGGCAAAAAGCTGCGGCCAATATTCTTTTGCGCAATCGCCCTGGATCGCGTGCCCGACGTGCTTGCTGCATTCGGTCCATCGTGACCCCACACTGCCCGGATGTTGTATTCGTGATGGCGATTTGAGTTTCCGTGGTGTTCCTGGGATGAGACGGAAGTGAGTGGGTGGCAAACGCGTGGGAGGAGGGAGAGGGCTCGCGTCTTCGGATGTGAGGGGGCGGGGCTTGCATTGAGGGGCAGAGGTGGAAATGCAATGTGGCGTGTGGACACGCGAGACCACGCTTTCTTCAGCCTTCTGCGCATGCGGTCTAGCCTGCATTTGGATGTTGACTTGCAAACCATGTGGAGCTAAGCACCGCCATGCACGCTGATACGGTAGTGTAGCATCGTCCGGACGCGATGGCAGAGTGGGTGTGTACCGGCTGGAGGTAGCCGATGCCCTAACTGCATGCGATCTGTCCAGCATTAGACGCCGACCATCCTTTCTGCAAGATTGAGGGCACTTCCGCGGTTCTTGTCTCTAGGTCTTTAGAAGAAAGTTGCAAACTCTTCTCCTCTGGGTCTGTCAACAAGCACACAATGGGAGACATGCCGGCCGAAAACACCCTCAAGCCCCTGCACGTCTTGATCGCCGGTGCCGGTATTGGAGGCCTCTCTGCTGCCATCGCCCTAAGACAACAAGGCCACCAAGTCGAAATCTTCGAGCAGTCGAAGCTTTCCCAAGAAACAGGCGCCGCCATCCACCTTGCCTCCAATTGCAATGGCCTACTCCGTCGAATGGGTCTCTTCGCGGAAGACATCGGTGGAGTCGAATGCACAGATGTGATCGAATACCTCCCTCACAATGGCCAGCTCAAATACCACATCCCAGCCAAGAAGATGGGCGAGAAGCTCTGGGCTCACCCATGGCATCTTGTCCACAGAGCGCACCTTCACACAGCCCTGCGCGAGATGGCCCTCGACCCGAATGGCAAGGGACCTGCGGCAAAGCTTCACCTCGCCAGCCGTGTACAGAAACTAGACGCCGCAAATGCTACTGTTGTATTGGAGAATGGCACCGAGTTCCATGGCGATCTTCTGATCGGTGCCGACGGCGTGCATTCGAGAGCACGTGCTTGCATTCCTGGCGGCGATCTCAAGGCTTTTGACAGTGGCAAGAGCGCTTTCCGTTTCCTCATCCCCAGAGAGTCACTGGAAGGCGACCCCAAAACGGCTGATGTTCTCAAGCCCAGCACGTTGACCATGTGGATCGGAGAAGATCGAAGAGTCATCATGTACCCTTGCATCAACAATACCGTGATGAACTTTGTGTGCATCCACCCCAGCGTGGAGTCGCAGGCGGAAACTGGCGATGAAGGTATGTTGTGCTCCTGGCAGGCAGATTTATTTCGATAGGATTGATGTTGACAACTTTTACAGCTGGATGGCAGCAGACTGGTAGCAAGGAACGCATGCTCGCCATCTACCAGAATTTCAATGAAGCTGTCCGTACGATCATCGAGAAGGCAGAGGACCCGAAAGTCTGGAAGCTTCTCGATATGGACAAGCTGCCGACCTTCGTACACGAAAGACTGGCTCTGCTCGGAGACGCAGCACACCCATTCCTGCCACACCAAGGTCAAGGCGGAGGACAAGCTATCGAAGACGCCGTTGCTCTCGGTGCACTTCTTCCTCTGGGCACTACAAGACACGACATTCCGGAGCGACTCAGGCTCTACAACGAATGCCGCTATGAGCGTGCACACAAGATCCAAGACTTCACAAGGACCGCGGGCAAGGATGCTGGCGAGCTTGCCGCTGAAGGCAAGAAACTCGATATGATGGAGTACCAGAAATACAACTTCGGCCACGATGCATACGACTTCGCCACTAACAAGCTGCGTCAATCACTCGATTCGCAAGATCCCACAACACGCTTCCGTAGTCCTTTCGGCTTTGGTCCTAGTCCTGGTCCGCGTCGTCCTCTTGGTCTCAGCCCTTCCCACAGCGACATACAGAGCCTCCGTCAGGCTAAGCCTGAGACTTCAGAGACCATCTCCGTCCGCTTCAAGACATCTCGCACATATTTGGAGAATCTTTTGCCTCCAGGCTTCGCTTTCACAAGCCCTGGTACTTTGGCTTCGGCCAGCATCAGCACCACCACCCTCAACGGCATGACATGGCTTGGAGGTGGAGGATACAGCCACTCTGGCTTGTATATCCACGGCATCAACTACACCGAGAGTGACGGCTCAAAGATCTTCGGTACCTACCTAGCAGTACTGTTCGAGAACTTGGCCGATCCGATCATAACAGGCCGCGACGAACTTGGCATGCCCAAACTCTTCTGTGACATCACAGCACAAGTACAAGGTGACGAAGCAAGCGTCGTTCTCGCATGGCGCGGCGTTCAGTTCGGAGAGATCAAGGTGTCTGGTCTCTCAACACCACCGCCTCCTCTTGCCGCAAGCACCGAACCAGCACAACGCATGCCCGGCCCTCCACCCCCACCTCCAGAGCAAGGGCAATTCGCATACCGCTACGTACCTGCCGTCGGTCAGCCTGGAAAGGTCGATGCCGAATACGCAGTCTTCATTCCGAACCCCAAGCCTACTTCCGAGCCAGAAACTTTGACTACTTCCACTGCGTCAGCGAAATTCGAAGCTCGCGACTGGCAGAGTCTGCCGACTATTCACAATGTTGCGAAGGGTCTGGCGGAGATGCCTATTTATGGTGTGGAGGAGGCGAAGATTGTGAGGGCGCAGGGTGTCAGCGATGTCAGTGGTGCTGAGCGTATTGAATGATGGTATGGCATGGTATAGCGAGGTCAATGGCATACATGCATTTGTTGTGATCATCAACTTGACTTTGAATTGATGGACTTTCATAGGGCGTCTCTACCCGTTATGTTGCTCTTTCACGGTCCTTGAAACATACATTTATGCATAGACTCATATGAATATGTATGATTCGTGTCGCCACGTACATGCACACCGAGGACATGCATCAAAACTACTGACCCTAACCCTGCTCACTTTGCGACCAAATGTAAGCGCACGCGCAATGGGCGGCCCCTTCAAAACTTTCACATACTACCTTAGCAACACCGCAACTGCCGTGAGAAGATTCACATGTCAAATTTATCAGTCTCATCTACATCACAGTGAAGGCAAAAAGGCAATTCGAGTCTGGCCATCCGATTGCTTTTCCTCCACCCCGGATGCTGCTCGCTTTCGCTCTCGGAACCCACTTCACGCCACCGGAAGACCAAGGCGTGCAAGTGCAATCAAGCAGGAACAGATGGACGAACCCTAAGTCCATCGTCTCCGCCCCCCTCCATGGGGGCGGATCCATCGGATCCTCTTGAGTACCGCGCCACTTGAGGCGAGGCGAGCCATTGTATACTGGCCCGAAACGCTTGTGCATGCTCTTTGTTTCCATATGGTCCATTGATTGACTTGGTAACAAAGTCGACAGCAATCAAACCACATTTACATACAACAAGCAACGATGCGTATGGAAGACCACATCAAGCATATGTATGAATACATGCTAACGTTTCTTTCCAGCTCTAACACCAGTTCACTTCTTCTCCCATGGCTCGACCATGATGCTGGGCGAAGAGTCCGAATCAGCAGACTACTGGAAAGCCTGCGGCGACGCAGCCCTCGCCAACAACATCAAAGGCGTGATCATGATGGGCGCTCACTGGGACTCCGTCGGCGAGAACACCATCGACGTCGCCATGAACCCCAGTCCGGGCAAATCCCCCGTTGCCTACGTCCACCCTTCCAAATACGTCGACTACAAGCTTGAACCCGACCTCGCCACCGGCGAGCGCGTGCTCTCCATCCTCAACGACGCCGGTTTCAAGGCTCGACCGAACCCGACTTTCGAGTGGATTCACGACACCTACCTCATCCTCATCCGCATGTTCCCCAACAAGTGCCCGCCCACGACCCTCATCTCCATGAACGCCCGCTTCGACCCTCACTTCCACATGCGCGTCGGCAGCGCCGTCCGCTCGCTGCGCGAGCAGGGTTACCTGATCATCGGCAGCGGCGGCGCAGTGCATAACCTCTACCGCAACCGCTGGGCGCCTATGCTCAAGTACAGAGACAGCTTCGCGCAGGAGACGGCGCCCGAGGGCTGGGCACTGGAGTTCAGACAGAGCGTCGAGGACTGCTTCGCCAACAACCGCGGTCCGGCTCTCAGGCGTGCGATTACCAGGCTGATGAAGCACCCGCAGTACAGAGACGCGCATGCCACCGATGACCATTTCATGGCGGCGTGCTTTGTGGCGGGCGCTGCCGGGGCGTGGGCGGACGAGGCGGAGGAGCAGGGCAGGTTAGGCGCGGAGACGTGGGAGTTGACGAACATGTGCAACAGTCAGTTTACGATTGGATCGTGGAGGGAGGGAAGGGCTATTGCTGTTTGAGGTAAATTTGGATGGATTTAGATTATCAGGCTCGCTTGATTGCTTGCTCGCTCTCATACCCGTACACCATGATGTTTTTTTGCTTCTGATGCTTTGGACAGGACGTTATCATTTATCACGGTATTGTGTGTAGACTCTAACTTTGCAATGTCGCTCACTGACTTCTCATTCGGGTCACATCGTTGAATTCGAATGACCTGCTCGTTGTCTAGACATTCACAGCGACAGCGAGATAATCTAGTCTTAGGACAGGAATTCATTACAGAGCAAATTGTACCATTATGGACTGTACAACTATATCGCCACGCAACTCTCACGATCCAACCTGACGAACTATCATCCTAGATCGATGCAGGTAGGTACTTGGCCGTGGCAATCCTCATACGCTTGCCAAAGAGCCACAACGGAATCGCCAACAGACCAAACACTCCCATGATCATGCCAAAGATGCCGAACACTAGTGCCGCGCCGTCATGGATAACCCAGTCGGCGACGAAGAACGTCCATGCGAAAGAGATGACGGCGCGGACGATGGTAGTCATGACGAAGCAGTCGCCGTGGACGGGCTTGTAGGAGTCGATGATCTGGGGGCTTGTCAGTTCTTGAATTTTTCAATGGTAAGGAGAAGACTATGCATACGTAATTGAATCCAATCGACGGCACGATAGTGGTCGCAGCGGTGATCATACCACCACCCACAGCAAGCCCAGCCCAAGCATTGGGACTAGGGTTTGCCGCGCAGAAGCCGAATGTCCACAGTCCAGTGACCGCGAGGAAGATTCCCGGGAACATGGCCACCAGACGGGTCTCAGGCTCCGATGTACCGCTTGAGTTGCGTTTTGCGGACATGGTCACCAGCCAATCTGCGGTGAAGTAGGTGACGGCGCCACCGACGACCACGCCGACAAGACCGCCGAAGTTGATAAGGCCCACATCCGCTCCCCAGAGGTACGGCGGCTGAGAGAGGAAGATCGGTCCGACGGTGGCGGTTGTGACGATCGCGGCGACAAGGCCGCCGTACAACAACATAACCACCCACGTACCAGGGAATGCGAGCGACAGCCACGGCGCGAGGAAGTGGTGGCCGACGTTACCTCTGTACATGCCGAGCTTGAGGCTCTGAGCGTACGACCATGTGGGTCGGGCTGGTCTGTCGGCCTCAGCAATGTTCTCCTTGGTCGTGGTGTCGTCCTTCAAGCCCGTAGAAGTCGCATTGCCTTCGTCGTCATCAAGTCTAAGATGGTGCTCGCGGTCGAACAGCGTCTCTGGCACGATCAAGACTTCCAAGACGAAAGTCGCGCCTGCAAGAATCGCGCTGATCCAGAACAACCAGCGGTAGCCCAGCGCAGCGGCGATGTAGCCGCCAGAAACACCGGCGATGAATGGACCGGCGGCGAGACACATGGTATAGGCAACCATAGCCCTGCCGCGCTCGTGGTGGAAGAAGATATCACCTGTAATCTCGGGAGCAAAAGTGTATACAGGGCCACTGGAGAACCCCTGCATCGCCCTCGCTGCGAGCAAAGACGGGAAACCCTCAGCAAGGCCGCACCACACGGACGTCAAAACGAGGAAAATCATCGAAACGATCAAAATCGGTCTGCGTCCGAAGATATTGCCAAGCGGCACCCAGAAAATGTTGGAAGTGCCCAGGAACAGCGTTGAAAGCTATTTGCCACGCACCAATTGTCAGCTCTGGCACATTCAGCTGGTAGGTTACACACGTGTGCCAACTTACAGCTACGAGCTGCGTGAGCTTGCTAGTCGGCGTGTGAGGCACGAATTGGTACGCCATGATAGGAATCGCTGGGGCGACAGCGCCAGCGGCAAAATCGGCGGCGAGTGCGTAGAAGCACATGGTGAATAGAATCGCCCATCGGCGCGCAGCTGACCAGTTCAGGGGGTCTGCTGGGCTGCGTGAGGGCTTTGGCAGCAGGACGATGTGGTCTTTGTCGAGCACTGTGGTGCCGGTTGTGGTGCGGTGTAGCTCATGCTCTGGAACGCGGGTTAGATATTTTCGATGTAGATCTTGTGTTGTTCTGATCGATTGCGAGACGTATTGTACATACCCACTAGTCGCACCGTTCCCGGAGGCTCGCTGTTTCGGAGCTCTTCCTTGGATAGCGAGAAGGCATGTCGCCAGGTAGCCATGGTGGATATGTGGTCTTATTGGCAATGAATTCGATGCGATGGGTTTGATGCCTCGACTGCGGCCACCAGGGGCTCTGCGTTGAGGTGCAGATTCTTCGTGAAACGGTTGCGAAGCTACTTTATAGTACTTGAGGGTTGGTCGGCTAACCACTCCGGCGGACGGTGGGGTCTTCCAGACTTGACCCCAGACTCCCCCAGGAATTGGCCAGTGAGACTACCTGGAGGATGACGGAGGATGTTCCGTCGTCTATCTGAGCACCGGAACATCCGGGGGAGTTCCACGTGGAGCGGCATTTGAACGATTGAGGGCAGTTCCGTTTACGCGTCCTGTACGTGCTGGCTAGAACCGTACGCCCTCACTAAGGTATTCTGATGAGGGGAAACAAGGTTTATCCGGAAAGGCATGACGAATGTCTCTCGCACGTGGTTCCGGACCTTTGGTCGAAGATGAACATGAAATTTGCATTTTCTTGTTACATGCCAAATCATCACTTGCTAGACGAAGGCACGCCATCCATGCCTACGCCGTAGTCTTCCCCGAGTGCCTTCTCGCCGAGCTGCACCGGCTTCGATTCTTGCAGCACGTACATCATACGGGCCCACTGAGTCGAGCTGGTGTTCCTCCAGGCGTGGTTTGTGCCTCGCTGGATGGCCACGTCACCTCGCTTCATGATGCGCGTCTCTCCAGAATCAAGCACCAATTCCACCTCACCCTCAAGCACAACACCGTAGTCGAGACTGACTGTGCGGTGCATTGGCGAGAGAGAGCTAGGCGGGCAATCAACAAATCTGAGCACAGTGCCACCGGGGACTACGAGTCCAGGTGGTGACTGCATGCGGGTTTGATAGGCAGTCAAGTCCTTATCGTTGTTGAAGTCAACGGGGTACTGTTCGGTTGTGTAGCCAAGCCCAAATCCAGCCCCATTAGGAATCGCTTTCCATTCAAGCTCTTCGGGGATTGCATTGGAGAACGTGGCTTTGCCTTCCGCGTTGTGGGTGGTGATGAAGCGGTTGACGGAAGGAAGGTTGGTGCCCTCCATGTTGGCTGCGATGGGAAATGCGGGCGGTGTGTGAATCGTCGGATCTTCGATTTTGATTGGAGTTGTCAAAGTCAAGGGTAGAGATTGTGATTACGAATTGTCGAGCAGCACGATATCCTTCAACAAAACCATATACACTTTTAGGCCATCTAATGCAGGTGGAGTAAAGTGGAGACGCCGCCCTATCCGGACTTCGGGTAGCCACATCGGAAATGTGGCGGCAGATGTCGGCAACGCGTGGTTACTCCTGTTTGCACTCCAAGGGTGTTCAGGCAACCAAAGGCCGTCCACTCCAGGATTGAGCTTAATTGCCGGCATCTTCACGAGGGCAACTTGCCGAGCTCATCTAGTAGATTGCTCAAGTTTGCGACCAATGGCGGCAGGCTTCCTTTAGTATGAGGGAAATTGCCCTTCAACACACCAGCAGCAGAGGTCATGACACCGCGCGAGTCGAATAGCGATGTGAAGACTTCAGAAGTAAAGCTTGGTCGTGCATCCAGCATCTCGTTTGCTGGCCTGACTGCGTTCAGCAAGCCCGGTGCGCCATGACCGAGCTGGACAAAAGCTTTCGTGCTCTTGCTTTCTGGCCCATCGAGGACGACTCTGGCTTGGGACTTTGTAGCTGTGAAAGCGATCTGGGGAAGTGGGTTCTGAGGGAACGTCGTGCCAATTGGAGTTTCGACACCGCTTTGACGACCGGATCCAGAAGTGACCATACCCCATACCCACAGAACCAGAGTAGCATGGTACATTGCAACAGCGTAGAAGTCCCTGAGTCGAGTCTTCTCAAAAGCTTTGGCGTGATTGAACACCTGCCCGGCGTGCCATACGGCTTTTCGCGATTCTGCGTCTCGGGTCCAGGCACGAACCTGCGGGAATATGCGGCGCGCTTCGTCCTCGCCTTCACGCCCAGCGAACAGCTGGATGTCGTCCAAGGCTACGTGTAGCGACATCATGAGGAACTCGAGAACAAAGGGTATCTCTGGAGGGGTGGTAGAGTCGGCTTCGCAGGATGTTAAGAAAGCGGTCAGATCGTCATATCTGCAGGCCTTGTCAGCAAGCCACATCGCCACAAGATGTGATAAAATGTGATAAACAAATACATACAGATCCCGAAGTCTGCTCATATGAGATAGCCCCTTATCCCTGCGACGCCGCTCGCCGGCGTGTCGCAGCATCTGTGCTTGCTGGCGGTACTCAAAAACATCGTGGGCCATGGAGTGAGCGACCAACAGCCGGCAAAGAGACTTGTCAGTGTGGTGATTCAGACCAGAGAACAGTTCAGGATCACTGAACATCTCAATCGTCGATGGTAATGCTCCTCCTTCGAAATTGTTTTGCGCCATGAACACGTTCCGCCAGGCAAGAGCATTTGACGCCAGCCATAAGTCTCGAGAACAAGGTATTGGCAATTGCATTTGAGCTGGCGTGATCAGCGGAGATCTCATATGAACGAGCATAGCTTGTGCGTCGTGCAAGAATGTGTGAAACACAAGGCGCTTCCAGGCTTCTTGCTCGGCCCACTCCTTCCATTTCTGCTCGAGCACCTCGTTGGAGTCTTCCGGCGAAGGTGTGATCTCCCGATAGCGCGATCTTGTGAACGCATTAGACCACGCCAGCATCGTCACCGGGGGCTGTAGGAAGGACGCAGCAATCTCAGTGAACCGACGGAAGCCGCTCCAGACACCAGTATTCACCCACATCAGGGAGGTCTGTACAGCTTGCAGGTCGCGGGTGGTACTGTTGTCCTTCTCAAACTCCGCGGCGATAGCGTAGCGAACGACGTCCTGTAGCACGAATCCCATCTTCCAGATTGGGGCGAAACTAACAAAAGCTGCTCCTCTTGCTACCATCGCGAGCAAAAGTTCAGTGCGTGTCTTCTTCGAGTCAAAGGTTGCAATGTGGATGTGAGACCCGATGGCGTAAGTGTCCTCCAGTAGGAAAATGTCTATAAGCTCTTCTAGGAGCTGAAGAGACGGGAACGAAGGCATAGACCTGGATTTCGACGAAAAGGCCAGTCAGTATTGATCAAGAACACGTCTGATCCAGCAAAAAACCTCCATCACGGCTGGTCAAAGCGTGGGATAATTCGTATAGGGCGATTTGGGCTTTTTCACGGGACAAGACAAAGTTGACTTACAGCTTCTGGACAGTGCATTGAGTGACAATCCGTATCATCTGATCCCTGTTGCTTTGGTCCAAGGAGCAATGCGAGATCTGTCGAGCGCTCGGGCTGGTAAGCTGGTCGGCGGCATTAATTCTGTCCTCGCGTACATTTAATTCTGCATGCTCAGAGAAGGCTCCCATTCCGCGGGGAGGTATCCAGCTATTCCAAGACCACGGTGAGCGCTTCAGTGCCTCGGATCTGGGGCCAGCTTCGGAACTAGGTGTTCTTCCAGTGTTCGGCTGTGAGTCTGGAGGATCTATCTGTACATCCTGGAAGGGCATTGGGGTCCAAGCTGATGGGTTATCCAAGAATGAGAAGTCGATGTCACCTGCGCCGAAATTTAGATCCTGGGTGTAGTTCGAGACATTAGGTGGCGGCACTACGTGGTCGCCGGGACCGTTGAAAGGCATCATGATGTGCTCGAAGAATTCTGGGAACACGGATTCGAAGGTGACAGACGCGGCATCCAAATTCGAGTCGACACTATGCAGACCAGGCATGCTCTCGTTGAGCGTGGAAGCATTGTCGGGAAACGGCATGATATTCTTAGCTCCAACGTCCTGCATGCTGCTCACTTTGCTATCACATAACGATGATGTGTCGTGCAGGCTGTTGTTGCGTTGGTAGGCATCTTGAGCTATGGAAGCTCTGCGCTCTTGTTGTTGCCTCTCTTCGCTCTCGATGCAAGGTATGTTCCTAGTTTTACATCGCTGATCTGGAGTCAGCCCTGGTCACTGCCAATTGACGGAGCCGACCGCAGACCACACTTACTTTACAAGGTCTTTCCTCTTCGCATTTGGTCTTTGATCGGATGCAAGCCTGGCAAGCTTTCTCTGTCCTTCTCCGAATCGTTCGTTCGCCTTGTTCGGCATTCTCATGCGACGTGCGATGGCGATTGAGTAAGTCACTCAGACAGTTGTCAGCCAAAACTCCTCTATCTGGTTATTTGCAAGGTTCCAGGACTATGCTCAAACCCTCGTCCATGAGATATTCGAAGCTCACAGAAAGGTAGCTCAAAGGCATCATCGCCCAGCTTCTTCGATCACGAATGTAGAATGAGCTTGCCACAGGCATTGGTGTTGTACTTACGCTCGATTGAAGCCCTTTCCACAGTCCGGACACTTGTATGCACGTTCGTTGTCGTCTAATTGCAATCGTAAGCATTACTATTTCCTTCAAAAACTGCAACATTTCGCTTACGGGACTTCAGATGTCGGTTCAGGTGGTCTGCTCTCTCATAGGTCCTATGGCACACGAAGCATCGATGCTCTTGCCGACGGCGACTGGCCGCAGGAGTTTCAGTCATCGGAGAACTGTTCCCCATGTTTGTTGTCGGTCCGAGTGGACTGTCGGTATAGGTGGGTGGTGGTGGCCGATCGTATATTGCGACCGGCGTATGCAGCTACCGGAAGCGTCTGTAGCAAGAACTGACTCTGTGTCTTACCAGCAACTGCACGCTTTTCTTTGCGCTAGCATTGCAGCAGCGAAAGCTGAGCAGCCTATCGCCAGGGTGATATTGGTAAGAAGAGGAGGAGGGATTGGAGACGAACGGGATGGTGGCGGGCGCTGCCCCACGACTCCGCACTCTGCACGCACCACGCCATTCAGGGTTTGGCCGAGGATGGAGATGGCCACGTCTCGATGAAGACTCACGAGTCGCGCGTCTGCTCTGCTGCAGGCCGGCAGTTGGCGTTGTGTGTGGACACTGCGTACCTTGGTATGGGTCTACCTGCTGCCATGCGATACCACTAATTTCATTGATCTAGCTCCTTTGCGGCCAGCAATGTCCCAACGCATTCGCCGAATCCCACGCCATCGCCACAGTAGCCATCGAGCACCACTGTCTCGCCGTCTTCCAGGTAGCCGCGCGGTGGTGTGGTGCCCACCTTCATATACTCCATCAAGCAGCCGTGCTCTATCTCGCCAGGGCCGCTCACTGTGCCAGTCGCGATGAGGTCTCCAGTCTGTAGGCCACATCCTGCGAGCGCTTGTTGCGCGAGGCATTGCTCCAGCGTCCAGTACATGTAGGAGGTGTTGGATTTGCATACCGTCTTCGCTGTCTTCGCTCCCGGCTCGGTCACATGCACCTGCAATTTGATGTCTTTTGCCTCATTGCCAGAGTCTGCCAGGTATGGTCGTGTTGGCACGTTCTCTCGTCGAGGAATCGAGGCAGTGCGGAAAGCTTCCAGCGCGTCTGGCGTGATAACCCAGGGTGACACATTGGTGCCGAGATTCTTGCCGTTGAGTGGTCCAAGAGGATTCATTTCAAAGCCTTGAATATCACGAGCTACCAGCGGACTTTAGCTGTGCATGATTTGTTTGTTGGGTACGCTGCACTTACCACTCCAATCATTCACCAGCACAAAGCCGAAGATGTGCTCGGCTGCATCTTTCGCCAGTAATCTTTGCCTTCGAGGCAAAGGTTTGCCAACGATCGCACCCAGTTCCAGCTCATAGTCCATACGCTTGGACGGGCCAAATACGATTTCGCTGTTGCCGGGCTTGCCCGACCAATACTGCCCAAGAGGCCGCACCTGCGATGTACCCGAGACATCCAAACTGCTGCATCGTCCAGCATATCCTACAGGCTGGTGGAAGAATGCCGGCGGATGCGAGCGGACTCCTGTCATTGCTTCCGAGGCGTTTTCGACGTGGTCGGATGAGCAGCTGAAGTCGGAGAAATCGCTGCATTGGACTGGCAGATGCATGGTCACGGCAGAAATGGCCTCGATAGCAGTGCTAGCTATTCCTGAAGATTTGAGAAGTTGTTGCACCCGTTCACGGACAGTCTGATGCACTGATCTGGGCAACGCAGCAAAGTCGTTGAGTGTAGGCTTTGAGAATATATCTTGGGGCAGACCTTCAATGTCTCCCAGTTCTTGGTGGAGATCCGCGAGGAAAATCACATTGTCCTCATATCTAGAAGCACATTGAGGTGCCGAGTGCTGTGCAGATGAAGCGATGCCGAAAGGTATGTTGCTGAGGCCGAAGTGTGAGCCATAGCCTGGTAGAGGGGAATTCATTGTCAGATTTTCTTTAATGGCGAGTTATGTTGTCTAATTCGTGATTGCTGCGTTCTTGGATGTATATGATATAATCTTGATTCGGATCGAATGCTATCTCAATTCCTCCACCTGTTCCGACGCGCATGACTTCCGGTTGCTGTAAGGTGGATTCGGCAGGTGCGGTCCCCGCGCCCCGATACATGCGTTTCGGGTGTTTCGACGACAAAATTGTCTACTACCATGTCGAAGTGCTTCTGTAGATGTTACATTTTTATCCGAACCATTGTTGCACATTTCGAATATTGGCTATGTCGCTTGCGAAACCATGGCTGTCTTGCGGTGCCGGGTTGACGCCGCCGTGAACGTAATTACGAGCACAATGTGATTTTGAACGAATTCTTTACCGCATATGCTAAAGATCAATGCCATTGTGATGGTATTGTCGTTTGTGACTTTTACTCTCATGCTATTTTGTAGTAGTCACATAATTGCATCAGTAGGGACATTGAAGTTGCCTCCAAGATGTAGACGATGGATTTCTGAAAGCTTGCTTTACTGAGCGACCAGGTCATCCCACGACGAAAAGCATGTAGCTATCAATTCGAGTATAATAGTGAGAATCATCGCATGTACCAATATTGCTGTCAGGTGGTTGCCGCCGCGATAATGTCAAGAACAGTACCTCGAGGCTGAGTCTGACAACCCTCAAACCCTAACCCTGCAAAACAAGATATCGCATTCCGAACTTCAGAATGAAGTGCTCCGACAACAGATATTCGTCTTTCCGGCGAGCATCTCGATCGAGATATTCTATTACAAGCTAATATGCACCGCTGTTCAGACCCAATATTTCTAGTCATACACTATATCTTCTAAGATGACATGACGACGACGACCGCCCTGAATGGAGACAGGAGCAATGGACACGTTCAAGGGGACGTAAACACCCGATCGTTTCACTGCCTAGTCAGTGCAGGCTCCGGTCTTCGCCATGGCCTTGCCCAATATGCGCACTCAATTTCATGCTCTGCGGATCTTGCAGTGTGGAAGGAAATGCTACAAGAGATGAGTGTGTGTGTGCGGATGTACGAGGAAGAGAACAACGGCTCCGTTACCAGCAGTCGCAAGGTCTATGTTGTGACTGGACATTACGATCGGCAAAAGATGGACCAATTCCATTGGTATTGTGTGTAAGTGTCAGCGAGGGGCTTCGCATGCCCCATCAGAACCGTTGCCACAATGTTGGCGCAGTGCGCTGGCTGGAACACTCCAATGGAGGTATCGTCAAGATTCTGTTATTGAATACATCTATCATAGATGGCTCATAATCCACGGACCATGATTGTCTGACACCACGATGCCCCGCGTCCATAGGCGAGGGCGTCTGTGGTACATGGCCAAGAATCTCAGTCTCAATCCGCCTCTTCCATGTTGAACCACTTTGCGGCCAATGCCCTGATACGTGGTCCCACGAACCAAACACCAATAGCCATCGCAGTCAAACCGCCACCGATACCAGCTTGGATATTCAGTGCACCATCATAGCCGATAGCATTGATTGCAGGCAGCGTCGAGTAGCTCAGGCCGAAAGAGATGATGCCTCTGCCAGCGCAAATTACGACAAGAAGACTTGCTGCGCGTTGCGGGAAGCTCTCCACGGCGTATGTGATACCAACCAGGTTGACGCAGTTGAAGGCGAAATTGATGGCACAGTAAGGGACGACGATTGCAGACCAGTGCCAATCTGCAGGTCTCTGGGCTGCCTGCCCGTAAACCACAGAGGAGACGACCCCAACGATCATGGGAAGAGCCAGGCCGATCAGACGGTACTCAGGCTTGAACACTCCATCATTCCTCATACTCAGGCGCTTAATAACCCAATCACTGCCATAGCCAGCGAGAGGTAGGAAAATCATGAAGCAAACGATCTGGCCCGCCTGGACATAGCCGAGCGAGTTGAAAGCGAAATGGTAAGGAGGAGGCACCAGGATTGTGGCGAAGGTTCCAGCGGTGAAAACGTATAGGCCGAGCCAAGCACCGTTGACGATCAGCAGCCAGAAGATGGTGGGGATGCACAAGCCTTGCGCAATGTGCTTGTAGTGCGGCAGGACGAGGTGCCATCGGGGCTCGATGTTGATCAGTCGGAGGTCGCGCTTCCAGGTCCTGGCGCCGTAGCGCTTGGGCTCCAGTACAGTGCCGTGGCGGGTGGTGACCTGCACCAGTTTGTGCACGTTGCCACCATCCTCAAGTTCACCCTTGTCGTTGAAGTCAAGGTGCACTTGACCAGTGCTGGCATCTGCCGGGCGGTCGAACTCCGTCTCGGACACAAAGACGTAGGAGAGGACCAAGATCGCACCGCTGAAGATGGTGAAGAAGCCGTACCACCAGCGCCAGCCCCAGGCAGAGGTCATGTATGTGCTGGTGATGAAGAACACACAATTCGAGACGTTCTGAATGAAGATGAACCAAGCGAGCTTGCGGCCGCGCTCGTGAAGGAAGTGAGTCTCCTGCACGATCAAGGGTGCCAACGCTTCGCTCTGACCGGCAGCAAGAGACATGATGTTTCTTCCGGCAATGTGCATATCCAAGCTCTTGGAGAAAGCGCACCAGATACCGCCTACGACCATGATGAGGATAGAACCCAAGAAAATGGGTCGTCGCCCGATGGCCATCGCCAACGGCATAGCTATAACGTTTCCGACTCCCATAAATAATGTGGGATAAGTCAGGAGGTCGTTCGCCTTCAATTCCTGCCCAGGATACGAGGCCAGAATCGATGTGAAGATCGGTCCCAACCCCGAGGCCAGGACGACGGCGGAGCAACCGTACGCCGCAACGAGAATGAGGATAGCCCATTTGCGCCATGAGGGCAGGTTCAAAGGGTCTGTGATATATTGTCAGCTCTGAAATCTGAACACTCTTGATATGTCCGACTTACCGTTGGGATCAGGTGATGGTGTTGGCACCAGAACGGTCTCTCCGTCTTGTAGCAACTTGACATTGCCCATAATCTGTGGTTTGGGCTCATCTTGGGCTTCGATGTGCGTAGCCTCCAAGGTCTTGTCCATGATTGCGGTCGTTGCCTTTCGCTCTACACCCAAGAGTTGAGGTTCTGTTGTGCTTCAGTCTCAGAGAGGCTGGTGGAGGTAGTGAAAGAAATGTCTGGATAAGCGACTTTTCCTCGAATCTATATGATTGAGTGGCTCATGTACCGCCGCTCATCCCCCACCCATCCGTAGACTCGCCTCTCGGGGTCGTCGTATCCGAATCGAGTCTCGCTGGTCAGCACATATTTGTTCTGGAGCCCCCATGGGGAGATATTGTGGGTGCGGGGACGTGACAACGCGTAAGAGCACTTTCAACAAAAGCCAAAACGCTACTGACTCAAACAAAGAGGCATACACGTGGGGCTGGGCTTCGGTTGCTTAGCGTGAGATCCATATTCTGCGCTAAGGAACCCTAAAAGCTGCAGCCGGACCACAATCTTGACCATTCAGCGAACCAGACAGTGGGCTGACACCTCAAGCGAACCGAGCTCTTACCGGACCGGAAGCCATAGCGGCGACATGGTATCTACGGCGTCCAGCATGGTCCACAAATGTCGGGTCGAGGCAGTGATAATCCACTGAAGGCCTTCGGTACTTGCAATATTTCTCGCGTTGCTCGCTGCAACGGCTGAGCATGCACTGGATGTGCGGAATTGAATACGCAGATGTATATGTGAAGTGTTGAGAGTGTGGGCACGGTGGTTTCGGCTTCATGCTCGTGGCCTGTCGCTTAACCCATGCACTCGATGGTTGAGCATGGAACTATTCCGTACAAAGCATGCCAGCATGTGTGGGCCATGCGCTTATCATTGCACAGAGGCAAAGGTGCAGGACTTTCGCAGAGGTGATGATGTTATTGAGCATGTACTTTGTGCTGTTGGTCCGCAGAGCGATGTATACTTAATACCTGTGTATTGGCAGATGACATTCATTCATTATAATACACTCATATCTAAATGAATGGCAAAACGACGTGGCTGTCGTATTCACCACCAAAGTACACCACGTGCTTGCCCTTATTGTTAGTGAACTCCGTGGAACCAAAATTGTTGATACCCTGGTGTTTACCACAGACCTGCAACCTGATGCTCTCACCAGCCTCGAACTCAATGCCAGTCGCCCAGATACCGATCTCTAAGCGGACGACCTCTCCCTTAGGCACCTTCTCTACCTTGTCCATGGGGTAGTAAGGCCAGTTCTCGTGCATGGACTTTGACCAGTCGATGGCGCGCATCGAAGCACGCTGGATACCCGTTGGTCCAGCGTATAGGATGACCTCGGTGCGGATATCATCAGGAATATCGGAGATCTTTGATACTGGCAGGCCCTTCCAGGGAATATTGAGATTGAGCATTTCTTCGCCGGTCGCTGAGATCTTGCGAAGCAGCAAAAACACGTCCAGGTCGTCGAAGTCATCACAAGACATGTAAAGCACTGCCTTGGGAATCCCGACGATCTGGGTCTTCTCCGGAAATATGTAGGTGAAAGAGATGTGCTCGCCGCTCTCAGAGTCGTACGAGATTTGCTGCGCAGTCTCAGGGGCCTTGTCTAGGCTCAGCTTACCATCAACCTCTAGGAAGGCCTTCTTATACTGTGTTCGGGGAATAGGGAAGTCTTCTTCGACCACGTTCTCAAGCGGAGCTTTCTCGCCAAACTTGAGTACGCCCATGCGCACGCGTGGTGTCCTCTCCCAGCCATTGTCGGCACCTTTAAGGAAGTGATCGAGGAACTGACCAAGCTCCTCGTTGGCTTGTGGATTGCCCCAGATGTCGAACCACTCCTGCCAGGGGTGCCAACGCAACCACTTCTGGTCCGACTGGACTTCTAACCAGCCTCGGATGGCGCCCATGCCGTGCATTGTGTTTGTCCAAGTACCGGTAATGTATGTGGGGATGTTGATCTTCTTCATATCTGGCCTCTTGTCATTCCACCAGTCATTTGCAGTCGGAGACTGATCCCACATCTTGCGAAAACTCTCCATGCCGTTCCTGCCCTTGAGCATCCACTTCGTAATCATGTTGTCGAATAGCTCTCCTCCGTAGATACCACCTCTGGCGAACTGTTCTCTATACAGGTCGCCGCAGCCTTCCCAAGGTGCAATGCATGTGAGACTTGGTGGGTTAAGTGCTGCGATGAACCATTGAACGATGGCCAGGTGTGAGTTTCCTACGAGGGCCACTTTGCCGTTGCACCAATCTTGCTTCGCCAGCCATTCGATGGTGTCGTATCCGTCCTCCGCTTCCTGTGTCCCCATGATGGCCATGACGCCCTCTGAATCGAATGCTCCGCGCGAGTCCACATTGACGATTGCGTATCCTCGTGGGCACCATCCGGCGGGATCGGGTGCTTCAAACTTCTCCAGACCGCTCAGAGTGCCAACGGGAATGCCCAAATTCCAGGGGGTCATCAGCTTGAGGGACCCTACACCATTGAACTTCTTGCCGAAAGGACTCCAGCAGATGAGTGCTGGCGTGCTTCTAGCTGGTGCATTCGCCGGTCTGAATACATCGGCGTACAGTCTGACTCCGTCACGCACGGTGATGGCGACGTCATGCTCCACGAGAATGTCATCCTTGATACCCTCTGACCTCGTGCCTTTCCAGCCTGTGTAAAGTATTTCTATGCGCGGGTTGAGTGGTGCCCAGCCAGAGCCATCACCGGCTCTAGGCTCTGAGAGTTGGATTGTGGGTACTTCGACGTTGAAGGACTTCATCTTGAGCGATCGCTTGTCGATCCGAAAGAGAAAGATTGGCGTGAAGATGGAAGACCTACTATCCGATACTCCTGGCGATAACAGCCGACTTAATGCATTTCGCGCATCGAGAAGTCTAAATCGGCGGCTCATTGTTCGTACCTACGTGAGTCCGAGGCTCGGGTGTCCATGGTGTCCACGCAGGAGTTGCGCACGCTGACCGGATCAGAGCTTAGCAGACGGAAGTTCGAGATTCCTGTCCCATGTCTGTGCAGGAGTGCGCATGGCCGCAATGCTTCAGCTGGTAATCAATTTGTGGATTCTCCTGCAAGCTTCGCGCCGAGTACGCCTCACAAACAAGCAGGGTCCTGGCTTCCTGGGCGCTCCACTTCGGAGCTCCGAACCGAACCCACATCCTCACGCCATCAAGCCGACGCTAATACAGGTTCAGAGGTCATCCAAACCATGCTCCGATGCAAAATGGAGAGAAGATGGGGTCGCCTCGGGGCCCCGAAACACATGGTTCTCGCCAGGGCAAACCCCGTGGGACACCCACTATGGCCACCGAGCCAGATACGAGCCGACGTTGCTGCGATCATCAAGATCCGAGAGAGCCTGTGGTTCGGACGTTTTGTGTATATCTAGTCCGCATGAACCATACTGTAGCTGACACTATCACAAATCAATATCACTTTCATACTGCTCACACGATACCTTTTCACCTGAGGTTGCAAACATAGCGCACACCCGTTTACATTCACACACTCTCCAGGATGGCAAGCGTAACTGAGACCGTCGCATCTGGCATTCAGGGCACTGTGGGCAAGTTGTTCCTTCGCGGCGCGAAAGAAGAGTCTTCATTTGGCGACTTCCGCGACGACCTTCAGAGAGATGGCTTTGCCGTCGTGAAAGGCGCCCTACCTCGCGAGAAGGCCGACCAGTATGCCGATCAGATTTACCAATGGCTTGAGGACTTGTGAATACATCCGTATTATCATGGTGGCAAGGACATCTTACTGACAAAGGAACAGCAACCTTGGATTCAAGCGCGATGATCCTTCAACCATTCACGAGGATCATCTTCCTGTCATCAGCGAGAAGGGCATGATCTTCGGATATGGTGAGTTGCAAAAATCTCGACAGCATGAGATTCCGACTAAAATCTTCCAGGTGCCTCTCACGAGTCTTGGACTTGGAATGTTCGCCAGGAGCCTGGTGTCGTTGGCGCTTTCGAGAAGGTCCATGACACTGAGGACCTCGTCGTCAGCTTCGACACCGTCAACGTCTCCTTCCCCAACCGCAAAGATCTCCAACCAAACAAGCCTTGGGCCCACCAAGATCAGGATCCAGCGAAGCCTGGCTTCCGCTGCCTCCAGGGCCTTGTCAATCTTCTGCCCAACGGCCCCGAGGACGGTGGACTGATCGTCTGCAGGGGCGCTCACCTCCTCTCCGAGGAGTTCCACAAGGTGTTCGCCGACGAGCCCAAGATCTGGGCCTGGACCAAGGAGTGGTACGGCTTCTCAGAAGCCGGCCTCAAGTGGCTCGCAGACAGAGGCTGCAAGTGGGAGAAGGTCTGCATGGAGCCTGGCGACCTTGTCGTCTGGGACAGCCGTACTCCCCACTACAACGTCAACCCCTCTGAGAAGTCCACACAGCCACGCTTCGCGGTCTACACATGCTACATGCCCGTGGCCGACCTCTCACAAGAGGAGCTGCAGAAGAAGAAGAAGGCGTTCGAGGAGTTGGACTTCACCACTCACTGGCCCAACCTGGGTGGTTTCGGAGGCGTGCCGTTCAAGAGGCTCAATGGAGAGCCTTGCCCTCACAACTACAAAGAGCCTAGGAGTGGCAGGCCGGTGTTGACGGAGCGTGGCTATAAGCTCACCGGCATTCCCTACATCAAGTAGTAGACTAGCTTTATGATTCCCTCTTTCGATACGTAGCTGGCACATGACCAAAGATTTTCCTTCTCAAAGAACCTTTCGCGTGCTCCCATGTCATATGTTTGGTATTGCTCCATGTTCTTCGAGAGTGTTGGTGGAAAGGGATATCCTCACGAATTATTGTTAAGGGAATTCCTACCTCGGCACTTCCGTGTGGGGGACTTCCGTGGCTTTGACTTCTTGCTTTCCATAACATCCAAGCATCTCTCTGGTTCGCCCACTCGTTCGCTCTAGATCAACATGTTGCTTCGGATTAGCGCACCATCGCATGGATGACCAGCAGATTGACACTGATCGGGTCACTTGACTTTCCACATCTCTACCCCTACGCCCTATGGAGCAGCAGCCATGAAGGCTTCCCAACCAGCCGCCAAAAGGAAACGCTTGAGCCATGCTTGCACACGGTGCCGCGCCAAAAAGATCCGTTGTGATGAGCTAGAGCCCAGATGCACAAATTGCGCGCGCGCGAGTGTCGATTGTGTGACCTTCGATCCACGCACTTTGGCGTCTGTACAACGACGCGAAGCTCAGCGACAGCCTCCCACACCTTCACAATTGACTCATGCAAGAGCGACCTCTTCGACGTACGGAGACGCTGGGCCTCCAAGCGCGTCCCCTCAGCACATACTTCCCGCCGCCATAGCTGAACCGTCGCCGGCAGAGTCATCTCCACTACTGCCAGTCTTGCCACGCTTTCTCAATGGCAACAGCTTGTCTGTCCTCACCCAGTGGCTGGACCTTGCATTCGCCCGTCTGGGCATGACACAGAGACTACATCGTACCTACAATGAGATCCGCTCTAGAGAGCAACGGCCGACATATACTTGTCCGACCGCCAGAGCAAGTGACATCCAGGACAGCCTGCCAGCATACACCCAATCGAAGATGGCACTTTCGGATGCCCTTGGCCATGTCTTCCCTGTGTTCCAGACGAGCTCTGGAGAACCGAAAGTAACATCGATTAGAGCTCCGCAGTCTCAGATTCTGCCTGGCAAGTCTCCTTCGAATGCAGTCCTCGAGGCTGTTGATCAGGTTGATCCGGCTTCAAATGAATCGACAATTCTTCACGCCATCACGCATGCCGTCGGCTGTGCTGCCTCACACTCTGATGCTGATAGGCAATCTGCTGAACGCTACTTTGGATATGCTTTCGGCCAGTTGCCTGCGATTCTTGAAGCAACTCAGCCACTTGACCAACTTCGAGCTTTGGTGCTGATGAGCTTATACCTGAGGTGGCGCGATGACGTCGAGAAAGCATGGCAGATCCTTGCACTGGCAGTGGCATCCGTGCAGAATCATGGTCTACACCGGGACCAGAAGACGTCGTTACCGGAGTCTGTAGACCTCTTCTGGTCCGTTTTCGTACTCGACAAGCTTTTGTCTGTCGAGCTCGAGAGAAGGCCGATGTTGTCCAGTGCAGAGTGTAATCGTGCGATCTCTTCCGCCTCTCAGAACCAAGCTGGAGCTATCTTCAAGGCGATCGTGGAATTTTCTAAGCTCCAGGACGAGATACTGGAAAGACTGCTGCATTCAAGAAAGACTGAAGAGATGGCGCATGCGTCACAGGACCAAGTGCTCATAGGCAGGATGGTCAGAGACAAATTACACCTCGTCGCCGAAATGGATCGCAAACTGCTCACATTTGCCGACCACTTGCCTCATGGACTCAAACCAACAGAATATCTCTATGCAGATATGGAGTCTCTTCCAGGTGTCACGTTCCTGGCTGTGCAGTATTACCAGGCGGTCTTCATGGTCTCGAGGAATGCTTTATTGATCAACATGGAAGCAGTGCAATCGGAAATTAGCAGAGAATTCGAGGGCCAACCTGGCTCGAATCGACTGAGAAGCGGCATGCATGTTTGTGCTAATGCTGCAAGGTCAATCCTGAGCATTTTGAACCATGCGGAGGAGATGGGCGTGGGATCACCGTTGCTGACACCGTATGCTCCGCTAATGGCTATGTATGCTCTCACGATTCACATCGTCAGGCGCCAATCTCCCGCCACTGCCCGCGTGGACCTGGAACTGCAGGCCACGGCTATGAATCTCATCAAGAAGTACAACTTTCTACAAAGAGTCAGTGACAAAGACAACAGCACGAGCTCTGGGCTTCTCCAGATGCTCGAAAGGCTGCATGAATTTTCGGCCACGTTCATCCAGCAGTCGTCACGGCCCGAGCAGCCTACAAACAGCAGCGCACCTAGGAGCGCTGGGACTGTCCCCCCCGCGATCAACCTCGATCAATGGCGACCAGGAGACACGGCCACAAGAGTCATGTCACCACCGCAATCTCCTGCGAATCATGCTCCAGGTGTTCCCGGAGTGTCACAAACCGACGCAGTGCCTGTTATCATGGACCCGACGTCTATGCCAAGCCAAGTTGGTACGACTGCACCGTTGTACTTCAATGATGATTGGTTCACGGACATGGGCCAGGATGCTATGAACATCGACTGGGACGAGCTGGCTATGGCACTGGGTCTTCCGACTGGGGTGAGATGAGAGCAGGTTACCCTGACGGAAAGATTTCATTATGCTTACTGCGTGGGAGTCTTATCGTTCCTGGTACTCTCAGAAGCCATGTTCGCACGAAAGCCCAATCCTGGCTGCGAACATTGCGACCTAGCCTAAGAAGGTTTTGAACAAAATGAGCTCCCACCTCCGACCGAGACCATCAACACTCAATCGGTCTCCGCCAGTATCTACACCACGCGAGTTTCCCAGCAATCGGATCCATCACAGCAGCAAAGTGCGTGCACTCGTTCGATGTCGGATGTTCTTGCACCATCTGAACAATGTCTTCTACTGCTGGCAGCAGAATGCTGGCCTCCGCATTTACCTCCCTAGCATTACTCGCTCGCGATGCCTTCGAGCGGCGGCGTACGAGCTTGCGATAGTTGCGCTCAGCGCATGCCTTGCGCTCGTTTGCATCTTCGAGAAGTTCTTCAAGCGCTGTTGCTGGCGAAGCAGTCTCATGTGCGGCCGGCTTTGCTTCGAGATGCAATCGCGCATTGTCATCATCATCATCGTCGTCATCGTCATGTGCATCATTGCTTTCTTCTCCATTCTCAGCATCGGCATTGGTAACGACGATGAGGCTTGTGCTAGATCTCAGCTTGGCGGTCTTGAGGTCTTTCTCAATGACAGTCGTTTCGCGCCCGGATGAGAAACACAGGTAACAAGCCGTAGAAGTCAGTGGTTCCGTCTTACAAGACACCTCCTGAACAACAGTCTCGTAGTCCGGGAGACTCGCGAGGTCATCTCGCCTAGACGTGTCGTCGAGATTCTTACCGTAGGCTCCAGGAATTAGATAGCTGCGCAGTGTACTACTGACACTCGGTCTCAGACCAAGAACCACCAACGCAAGATACCCATAGTACCTCGCATTTGCCAACAATTCACTAGAACCATTGTGCACTCCTCTGAAGTTCAAGCTGAGACTCAAACCTTTGCGAACGCCCGTCAAGACTCCCACGAAGCCCGCGTAATTGATGCTGCTCGCCACGACGTCGCCGTGAGGTTCCAAGACGTAGTCTAACTGCACCAGTACACGACGAAGCGGGTCCATGCCCCAGTCGAGAGTGCGGAAGTGCACCATTTTGGTGCCCGTAGTTACGGAAGTCGAATCCTCATCGCGGACGGCAGCGCCACCGCTCGAGCAGCCCATGAGGAGGTCTAGGATGACGTTGAAGCAGATGAGGAGGTACATGTCGATGCCTGTTGCTTTGCTTATGCCCTAAGTAGTCAGGTCAGCCTGTGAACATTCGCATTTCGGTGGCCTACCTACCCTCAACTCGGCACTCTCCTCCTTACTGTGCACTCCCCACAGCAACCCCCAACAAACCCATCGCAAGACTACAAGCGGCACCCACGGCGCGAGACTGCCCACGACTTCATCGAACAGGGCCTCGAGACCGCGCATCTCATCGTGCAAAGCGGCACAGACTTCCGCGTAGCGCTGCTCCGGCGGCAAGCTGAGATCTATCGTGAAGCGCGGGAGCTCGAGCGGGTCGTTTGGCTCCGACGTCTCGAGGGACGAAGCATCGTTAGCGGACTTGAAGATCTGCGCGTGCTTCGCGGCGTGGCGCTGTCGGGATTGAGGTGGTGTTTGGGAGGAGGCGTTCGTATTGTTGTGCGGCTGAGCAGAGCTGGATGTTGAAATTGGTTGTTGGCTGGTGGATACTGGCAAGGAGCCGGTTTGCGCGCGTGTTGTGGGCGGCATGACTGTGGTGGAGAATTCCGCGTGAAAGTATTCAGAGTGATGCGGTAGCACCTTGTATTTGCATGATGTACATGCAGTGTCCGAAGATGCGTTATTTGACGACGTCCACTCAAATGGGCGGAAGGATGTCGAGCTGTTGGAAGCAGAGTGCACAGCTCTGAACGGCGCGCCTGATCAGCAGAAGTTTATCTTCCGTAGACAACGTCGCCAAAATCGCTAACTTGTCTTCGAGTTAATATATTTTATCACCATCTCTGATAACAATAGCGCGCTTTTGGGGCGGAACGATGTTCAAGTGACGTGCTGCCGAGGTGTCATGTGTCAGGACCCACGCTATCCGAGAGGGCGATGATCCGATGTATGTATAGTAGTGGTTAGCAACGAACGTTAGCTAGAACACGAGAAGCAAGTTGCAGCTCTGGTATAGATGTAGCTTGTTAGTCAAAGTAAGGTACAGCGAAGAATGCTATATTGAAAGATAGAATATCGTAAGTATGATGGGTGATTCTCCATATCTAGACTTCTGAGTATACCTCAGCATCCACATATCCAGATATGATGCACTCGATCAATCCATGATCACATTGCTACTGCTCCGTCATCAAAATCGCCTCACATTGAGCAAAACACACACCAAGACCTTCCTGAAGAGCAAGTCCACTTAAGGGATCACCGTCCCAGAGGCGTCGGAATATCCATCGAATACCCAACGTCCCCATCCAACCACTCCAGCTGCCGGAGCAACTTACTCGTCCACTTCGCAAACCACGCCCCGTCAACCTTATCCACCGCCGTCTTCTTGGCATCCTTATGCAGAATATTCTTTCCATGCTGCGCGGGGTGTTTGATCGCCGCGCCGATCCTCCCATGAGAAATCTTCGCGCGGAAGCCCTGGAAGTGGCTGTCGTGGCTGTGGCCGTCTTGCGAATCGTCGGTGGCGCCGTCTTGGTGCTCTTCTGCCAGGCGTTCGGAGCGTGGGACGGGGCTGTCGGTGTCGTCTGCGGCGAGGCCGGCTTCTTCTTCGATGTCGAGCATTTGAGTTGTTTTGGAGAGCGTGGCGGCGAAGCTGAGGAAGGGTTCGGAGAAGTGCGCGGGGAGATGGCCCCGGATGGACATGCCTACGAGAGCGGTGTCGTCGTCATTCGAAGACTCCGGGAGGGGTGCGAGGTAGGCGTGGGAAGGAAGGAGGCAGGTTGGGATTGTGAAGGAGATGTCGAAGCCTTTTAGCCATGCGACGCGGCCGGTGTTGTCGTCTGCTTCTTTGCTGGTCCACCCCTCGCATCGAGGGTTGATGCGCGTGATCTTTACATCGGCGGAGTTTAGTTCTGTTCGTATGTCATTGTCCGTTCGTAGTGGGACGGATCCTCGGCCGCGCACACGCGCGAAATCGAGGTAGACATCTGCGACAGAAAGCCAATTCGTCACTTGATCTTTGAGCTGATCTATGCGCTTGTCGTCGGCAGCGTGGCGGCGGAAGAGCTTGTTCAGCAGCTCATCTCCGAGATAGGCTCCGCATGTAGAGAAGCAGATAGATGGACAAGTGACTGGGTGAGACTGGCTGAGGAGCCACAGGGTGACTCGTAGGAGACTTGGAACCTTGTCAATAAGGCGAGTGATCGGTTCGAACATCTCAATCAGCTTAGAAACTGGGACTCGACCGGATGGTGTCGACATTGGAGGACGCGTGTTGCGAAGGTCAGCACAAACAGCAGCTCGAGTGTCGGAAATTTCATCTTTTTGGTCCTTGCCGTTACCGTGAGAGATCCTCACTCTTGCACGGCTTTGGTATAAGCGATTGCTCTGGCGCAGACCAAGCAGGACATCGTCGTATCGCTGTTCAGCTTCTACATCGCCGCGAGAAGGCCTTCGTACTCCTGAAACGTTGGCACTGTTGACGTCAGATTCGCTATATCGCCTCTCATCTTCCGAACGTGGCAAAATGCGATCCTTAACATAGTCCCGTTCGCTGGCCGCCGAAGACTCTTCGACGGAAGGGAAGAATTTCTCTTTGATCAAATCCCTCTTACTGTGCGGCGAGTGCGTCTTGTCCGAGTGACTGTCCGTGTGAGAATCGGCTCGGTGTTCACGGCCACTTTCCGGGCTGGGAGAGTCGACGGTGAACCAATGCACGCCGTAGACTTCGTCGATGGCGATCTGCCGGAAGAGTTTGATGGTGATGGCGTCGGAGTGGATGAAAAGTTCGTGGCCAGAGCCCAGGTCCATGCCTGTGAGACTGTATCAGCGATGCTTGAGGATATGCAAGGCAAGCCAATATGGCTACCCACCGATTTCAATGCCATGCAGCTCCATAGTCAAATCAAGAATACTCAATGTAACCCCGCGTATCGTGACCAGTCCATCAAGATCGATATCAATGACCAGAGACGGCAAGGAAAAGAAGGCGACCTTGTCGCGGTAGAAGTGCATGTACTTAAGCCATGACCTCAATCTGTTCCGCGTGAAGCTCGACACGGTAGCATACTGGACAATGCAAGTAACCGCGACTAAAGGCCAGCACACAGCGGCGAAAGCTAGATGAAATAGCCAAGATGTCGAAGCCAGCAGATACGCAGCATTCAGAGCCGCCAGCAAGGTATAGCGAGATATTGACCAGTGCTCTGCCGGGCCAGTGAGCAGGAGGAAAGACTCAGCAGCGCAGCCAGAAGTGAGCCAGCCGCGCATCCATGCGGCGATCAATGTAAGTAGGAAGGCTGTCCAAGAGTTAGGCGGGGGTGGTAGTCCGAAAGTTTGGTTGGCGAAGTTGGTCATTGGATTGGCTGGTGTTGTTGGTGAGAGTGCGATACCAAGCTTCGGTCTGCAGGCATATCGGAATCGGATGAGCGCAAAGGTGAGAGGAGATATGAGGATCGGAAGTAAGATGCTCACAGTGAAGTCGCCTTTCTTCTTCGCTTGCCTTGCTTTTGTGTGATTGCCAGCCGGATGTGAAACGCGAAGATGGCGACGTTCCGTTCGTCACCTGGCACCGCTTAAACGTCATTATTAGCAGGAAACCCAAAACAACAGGAGTGGGGGACACGCAATAGCGGAGCCGGGCAACTGCCAACGCACGTGGCCTTGTGCTATTTACATCGTTCTTCATGAAGAACTCTATCTCTTGATCAGCATGCTCAAAACATGCCAAAGACGTTGTTGGTGAAAACGGTTACCTAGGAGTACGCACAACGGCTTCGAACTTGAGATATCAGAAGAGCTCGATAGAAAATTTACGATAGTCTATTCGTTGGTCTGCATATCTCGTCAAAATACAAAAAGAAAATCGTTAATCAATCATCGTCGCTCAAGTTCAATCCAATGAAAGCAAAAATTCCAAACACCCGCTCAAGCCAACAGCACAACCGTACTGCCGAAAACCATACACAAGAGCACCCATATGCTTCCAAGTGCAGTGAGATCTGAATCAGCGCCCAAACGCTTTCCTGCGATGGCAGCGGCACTGCTGCTCGCCGCGCCCGCACCTCCACTACTGCTGTCGGACGCACCGGGCCTGGCGTCCGCTGGCACAGCGTCCGTACCAGTCGCAACGCCGATGGTGCTGCTGCCCGTGCTGGCTGCGAAAGTGGCGCTTCCGCTGACGGGGCTTGCGATGGAGTAGCTGTTTGCGGGAACGGATGTATCGCTGGCGCCAGCGGCTTTTGCGACGCCATCTGGCCCAGCTTCCACGGCCTTGACGTTCGGCTCGGCGGTGGAGTCCAGCGAGGATTGTGCGATGCTGACTTGGCCGTTGTCGAGGTCGAAGACGACGTACATGCTGCGCAGCACAGCGTCGCCTAGGGTTTGGAAGTTCATGCCCTCGTCCTGGGCGGGCACGAGCATGAATGCGCAGACCTGCTCGCCACCTGCATACACTGGCTTGTTTGTCTGAGGGTCGTACGCGGGAACGATGAATTGGCGCGCAGGCACATTGATAGTGACTTTGCCGCCGAATTCTATGGAGATGCTGTCGTTGCTGTCGCGGTGTTTGCAAGCGCAGACGCCTCCGTGGGTGAAATCGACGTAGGGGAACAGCGGAGCAATTCCCTGGCTGAAATATCTTGACGGGATAGACCAAGCCGAAGAGCCAGTGTCGAGGAGCACAGGGAGTGCTATGTTATTGTCGCCATAGGCGGAGACTGAGTCGATGCCTCCAGTAAAGATCTGGGACGTCTGCGAATCGACAGTGGCATTCATAGCGGTGACTGTAGTAATGAACTGGAGAACAAGGTCTAGTTCGGAGTTGGAATCGGTGACCTGGACTTCGGTCGGAAGCAAGTTCAGCGTGACGAGTGGTCCAGTGTATTTGGAGGTATCGATGCCGCCGAAGAGGATCGTGCCACTGGTTTCGTCTGCGGGAGGGAAAGGTCAGCAATCACGCTATTATCGCGTCCAAAGCACAGGCAGCGAAAAAGACATACCGACATCGTTCAGCCAGACAGAGTACAGGCGACTCGCAATCTCTCCACTAGTCGCCAAAACCTCTGGTATGTTGGGGTATTGTCTCTTGCTCGCCTCGTTAACGCTGTATCCCAGGCCCATCAGACTGACAGCAAATCCAGTAGTGCTGTTCACTTTCTCCGCAACGCCAAATTCCACGCCTGCAATGCTCACATCGCCAATGCCAATGGTATCTTCTGCGAAAGGGCCGCTGGCTGTGCTGCCGTCGCCGAAGGCTGTGTCGAAGGCCGGCGCTTCAGCAACGACTTTGTAGGTGGAAGATTTGCTGTGATCGAAGGTGCCGCCGCGGCAGCTGTTCGGACCATCTCCCTGACATGTTGCGGCGGATGAAGAGTCGAAGTAGAGGTCACTGCTGCCCGTGTCGAGGATGACGACCTGGTCCTGGGGAGGTGTTCCGACGGTTACTGCGATGAGAGTTAGAATGCTGCTATTGTCCGAAGCCAAGCGGCTTTCTCTCCCTCACTGAAGCGTTCTCTTCATTGAAGCCACCATCCGAGCACCGCGTAAACTCACCATTTGCGTAGTAAGCTCCACCCGTACTCCATGTCAAGACGTCGTAGGTGTTCGTCTCCACCGTTCCCCCGCTGTCTCCAGTCTGGCGCTTGCTCAACCTCGCAGGATTGACGTCGGCATGTCTGTGTTTTGTGATTGCAATTTCGGGGAGCGCATGGACGGCGGCAGCGCTGGATAGCAAGAGCAAATGAGCGGCTTGTGAGGTAGTGGTCCACATAGTGTGTGAGGTGGATATCGCTGCGAAGGCGGAAAGCCGTGGAGGGATGATGCTGTAGTGAGTGTCTACCTTGATGAATGGTATTTGCGGGTAGTGCGCAATCGCAGGGTATGAGGCAGCAATCAGTGTATAGTGCTTGGTGGTCTTTGGGGAGGATATGGCGAAATGGGAAGGACGATGATGACGGGGGATATGTCGGGTGTGAGAGGATGATTATACTTAGACCGCATAGAGCAACTGCTATACGAAAGAGAGGCATGACCAAAGTATGCCGCGGGTCTGAAAGCGCCACTGCTTTCGTCAATTGGTAGTCGGGCGGACACAAGCTTGCCGGTATTTGCGAGAGACAGGCTTGAGGCAGGCTTGAGGCAGGCTTGGTGACGACAGCAACTCTTGCGCAACGCTCGAGCTTGCGTAGACAAGCTTTCTCAAGGAAGGAACGCCCGGATCAGCACGTGACGGGTGCGCCCCGCGGTCCGTCATCGTCTTGCACATTATTGGGGGAGGATGCTGGTATGGCTGGATCAAAAGATGTCAGCTATGTCATTGTACATTCTCTCATCCGCGGGACTCACTTGTCGTCTGCACGTTCCTCGAGTGTCTTTGATCTTCCTGATATGTCCATGTTGAAGAATATGCCTCACTTCAACCTTTCCAGGTGGCCAACGCCTCCCTCGGCTTGATCACAGACACCAACACAACTCAGCCTCCACAACATCCAATACCAACACTAATCCCTTCCGCGACGAGCACAGCCACCACACAATGTCTTCCAGACTTGGTGGAGTATTCACGGTCATTGCCATCTCTCACAAAAGAAGTGCTTTTCGCTGCCTCCCGCTGCTTCGTGTCATCTTAACGCCGCGCAGCCAACGTCCATCAGTCAATGCTTAGAACGCTTGGAGACGTCTTGGTTTCCATGTGTACCCTTTCGCTGGGTCATCTTCTTACCTCCTAGGCACTTGCTCCCGAGCTGACCTCATCTGCTCTCTAATGTGTGCACCATGAGCAAACCTCCGGCACCTAGCCGACGAAATGCCACCCTCTTGACGGACTGGACGGACGACTTAGCTTGACATCTTGCATGACTTCACCTCACTTCTGTCGAAACTTTCCAACCTCCACCTCCTAGCCTGACTACGACAAGACTTATAAAGCGCCGTGCGAGCACAATCAGTCTCGAATTCTGATCGCTGTATAGAACATCCCACTCGCATTCGACTTAAGGTTTGATGAGTTGCACTGGGTTTCCCACATGTGGCTCTCTACGACAAACGTACTTATATGCATACAACACAGGAGATTTCATCAAAAAGCATTGGTGGTTTAGTGGTAAAATTGGCCGTTGCCATTCGAGATCTCACGTCTCAGATGATTCGGCCAGCCCCGGGTTCGATTCCCGGCCGATGCATTTTGCATTTTTGCTTTCTCCAGCGCATGTGGATGGATTTTTCATTCGCTGACATGACTGGAGTTGCACTAGGCGACTTCCGCGACTATCTTCACTCTTATAATCGCGGGATGTGGAGCCTCTCAAGTACACAATTCGGTGACTGGCCAGCCCAACGCGCAGCCATTGTACGGACCTATGACAACAACATCGCGTTTCATTCGATGTTCTAGGTCAAATTAATGGTCTCCTATTTTCGACGTGTGTAGCGAGAGAGTCTCGAATTAGGTCAGCGATTGCTGTCTCACCCTGACCAAAAAGTATGGTGTTACAACACCTCATCCTTGAAACATACTAGCTCTTATATCTGTTACGTCTCGAGGGCTGCCAATAAAGCTAAGGGGGCGCATATCTCACTATATCATAAGAGGCCAAGCGTGATCACGATGATTCTTGGAATGCAAGAGCAACGGGAATTGTATTGCGAAAATTCAATACAGATAAGACACCCGCCGATATATCTCGCAACAACATTTACATTTGAATTGTGAATACTTTGTCTAGCGGGTTTTCTTTGCTTGATCTCCCATAGCCAGAATCGAAACAGGCATTGACCTCCATCCATACGACCCAGGACATATCAGTATCGCCAACCAGCGTCCAAGGATTCCATATTTCTTTCCAAGCCATGAAAGTAACATTTTCCGCGAGTTCTGGCCTCTTGTCACAAAATCAGACGTGTCTGATGGGTCTCGCTGTGTGAACAATGGCCATGTGCGCTGCATTAAAAGATCCAGCATATTCCATGCGTCCATCGTCTTCTCTTGATGAAAAAGGTACGAGCAGCCCATTATCTTGTACAATTTTGCAGCCGACCACAGTTTCCTTTCTGATGTTCCTGTTGAGCACCATGTGATGACCGGTCGGCCCCACCACCACCTGCGATTCTGCGCCATTGCTTCGCAGATCTTTCTCGTGTTCCGGCGATGGGACGCACCAGATACCGCATGGACGCAGCCAGAAGTACCAATGGCAAGATGAACAACCAGACGGTTAACGACAATATCCACCGGGACTTCATCGATGGTTGCTTTCTCTGGGTCGACAAGGTTGGAAGGGCATAGAACTTTGCTTGGAGATGCCATGATGACCGCACAAGTAACGGTAGTTAATGGAGTTGATCCGGCAGCTTCAAAGCGTGGGAAAGGCTCTTGTTCCGCTGGCCCAATGCATGAAGGTCTGAGTATGAGGAGCTGATGTCTGCGACCTACGCTTACGAATGTGCTCAGCAATAGCCGCTCAGTCAAGTGCTTGGCGTACGAATAAGCGTACGGGTGAGAAAGACAGCTGAATTCTGGCGTTGTGCCGAACTCCTTGATGTTCTCGAGCTCTGCTTGTGCATCATCGTCCGACGCGATGCTTCGCAGAGGGTAGATGCGCTCTTCTACTGCGCACTCACGAATCGTGCTATCTTCAATAGGAAGCCAATGAAGGTGGCCATTCACGTATGCCGTCGAAACAAACACAAAGCGCTCGAGATTTTCAAAGCTTAGCGCCATCTTTGCTGCCACCAATGATGGATCCACAACGATAGATGTCATCTCCCGAAGCCCGGCCTTGAGGTTGATGCTGGAAGCACCGTGAACGTAAATCGAGACTTTGGATTGCAAGTCTCGGAAGCTCTTTTTGTCAAGTCCGAAGTCTTGCAGAGTAATGTCGCCTGCCAAAACCCGGATCTTGTTGCATGTTCGGAGATCGTGGACAATTCTTGAGGGCAGGATCTCGTGCATGCGATTCCAGAATCGAGCTTTAGACAATCAGTCAGCGTTGATAGCCTCTAGTGGAGGCCAACGTACCTTCGCCTCCTCGGACGAGAACGTGAAAAGCAGAGACACTGGTGTCTTTAGTCATCTTGACTAACAAGGATGTCCCCAGCATTCCGGTGCCGCCTGTAAGAAAGACATGGCGCCCTTCAAAAGCGTTTTCGAAATAGTTGCCGTCAAGCATAGCGTCGAGTAGTAGTTGGATAGGCTTAGACCAAAAAATCGAGCAGTCACAAGTTATTCGACGTCGACTCAACTAATGTAATGCAAAGCGGCAAGTGCCTTTGGCATGCTGGTGACATTCTTATCTCAGAAATGACCCACTGATCGCCTATCTTCTACCATTCGGGGATATGCAAAACGGCGATGTTGCTAATTTGCGATCCAGATGTTGTCGTCCAAACGTTTGCTATGCATATACCGACCGTTTGGACGGTTGGCGCACTGACGCAAGACGAAAGACAGATGCTGCCATCGTATCAGAACTACTGTATGAATACTTATCTAAGATCTGCCTAACCCTCGCAGCGTTGAAACGGTGGCCGTCACCGCCTCGCTTTGAAACACAATAGAGCCGCGAGTCGGCGTTTATTGTCTACGGCAAGCCAGAACCATTTGATGACATGCAACGTAATTGAGACAATGTTGATCGATGTGCAGTGCTCTGGTGCGGTAGGTTTGTATAACTTGTCTCCTAAAAAGTAGCTTGGGAATACTAGGACACCAATACCATCCTCGCTATCGATGCGAGATAACATCTTTCTGCAGCGAGACGCGACGCCGATCACAATTGTACAGCTGCCCAACACTTACTTACGCCGGCACTCTCGTAACATTCAGCCATGTCGCGGAATCGGTATGCTTTCGGAACCCTTGGAACTTGTGCCGCATATCTTGACACCAGCCCGATTGCTCGATCGGTACATTGGGCTATAAGAATCTGCGGTGCATCAAGCGACAACACTGAGTTCAAAGAAGCATCAAACCATGAGGCGGAAGACGATGAAGCACATCCCAGCGCAGTCCACAAGGAACCGCACATAACCAGTGCTGGTGAAGGCGTCGAAACTTACCACACAACATACGCAAATCATGTGATTGCTCATCATCAAAACAACGAGGTGCACAAATGGCCGCTAGGTCGACGAATTTTTATCGCTGCAGTCATCAGCTGGTACACGTATGCCTAGTGACTCCGACGCCGCCTATACTCCAGCTGACACGGAGCAGGTTCGTTGTCTACGCCGCCTCAGCAGTCTACATCATTGGGATTCCTGGTGTAATGATTGAGCATGGTATTGATGAACAAGAAGCATTGCTGGGATTATCACTTTACGTTCTTGCTTGTAAGTCAAATCGCTGTCATGAAACCTGCCAGACTACTAACGCCATATCGAGACGGCTTGGGACCCATGCTTTGGGCGCCGCTGAGTGAATTGGAATTTATTGGCAGAGCTCCGATCTACGCTTCGACCTTTCTCGCGTTTGTCGTCTTTAGCATACTTGCTGCAACCACGCAATCTTGGGGTGGGTTCCTCACGGTGCGCTTTCTTCAAGGATTCTTTGGCAGCCCTTGCCTTGCTATTGGAGGTGCATCGATGCATGACCTCTTCCCCACTCTAATAGTTCCATATTCCTTGACTGTCTGGGTAGCGGCTGCGTACTGCGGTCCTGCTTTGGGCCCTCTGATAGCGAGTTACCTAGTACCTGCGAAAGGGTGGAGATGGGGTATGTGGGAAATTGTCTGGCTGGCTGCACCGACCATCCTACTCATGTTGACATTGCCGGAGACGCACGAGCCTACCATCACTGCACAGCGGGTCTCGAGGCTAAGGAAGAAGCCGACACAAGATCTTAAGGGATGGCCGAAGGCTCGGAATTCATCTGCTGGGCTAATCGCCAAAGCCCTTCGGGATGCAGTCGTTCGGCCTGTGCAAATCACTCTCTTGGACCCAGCTATCGCAGTTGCCAACCTGTATACCGCATTCATGTACGGAACATACTACACCTTCTTCGACGCTATTCCGAGGGTATATCCAGTGCTCTATGGATTTACTACTGGACAACTGGGCCTTGTTTTCCTGTGCATTTTTGTGGCTTGCGTGGCCGCAGGAGCTGTATACAGTCTCTACATTCACCGAAATGCTACAACTGACGAGCATTATTACTCGGCAAGCCACGAAAGATGTCTGCGGCCAGCTCTTTTGGCATCGACTCTCCCCCCAGTTGGGCTCTTCCTCTTCGGCTGGACCTCCGATGGATCCATTCACTGGATCGTGAGCATCATAGGGATCACTATCTATGCTGCGGGAACGTTTGTCATCCTACAGTGTTTGGGCGTTTACTTGCCACGCATCTACCCGGCTTACTCCGCGAGTTTGTTCGCCGCTAATGATTTCTGTCGCTCGCTGGTGGCGACTGCCGCAATACACATTGGTGTGCCACTTTACAGCAAGCTAGGCATTTCTCATGGAGTGAGCATACTCGGTGCTATGAGCGTGCTCGGTATCCCGGGGATGTGGTTCATTTACTCCAGAGGACCGGCTCTCCGGGCAAAATCTCGATTCGTAGTGCCGATGGTCTCTGAGAACACCGCTCGACAGATCTCTGCTTTTGCATGATTTTCTATGGAAGTGAATGACTAGTTACCTATGTTTTCAACGTATACGCTTTTTTTTACCATCAGATACATATTTCCAATATGACAATGAATCCTCAAGAGGTATCGAGGATACATTCACGTCATTGTCCATGTAGACGTCGCTTTCGTGCGTCCGAGTATCACTACAGGATCATACTGTGGCTCGGATGATTAATGCAATAAGCGCTCCTTCTGTAGCGTCAGCTGGCCTACATCGAGACCTCCATGATCCTGCACCACAAAGTATCCTCCAGATTTGCCGTCATCCAATAACCGTCCCCGCCATTTCCCTCCCAAACCACACCGACCTGTCGATCCACAGCGCCTCTCTCCGGCATAGGAATAGCTGACAGGCCACCGATGACAGGCTGTACCATGGCGGGTTTACGCTTCTGGTCCAGGCCACTCCACATCTCCAGCTCGGGAAACGGGGCGTGGGACCAGGAAGTGAGCAGCATCGACACTGAGACCCGCTTACCCATGTCCTGCATCTGGCATTGTCTTGCAGGTGCCTTTTGCATCAGGGTTGAGTAGTCTTGCATATATGCTTCAGTGCGGACACTCTCGACATGGTTCCTGATGTTGACAGCACCCGCGATCAGCTTTGCGCGCTTGGATGCGTCTCCTTTGGGAAGCGGCGAGACTATCACGATAGTGAAAGGGTTCCAGACTTCGGCGTCCGAGACCTGTGTCTGCTTGAGGGAGTCTCTGACGCTAGCTGTGAATGCGAATCGCTCTGATGAGGCAGAATCGATGCTCTCAGCAAAGGTGGCTAAGTTCTATATTCACGGTCAGCAAGCTGTCGGTCTTAAAAGGCGACAGAAGCGCGTACCAGGTGAATCCAAGACGCAATAAGACTAAACTTGGACACTTTCACACCGGCTTTCTTCGCGATATCTTGCCACATCTCGATAATCTCTTTCGGAAAATGAATGGTCTGCCATCGCGTTGCGTTTTTACGTGCAGTCTTCCACTTGCTTGCAAGCATTTTGAGGTTAAAGATCTTGCTGGAAGTGCACATATCAAACCAGTCTCGAGCTTGCTGCGTTTGAAGTAGTGAGCGTAGCGATTGCCGCTTCCACTCCCACTTAGATCCTGTCTTGCCGTCGGTTGCAACTTTGTATTCCCGAATGAGATTGATTGAGCGCTTGTGAATGTCTCCGCTCAACCCCTCGCAGAACGCGGACGCTGCTTTGTAAAGACCTGCAACCACTCTTAGCAATACTGCCAGTTCTCTGGCATTCGAGGTAGACATACCAACTGCATCGCCAGCGGCGTGCTGCATGGTAAACTTGAACACGGTAGCATCCTCCAGTGTGACGGCTTGGAGTGTGAAGATGCGAGGGCGAAGTCGATCGGACCAAGATATCTTACTATCATCAAACAGGTTGCCAAGAACATTGGCATCGTATACTGTGATGCCATCTCTTGCTCTTGCGCCGGCCAATTCTGGTAGGATCCGTCGGTTCTCACTTCGGACGCTCAGAAACCCATCTGATGGCTTCTTAGTCCCACGCTTCGACAGTGCAGTATGCTAAAATGGCTGTTAGCATATTAGAAGGAACTTTATGGTCTATACTTACGGTGAGATTGGTGCGAAAATAGAGAAATGGCCACGCAATCAACAGTCGCGCAGCTGCACGCTGGAGGGTTCTCTCCGTGAACACATTCTCTGTAACAACGATGACGTCCACCTGGAATTTTGAGACCATGATGTCGGGGCCTGCGAGCTGCATGGCGACTGGTTCTCGCGAGCGCGTGTCCTCAAACGATGGAGAGGGTGTAATACCGCAACACGTAAAGGATGCTGACTGGAAAGAGGCCGAAAATTGCTTCGCCGGGTCCATCCCGTGAGTTGCGAACGCAGTCATATTGTCGTAGCACAATGACTGGCCTCACTTTTAGTGTGTCGTATGCCTCACTAAGCCACCTAAGCGTCGCGAGTCTGAGGAGTAAATCTGGGCTTTCAAGCATGGATTGGCTTCTGGTTCGTAGACAATGTCAGTCCTGTCTCTGGTGCTTATGATATACGTATTTTAGGCGTGTAATTGCTCGCTCTTGCCCACTAGTATCTCAGTGGCACAATTCTGCTGTCCATATCTCATACTCGCTAATCTTCTATCGAAAGACCGGAGGTGAATATAAGACTGCAGTAGCACTCATCTAGGGGTTCCACCAGGACAAAATACATACATGGAGGCAGGAGCGTAACAGATATTTGAGTGCTTTAGTGATAGCTCAGAGACAGAGTACATCAATGGAAGTCGAATGGTCGCAGAAGAATCATTCATTCGACGCCAACGGCCAGATGAAACCCAATTGCTACTGATCAGGAACATGAAAAGCTTGACCACTCTTGCACGTTGTCAAAGCAGTTGAAATGCTATCATCTTGAGCGCCCGAACGATGTGTCTCACATTCTAAACGTGATGTCTCTCACCAAATCCAGATCTTAACGGCTGCCGTACAGCGTTTCTGGTGGCTATTGCGGAAACTCTAATTGTTCTTGCCAGCAAACGTGACTTTGGGTTGTCACAGTTAGCCATCTCCTTCCGGTCCGGAGTAGAAGAACGCGATGAAGTCTTACCGTACAGGAACGATGTAGTGTAAAACGCGACGCCAATAGGCGGCACTAGCCTTCCCTTTCTTAAAAGAAGCTCTACACGAGCGGCATTCGGCAATTCTTGCTTGAGCTAGTGGTCACACTGGAAGCTAGCAATCACATTGCATACCCGACTTCCGACTCATCAAGCAAAAACGCCTAACGTGCACGTCACTTCCAACCCCCTGTACTCGACTACAGCATGGCTTGCCACAAAGCGAAATCTTGCATGCTTCTCATCTTTCTGCAAATCATCGCCTTGCAGCCAAAAGTATCTCTAGCTCATCAAGCAGTCATGTCACAAAACAAAGAAGACCGTAGCGAAAGCACAACATCGAAAAAAGATGATGATCCACCCTACACCACCACCAAGCAAGATGGCAAACTTCACGTTGACTTCACATCAGGCCCGATGCAAGGCGACCACTTTCAGGTTGATATCCCACAGCACATACCCGCTGAGCAACCGCAGCTTGAAGAGCAGCCGCCACACCCCTACAGCTTTTTCGACGGTAACGGCAATGAGATATTCGAAGAAGAGTTTGAGCGACTTTCCGCACTCGAGATGGCGGAAGAAGTTAGGCAGGAACAAGAGAGAAGAACAGCAGAAACAGAGCGTGAGAATTGAGGATTCGAAGCCAGTTTCCTATAGTGAAATGAATACCTTGGGTCATTTGTACACAGTCAGTCTCCATGACTCTGTCAAAGCCTCAATAATCGCGACTACTCAAGATGCTGCGCGCACATCGCGCATGCCTTCTTTGGTTCTCCGTGGCTCTGCGCGCCCCAAAGGTCGGAGGCGTCCCAATGGGCTCTGGCCAGTGCTGTGTCGGTGGAGCCGGAGACTCTCATGGCGAAGCCGCTATCGGACAAGGGTTTTGCAAGGTCCTCAGCGGTAGTGTCAGTGGGCTTGCGGTTGATATATGTACTTGAATCAGTGTGAAGTCTATCAGGCGGTGGTCGTAAGTTCGGAGAAGAAGAGCCCTGGGCGTCCTCGATTTGTGTCTCATGTGTAGAATGGATGTGCGAATCTGAGTCTTCGGTCTTCTCTTCATCGTGCACTCCTCCGTCAATCAGCATTTTCTCCGCATTCTGCGCCATGGTCTGCGAGGAGTAGTCCCAGCCGAACAGGCACAGCGCTGTGAAAGCTGCTGTCACGACGAAGTAGAGCCAGATCCACGATGAGACATGCTCGCCACTGCTAGCTGGTTCGAAGTTGAAGAATGATGTGCTGAATAAAGTCTTGAGATTATCAGTCGAGGCTCAAGGTCTGGCGAAGCCGAAGCAAGGGTTTACTTACAGCAGTGAATGTGCCAGGAAGAGTGACCAATGTGATAACAGCCATAGCCCGCATGTCAACCCCGTCCCGCCATGTGCGCAGCGCTAACGCTTTGGACTGAGCTGCGAGCTGTTTCATGAGCACGCCGTCTCTTTGTGTTGCTTCGGCAATTTTCTGAGAAGCTATGGCGGTACGGTAGCTGAGGTCATTATCCCGCTGGGAGGTGAAACTGTATATCTGGATCTGGGTCAGCTTTCAAATTCCAAGGCGTACTTGGGCAGCGGCCTACTGTCTGGAGCTGGACCTGTATCCGCTGCTGGTTATACCGAGCCCAGTGCATGAGTCCGGAGAGCGTTTGTCGTATGCGGCGCGACCTAGCTCGGAAGGCCACCATGGCTGAGGAATGCTTTTCGTACGGCGAATTATGATTAGTGATGGATTCTTGCACTTCAGAAACGAGTGCGACCATTTCGAGCTGAGCTTCGATGGCATGAACGTCCCACGGAACCTCCGAGCCATACACTGTGAGCTGTCGTGTGGCAGCCTCGAGGCGCATGTCCTGAGGCCGCATATCAGCCTGCACGCTCCAGTGCACGCCGAGATCCACTTCTAGACGAACAATGGCTTGCTTGCGGCCCAGCACGCGATGTGCGCGAGTCTCGCTGAGGATGTGTATGAAGAGGAGAGCAAGCATCATCGGAACCTGGGATACCTCAGGAATGCTTTGGGCAAGAGAGATCAGTCTGGACGCCTGGTGACTGCAAAGGCCCAGTACCACACCTGTTGTCAGCTTTGTCGCTGTGTTGTAGCTCATGGCTAGAGCAATGGATCCGAGGACACAGATAACGCCATTGCGCTTCGAGTTCGCTGTAGCGGGTGCGTGAAGATCTTGCACGGTGTCAAAGTCCATGGCGATGGTAGTGTGAGCCGCTATGATATTGATGGACGGGGATGGTATGTTGAAAGCTTCCATGATCTGCTCCATGGATTCTAATGTGAGTGGATAGTGACGGCGACCGGGGGAAACCGAATCAACGGGCTTTGAGACCCTACCGCATGAAAACTTGTCAGCTCTCCAACGTACTCTGAAAATACGTAACCGAGTGCATACAGCAAGCGAAAAACGCAAGTATGATCCTTGGTAAGGGTCTTGAGGTTCACGAATTAGCGTTGGTGATATGTAAGAGAGTCATGAGCTCTCGCTCACCGGCTTCTTTAGCCAAGTACTGATCTCATCGTGGTGCAGAACTCCAGCTTGGTAGGATGCCGTAGCAGTCGCCTTCGGTCATCAGCTCAGCAACCTTGAGACAGGTTTACCAAAGTACCAACCGGTTGCTGCCATATCTCGACGAACTCATGCCCATCCTGAGCAACAAAGTCAACGGCATTCTTGTGGCCAGCGTAGGTGTCGTGCATCGTTCTCTTTGTCGTATGTATTTTTTCCACACATGAGAAGCCAGGGTGTGTATGTCATGCCAAAAGGCTGAGAAGGTCGAGGGACTTCATCAGCCTGATGACACTAGACCGGACCAGTCATGCACTTCGCCGCCGCTACCTGCGCCTCTTGTTAGTTGCATGCAGTCTCGCCAATTTACTTATGTCCCACGGTTGAGTGGCAAAGCCATCCTTTACTACGTGAAGAGCACTGCTTTTGAGGGGGCAAGGCCTGGCAAAACGATCGATGTCGTGCGGCTATGCCTTGAGCGAGCAGTCTCCTTGCCTACTTGTGCAGTAAGATGCTCACTAGTGCCCAGGCGCTCAATCAGGTCATCGTCTGGAGTGACCGAGGACAAAGTAATGTGGCCTTGAGATGCTTGTTGCCTTTTAGAAGTCCAATACCGACATGCCTTGCCATGTGCTGGCATACTATGTCCTTGATTACTCCCTCCGTAGGGCTGGCCGGTGAGAAGCGAGTGAACAGGCGGAAAGCTTGCGCGTGCCTTGCTTATTATTCCAGCCTCATCTTCTCCTCGGGAATGAAACACTGGAAGAGAACCCCGCAGCTCTCCCTGTCGCCCCACCCCAAGATCCACAACAGACTTTGGCCTTAATCAGATATCGGACCCTTCCTCCTTACAAACACTTGCCATCATCACAGCCGCTATGTACTCAGGGCAGCACATGATGGAGCTGCAAAAAGATCATCGTGGTATACAGATATTTGCACCTTACACTGCAAGCTCATCAGCAGCAGCACGCCATCTACGCATGTTCAAATACGCGACGCTATCTTGACCCTCACGCGTCGAGGTGCATACCAAGACGCCACCGACGCTGCGCTGCCTTGGGAGGCAATGATCGACGTTATCTGCACCGCTCTCATAGGGCCATTATTGCGACACGTGCGTGACTCGCCTATCAGGCGCAGTGCATCTCAGTACTCCAAGATACTGGGCTTCGCTAGCTGAAGATAAGCAACATGACCATGTAACATGGAGGGCCCAAGAACGGTCAAGTACCGGGTCGCCTGTGCTGCCGGCATGCGCGTTCCTTCATTTTTAATTTCTGGCTGGCCGTCTTGCGTTGCGATTCGCGACGACTCTCTCTTGCGCGCAGCAAGGCAACACGAGTAAGAGGAGGAGATCAAGCACCCAAACCACCACTACGACCCTCACCCGACAAAATCTCCCACCATGGCTTCTTCCAGCCTCAAAGACGACAAAGCTGTGCTGCCGGAGCACGTCGACCCAAGGCATTCTCCCACCAGAGACTCCCACGACATTGTCAGCGTGCAAGGCGGCGACTTGCTCAATCTCGAAAGCGTCGATCCGGTGCTGAATGCTAAAATGAAGATGGTGAATGATGCCATTGACGAGATTGGTTTTACAAGATACCAGGCCAAGCTGTTCGTGCTGAATGGATTTGGGTAGGTCATACACATGTTTCTGTCATAGAGGACAAATCGACAGCATGCCTGGTGCAAGAAGTCAGCCTCAAGTGCTGCTTCATGTGCCGGAGAAAAGCTGCAATGCGCATATGCATTACTCGGCTTTGATGCCACCAAGCATGCAGGTCGCTGACTGCTTCGCAGCTACGCAGTCGACTCTCTGATTCTGCTCCTCCAGTCTATCGTTGCGACTTATGCCGGCTATGAATTCCAGCCTTCCCTTGCCAACGGTCTCACCATCGCCGTTTACACCGGTATGCTTGTTGGAGCTCTCTTCTGGGGCCTCAGCGCGGACGTCATTGGTCGAAAGCACGCCTTCAACTACTCCCTTCTCATTAGCAGTGTCTTCACGATTGTCGCTGGTGCCGCTCCCAACTGGATATCTCTCGGCTTTTTCGTCTCCATGTCGGCTTTTGGCGCCGGTGGCAACCTCGTCCTGGATACGGCTGTCTTCCTAGAGTATCTACCATCCAAGCACCAGTGGCTCCTCACACTGATGGCGGCCTGGTGGGGCGTGGGACAACTTGTTGCTGGTCTTTTTGCCTGGGCCTATCTACCAAATTTCTCTTGCGCCGGACCGGAGTCTGAGACAGGCGTGCCCTGCAACTGGAATACAAACCCCGGCTGGCGATACGTTTGGTTCTCGAGCGGCGCTCTTGTTTTCACGATGTCCATCGCTCGAGTCACTGTCATCCGCTTGAAGGAGACGCCCAAATACCTCGTGGGCGAAGGTCGCGACGAGGAGGTTGTAGAGACGCTTCAATTCATCGCAAAGAAGTACAATCGCACATGCTCTCTTACACTGGAGGGCATGCAAGCATCTGGCGTGACCAATCTTGGTGGCAGGCGGGGCTCCGTGTCTGCACACAGCAAGCGCAAGTTCTCATTCGGAGAGGTTGGCACGCATCTGAAGGGGCTGTTCGCCACGCGCAAGATGGGTCGCAGCACATCTTTGATCTGGTTCAGCTGGGTAAGTGATGACTTGGCAATGTGGCTAGCAGAAACAGATAAGAGAACACTTACTGATGACTCTCACAGCTTCTCATTGGACTTGCCTACCCTCTGTACAACGTTTTCCTCCCCATCTACATCCGTACCCGTGGCGCCGAACTTGGCGGTCTTACCGACAGCGAGATCTGGCGCAACTATGCCATCTCCAACCTAAGCTCCATCCCAAGTCCTATTCTGGCCGGTTTCATGTGTCGCTCCAAGTACTTCTGGGGCAGGCGCGGCACGATGATCATCGGCGCTCTGGTCACCATGGCTTTTTTCTTCGCCTACACCGAAGTCAAGAGCAATGCGCAAAACCTCGGTTTCACTTGCGCCATCAGCTTCTGCTTGGTACGTATATCATCCATCCGCCAACTTCCAACGTAATCGCTAACCTGCATTAGAACATCTACTACGGCACACTCTATGCCTACACGCCCGAAGTTCTTCCTTCCGCCCACCGTGGCACCGGCAACGGTATTTCTATCGGCCTAAACAGAATCATGGGTATTGTCAGCGCTGGCGTTGCGACTGGCGCCAACACGGCGACGCCTGTGCCGATCTACATTTGCGCCGCGCTGTACATTGTCATGGCTGGTGTGGCGGCTGTCTTCCCGTACGAGCCGATGGGCAGGAGAAGTAGTTGAGCGGCGCAGCAGTGCTTCTTTCATTCTCAAGCTCCAAGTTATAACACCGCATACGAACCTCTACTTACCCTCTGCAAGGCGAGGTTGCTCGACCAAGACATTGATGAATCTTTCTTTCTTCTTAGATACCCATACCTTTTTGACCTATCAATGCCGTTCCGTCAAAACTTACTCCTTCTTTCTCCTCTTACACACCTCACGCATCAGCAACAACCTCGATTTCCACCAACGCTCCCTCTTTCGCAAGCGCTCCGATCTACATTTCGTGCCACAGCGTCAGCAACACAAGTCTTTCCATCGCGATACCACACCGCGGACCAAAGAAATGAGATGCGGCCAGCATACCTGCACACACGTGCTCACCGGATACGGTGGTCCGACCCACTCCGCCCAGATCGCATCTACCTCGCGGAACTGCTTGATGTCGATGATGTAGATCCTCCGGCGCACGATCTTGTCGAGGCTGGAGTTGGCGGCTTGGAGGCAGGATTGGATGTTGCGCATTGCTTGATGCTACGTCATGCGTCAGTTCAAGAGATATGCGAAGCGACCTCTTCTTTTCCGGGGCTGAAAAATGGACCTGAGGTGATAGGTGATAATGGGTGAGTTGGGCATACAGTTTGAGCTTCAATGCCGCCTTCCACGATTTTACCCGTCGATGGGTCATCGCCCATCCAGCCTGCTATGTGCAGAGTTGCGGATGATTGCTGGAGAATGGCGTGGGAGTAATTTCCATTGGGTGGTGGGGCGGAAGGGGAGTGGAAGGATTGGCGGGTGTAGGATGAGGACATTATTGATAATGATGAGTGAGAGAGTTTTGGTGGATACGTTAATGGATTAAGCTGTCGACGACGCAAGCGATTGTTGTGTGGAGATTGAAGCTTCATTGAACCTTGGATCTTGGATCGAACTAGAGCATGTGTCTACCTATATTTTGCCACGGTGATGAGCCTCGTATGATGTCATGGCATGGTATACACTCGGGAAGTATATTTCGACTTCATCTGACGATTGCTCAATCTGAAACCGGGCAACGTTGAGTCAAAGCATGCAGACAACATCTACCAAGCAGTATGCGCAAGCTCATTGCCAAATCGCAGTTCTAAATCCATAAGGATCGCCAACATGAACCAAAATCCACCTCCTCTTCCACTCCGCACGCCACCACAACAACACCCATACTCCTTTTCATCAGGGCACTTAGCTTCCAGGAGCTGTCGGCGCAGGCGTGATGAGTGGCACAGGTGTCATGAATAGCTTGCCACTAATACCAGGCCTTCCATAGCAGTTGGCCTCCTTCCACTCCTTGGGCTCGAGGTTGAGAATCTCCGTTGGCAGCGGGATCTGCGGGTAGTATTGTCCTTCGATCGTTTTGCAGTCACTCAGGTTGTTGAGGCACTTCCTCTGTTGTACGTAAGCTGACACGGGGACAGTGTTCAGATCTTCGAAGTTAAAACTCCTCGTACCGCTTCCACCGAAGCTGTAGAAGCTCTCGGTCAGAGGGACGACGATATTGTCGTAACCTCTGGTGCCGCATGCGACTTTCCGGCCGCTCGTGGTGGGAATGAAACCTTCGAAGTAGCGGAACGAAGCATAGTTGGTGGGACTGGTGAAGGTGTGGCCATCCATCACGACTGTGTTCGGACTGGGTGGGTTCGTTGGGGCAGCGAAGACCGTGGAGCCATTGTAAGCACAGAAGTCTCCCATGGTCGTGGTCACGGGCCAGTAGTAAATATTCCCGCCGGCGCCCCAGATCTGGCATTGGTTTTTGCCATCGGGGTTGCAAGATTGGTATGTGGTGCATTGAGGCTTCAACGTCGGGCTCGGCGCATCGTTGGTTATCCAGTCGGAGATGGCGGAATTGTAAGAGGCAAGCAGCGTGGAGCAGGCGGTCTCGGCGACGGTGCAGGTTGGAGCGGGCGTGATGTCGCTCACCTGCCATTGGGCCACGGTCGTGGTCAATGGTGGATCGAGCGTCGTCCATTGAGCGGGATAGCGAGTTGTTACAGCTCGAGGGCGACCGTCACATAATGTAGTCCACGACACATCAACATCTGGCCAGTATTCGGTAGAAGAGAGGGTCTGGGTGATGTCAACATCATGCCATGCTGAAGACGCAGCTTCCCATTCATTCTTGGCCGACACGCATTGCAAGCTTTCGTCGTCGATGAGCTCAGGTGCAGGGAAAGCCGCTGCAAGAGAGATCAAGCAAGTAGATCCAAGGAGGCGGAGAGTGCGCGACATATTGGAGATGAGTGTGATCGTTGATGTCGTGAGAGAAGAAGAACAGGAGCATGTATTGCTAACTTGTATATGTGTTTGACATCCTCAATCGCTCAGGCGGTCTCCGCTTTGGTGTCAGCTTCAATTCGCTATACGAGGACCTGCATGCCTTCACCCCGTCGCAGCTGAGGTCTGCACATTCCACCCATGCCCCATACAGCGCGGAGGAAGTACGATACATTAATAAAGCCCTTCATAATTACCGATTCAGATGTAGGCAAATGCAGGTACCCTTGCAAAATGCACATAGATGGTTGGCCTGAAGCTCGCTTCTCGCCGCGATGCAGTCAGCTGAAGGTCTAGGAATTGTACGCGAAGCTTGGCACGTACTATTGAGAACCACGATGGTGGGAAAATTGGAGCGCATCTTTGCGTGCAGAGTCTGGCCCACGATAATCTGTCGCTAGCCAGGCCTCCGGATGTAATACACTCGCGATCAGATCTCGGCCCAAAATCATTCTGGGCGTGAGACAATGTTAACTCCGGAGGATGCCCTTGTTGTTCCATAAAACGCGCAGCTTAACTCGATGGATATTAGTGTATTGCCGTGCAAGAACCCTGCTGGAAAATTGACAAAAATCATTGAAGTCAGATTGAAGATAATTGTTCATAGTCTTATCCATCACAACAACTTGCTCGAAGCAGTAGGCGCCGGTGTCTGAAGCGCAACAGGAGTGATGTAATACCCATCGCCAGTTCCCTTGCATCCTGCACTCTTCCACTCCGACTCAAGGTTTAACAACTCAGTAGGAAGTGGAAGAATGGGCGTGTAGGCTCCCTGAATGACTCCACTGCAAGTGTGCTGGTAGCCGCACTTCCTCTGCCGGTTGTAGGCGTCCGCTGGAATCGGGTTCGGTGCCAAGTCAGCAAAGTTGAAGCTACGCGTCTCGCTGTCCTTATAGCCCATACTGTAGAAGGACTCTGTGATAGGGGCAAGAACGTTGTTATGTGCCGGGGGACCGCAAGGGGTTATGTGCGGACGACGGCCGTGAATCACTGCTTCCACCTGAGCGTAGGAAAGATAATTCGTTGGGCTGGTAAAAGTGTAGCCGTCTAGGACGACTTTATTGGGTTCGGGCGGACTTGTGGGCTCTGCGAAGACGGTCGACCCGTTCTGCGCGCAGAGGTCGCCAGAGACAGTTGTGACAGGCCAGTAGTACAGCGTCTGGTCGTAATCTGCCCTTATGAAGCAGTAGTCTGGGCTAATGCTGCAATCGATGGGATCAGCTGGAATCTCGCAGTGGGATGCATCATCCGGGAAAGCTGATTGGATGGCTGCACATGCACTTGGGGCGATAGTGCAAGTCGGAGAAGGGCCAGCATATGTTGAGTACCGTGTTGTGATCTCAGGCGGATCCAGAGTTTCGGTAGACGTCACCAGGGAAGTCTTGTAAGGCTCCAATGCTCTTGGTCGGCCGTCGCAGAGAGTGGTCAACGGCACATTCGTGTCCGTCTCTGCGTCGACCCACTCCCGCGTACTAACAAGCTCGGTGGTATATTGCTCTTCGAACGCCCATGAGGACGAGTCGTGCTCGCGGTAAGAGGAGAAGCACGCGAAGTCATCGTCATTGGGGTCAGTGGCCGGCAGAGCAGCGGCAAGCGCAATGATAGAAGCAGCACTGAGCAGCATCCTGGTGTCCAGCATGTTGGTAAGATCCTGGCATGTGGCAAGCGAAACGATTTTAAAGCACCACTGACGTGCCTCCGACATTGTCTTTATAGTCAGTCTACAGCCGTAGCGGTATATTAGTCACACTAATGGATTGCTTCACGCGAACGCGGATAGCGTCAATAGGGCTCGATGGCGTGCCATAATACGAGACCGTGCATCTCATCATGCAGCTACCAGATGAACTACTGCAACAAAGAGTCGCTGGTCCAACGAAGACGCAGTTGAGAAGCTATTAGAAGATCCTCTTGAAGGCCTCGTGCCTGCAGATCTCCTTGGCGTAGCTTCTTTTGGGTGCGCCACAGTCAATATTGACTCCATCGACCCGCTATACAGTACCCTTTAGGTGCCCTGGAAGAGAGAGAAATATCGCAGGAACGGGTCTGGAAGACAAAGCACGTATCTTGAAGGGGCGGAAGAACAAAGCTGTGAGCAGGAGAGCATATACATATATTCTTCGTATAGCTCAAAGATGTCCCGGTGATACCATCGAACGCCGAAAGCACAGGCTCTTCCTCCTCTTGTACAAACTACTTACTCCCCTTCTTTACACTCTCGTATTCGCGGCACCTCGGCACGAGCCTGCAGGTACCCTTGAGCCGACCTACCGCATGCGGTATAGCTCCGTTTCAGCTGAGGGCAAATCCTCCCGTCTTGTGGGTGACTGTTGAGGGGAGTGCAAACGTGCGTGGCGAATTGCTTCTCAGGATTGCCACCAGCTCAGTTGGCCTTCTCTTTTGTCGGTGACGAACGTGGTGGCAAGCCTTCGAACTCCAAGAACTGGGCTAGAACATATACGTTTTGGTCAACATGGACTCATCGCCTCGTGCTGCGTGGTGCAGGTTTGTGATCTGCCAGGGCTGTTGTTTTTGTCGGTGGGAACATGTTGTGCGGACCGGGAGTTGAGCAGTGCTGTTTGCACTGCTTGTCGTTTGCGGCGTCCTGTCTCATTGCCATTGGTCACACTAAGATGCCCAGAATGTTGCTTAATGGTTCGTGTGCTGAATTACCACAACTTCTCACTTAGTCCTCTCATGACAAACTGCCAGCTTTCTTCGGCTGGCGGAGGCCAACTTCCCTAATATCCTGAGGGCTCAACTAATGGAAATCCGACATGAAATCACTGCTGTCAAATCCGATGCCGTTGCCGATCCAGCCATTGCAAAGAGAGGGCCGTGGCAACGAAGCTGTCCTTTTGTGACCGGGGAGATTTTCGTTGGCAAAATCGGGAAAGTGTGTCACCAGCGGTGGCAGCATGTTCGGGGCCCGAAAGCACCAGTTGGTGTCATCGCCGCTGCTGCTGCTGCTAGACATCATTGGCATTTGCGACGCATCGAACGAGTACAACGGATCATCCCATGGAATTTCCATCTGAATTGGCGGTGATACAGCCGGGAGCACTTGTTTTGGTTGTTTCGTAGAGTCATGGTGCTGCATAAGTGACTGTCCGGGGAGTCGGTCGGGGCTTGGAGTGGTCGGAGATACGATTAGACTCGGTGACCTGGTTGTCACTGTTTGGGCTGATGATGTTGGTTCGCTGAACATTTGCGGCGTTGGCTGTGAGACCTCTGTTGGCTGTGAGACCTCTTGGCCCGAATCTGCCGGATCTTCTACGACATCATCTTCTGGTTCTTCCTTGATCGGACTTGAATGTGGCTGCTCGACAAACTTTTCATCGTTGGGTTCCAGGAAGTTCAGCGCAGCCAGAATGTCATGGGTAAGCGGGCGCCCACTGGACTCATCCAAAGGTTCGCCTTCCCAAAGTGACGCCTTGCGAAGCCGCTGGTACATTTCCTGCAGGCCACACACGAGCTGGTTGTGCTGCTTCTCCAACATCTCGGCATAGCCTTTTGGGAAGTTCCTGCGACGCATTTTTTGGCCTTCTCTTCAGTACACAATTAGCATTTGACTTAGCCCAAACATTCATTGATCGAGCTTACTTTGAACAACAGATTACATTGTCAGTCTTGCATCGGAGGCATGGGCTGGTTCCATCGCATTTGGTCTTTTTCATGCGGCATCGATCGCAGGCTTTGCGCACTCGCTTTCGAATACCATCGGAGCTCTCATGTGTAGAGGTGCCTTTCGGCGAAAGGGACCGGTGACTTGACGTGGGTGACACAGGAGACATTTTGTTTCAAGTGTAGGAAGATTTCTAGCAGCGATGAAATCGGAGGCACAGCAGCGAGGTCGAACTTTTTCTAGGTTCTTTCAAATCTCTTATATCCTATGGCCGATCAGCTATAATGTCGGTAAGCGATGCGCCATTGATGATGGCAATGCCGCATTAGCCTAGCTTGCCAAATGAGATTGTCGAAAAATGACACAGGAGAACGCAGTCAAACAAGGGTATGTGGGTTGGGGGGATGACGTTCATAACGTGCGCTCTCTGTAACGACCGGGTGGCCAAACGTCACGGCATATCAATGGGTGGCGTGAGAAGTATCCTCGCTGTTTAGGCGGGGCATGGACGCGATGACACAACTCAATGGGGACGCAACGTCTATGAAGACAGCTCTCGAATTGGCACGGGCCTGCCGCCGAAAAAGCTCGCACGAGGCTCTTCAATCACACGATCAGTGGTGCAGCATTATTCTACACTCGTGTCGATCTCTGGCTGGAATGGGCATGCGCTCCACGATCGATCATAAGCAGCTCAAGAAACCACGCTTCCACATCAGGCATGTCTGATTCTCCAGCCATTGAGCCATTGTTACTCGCAGGATCACCCTTGGGTTGGTGTCTATTTGGAAACGGTGATAGCTGCGAACCACTGGGACACACTACTGACCGTCCCGTTGTCACCGTTGCACGGTTTGCAGGCGGAGGCGGAGAAGAGGCCGCCAGCCCGTCATATGCGGCAGGGGAAAGTTCGAAATCGATCAAAACCCAGCATTCCCATAGCCGTGTAAGCGGCGGACGGCGCACCGGCCGATAAGGAATTGAGTCCGTACCTGCGCTCGCTGTTTGATCAACACAACAACGAAGTCTAGAAATCTCAATCGATCTTGCGTAAGAAAGAGAAAATTACGACACACAATTGATGTGGGTGGGGCTCTGCTCTGGAGTAACGCGCAGGTACCAAATTGCGAGCTGGACGACGATGAAGTTTCTTTCACAGCTGTTCTCGCCTGTAGGAAATGATAGTGCAGATCATACCGCACAGTTCGAAACACAGAAGGTGGAAGAGAGGGGAACTGCGGCCGTGACGACAGCGTAGGACGAACGAGGCTCGTATCATCCAATAATCGCGGCCCTTTAGAGAGAAGTCCGCCATTGATTCGGAGCCCTCTCCTTGGCCAATCAGCAGCTTGCAAGCTCCAGCCCACAGGAACGACCTGGAAAGACATCCGATTAGAGGAGAACAGAGTGCCAATGGTTGGTGGCGGAGAAGAGGCCGCGCGCATGATGGAGTGGACCCCCTTGACTCCACCAAAGGTCATGCCAGCTACTGCTGAGTGGCGTAATGGCAGGGATTATGGAACGTGAAGCGACGAAGAGCCGTTGCTCGAGACTGGTAAACAGTTTTCGCTGGTCGAGGGTAAAAAGAGGTAAAGAGGTTGTATCGCTTCTTGTTCGCTTGCCTTTCAACTTACAATTATAATATAAACTACGATCAAAGCCCTCTCTCATATTCTTTCGGCCGTCGACGTTCACACATAACCTACTAGCCATTGCATACATACCACGGCTCGCTTGTCTCGGCTCGGATTCGCCCACTAAAGACTGCCGTCTCCTTCAATATCTGCCTCAAGCATTGGGAACACGCCACACCTGCGTGTACCGGCTCTCGCGTTCGGTCTTCAGGCCCTGCTCATCTATACACCCTCTCCCCGTGTGACGACTATCCTGTCAATGTCGACTACGCTTTTGCCACAACATCAGAGCGACACCATGGACTTCCAAATACGACCCACCGATCTTCCGACTCCTGATCTCAACATGGACTTTGGATGGCAAGCAGATGTCTGCAACGAATTCCTCCCCAACTCACAATACGCCTTGGGTACCCCAACCGCGAACATGCCTAGCATGTCAAATCAGCTCAATGTAAAACCCAAGTACGCCCAGCCTTTCTCTGTTCAAGATACTACTAATTCTAACGATTTCACGTAGCTTTGCCGAGGACATCTCCTTCAAACCTGTAACGCCATCTCCGACGGGATCTGGCGCCCTTGAAAACACTATGGACCCCTCAAACCTTTGGCCAGCCTCAGTGGACCGATCAGACATGCACTTTGCGCCGTCAATGCCACCACTGGCTCCAATTCCTGGCACACTCGACATGCACCGAAATTCTCTCAGCTGTAGCCCGGTGACAATCGCCCCTAGACAAAGCATCGCCGAAGCACCTCGGTCATCTACGACACCATCCGCCAGCACACCGACTAGCACATTCAGCCACGAGCGGGCACCATCTGGCCAGGCCAGCACCCCTCCCAGCACAATCAACGACTCTCCAGTGTCGTCCTCGCCCATCGAAAGCGAGAAGACCCGCCGAGCGCGCTACGCAGCCAACCAGCGGCACAACAAAGCCAAGCAAGCACGAAAAGACAGCCAGCAGAGCGATGGCACTGGAGCTGCTGATGCCCGTGCGGCGGAAAAGAAACAGCGTCACCGGGAAAAAAACAAGGTCGCAGCGGCAAAGTGCCGCTCACGGCAGCGAAAGCAAGTCCAGACCATTCAGGAAAAGGGAACCCGGCTGGAAGAGAAAAACCTGCAGCTCAAGACCATGATCCAAGAACTCCGTGGAGAACTCAATTCTTTGCGCTCTATGGCTCTTGATCACCAGGAGTGCAATTGCCCTGTCGCGCGATACAACCACGATCAGGCCGAGAGAGTCGCAGCTGAGTACCGCTCGGCCTGTTTGGGCCATGGATTTGCAGGCCTCCGTCGCTCGCCGGAGGAGAGAGCTTTCCCTGCACATTGACTAGCGGCGAAAAGTGAAGAAAGTGACTCTTTGATGCTGATATACGAATCTATGATGAGTAAACTGTATGATGTGTACGAATACCGATATGAAAAGAACAGAGGATTTGTGCATCGATTTGATGTAGCTGTTTCTACAACAGACAAGGAATCAAACTTTTGTTATCCTCGTAAACATTTAACAATCCATGTCTTCAGCTTGGCTCGACTGCGTGATACCTGCGGTGAGGATGTCGATGGCAGCCCAGAACATGCATTTACGCTCCACCCACCACTGGATTCTAGCCATGTCGGCTGCCGAATCTCCACGCTCGATCACATTAGACATTCCATCAAGACGCTTTTGTAAATCTTCCACGCCACGGAAAACCTCTCGAAACCCAGCAAGACCTTCAACGCCGTTTTGTAACTCCTTGGCTTGCCACTGCAGGCAGCTGAGACACTCTTTGTAGTCGTTGACATCCGCAAGAGGCACCTCAGCGTTGCGTTCGAGCATGCGGGCCAGTGGATACTTTTGCCGTGTGCGTCGTACCCGTGCGTACTCCTTGGAAGCGAAATTACCCGCCGACCTCGCGATCGCGAGAAGGCTGTGTCGTTGCTGCCCATCGAGCTCGTAGCTCAGCTCCGCAAGACGCTGTAAAGTAACCCCGGCGCTGACGGTCCTCACTTGTATCAGCTCGGTGACTTCCGACAGCTTCTCGTGTACTGTCAGGCCATATCCTGGGTCTATCAGGGCGTTGTTAAGGCTGAACGCCGAGCCGGTCACATTGGAGGATGCTCCGAAAGCCGTCTGACCACGCTCCACGTCATTTTGCTGCGGTATACTAGAACGTTCTGGGTCGCTGCTCGAGTCATGTAGAGGAGGCAAGATATGCGGACGATTGGGGGCATCTTCTGGATCGGACGACGAAGATACGCTGATCGTCCTCAGCGGTTCCACGCCAAAGATACAGCCTTTCTTTCTCTTTAGCTGGTGCTCAGGCTGGTGCTGGCTTGTAGGAGGGGTTTTCCGGTACATAGGGACGTGGATAACGGTATTGATGGACTGAGCATCGAAGCTGGAGAATCGTTGGGAGTCTGGCATTTTGGTGGTGTGGTATTTTGCCAGGTATGCGCGAGGGGAGAGATTATGCGTTGAGTTTAATAGAAACACTCTCACCGGTTTGTCATTTACGAAGTTGTCGAGTGTTTGTGTTGCGTTTGCTCAAAGAGTCAGGCTGACTGGTGAAGCAATGCGGGAGCTTCACTGGCATCTCGCCCCACTTCGAGTCAAGACCGACTGACTTGGAAAGATTTGGTTGACAGTAGGCCATTGAGACGCCATGGTGCTCTCGCCGGAATTTTAACACTTATGATCCTCGACGGTATCTTAGACGACCTCTCGTCAACTCTAGCTCCCAGGAGAAGCTACCAGTATCTTGCTATGATACACGTACCTACCGATTCTCATATAATCAAAGATAGATCATTGCGCACTGAGAGTTCATCGCGCTCTCACTGAGGTTTTAATGTCCTTATCTCTCGGGGTGAGATTGAACTACCTCTCATGGGACTTAGTTCCCTAAAGACTTCAATCTTGTCTGAAATCACTTCAAGCAAAGGTAGGCTGACTTTCATCAGCACTTTTGGCAATTGCCCACCGAGAGCTCATGGCTCTCGCCGGACATGTGATGATCGTGATCCTCTATGGAATCTCATACTACCTCTCGTTGATCTCTTCTTCTTAGAGACTGAAAACACATCCCACATCACTGTATGCGTTATTCAGTCTTGCTGTAAAATGTTGTCGACAGCTAGTCATTGAGAGGCTCATTTCACTGCAATACTACCATGGCAGATCATTGGTAAGATAACTGTTGACTGATTCTCCAGTACGTTTATATTATTTCTTGCAAGACTAGAAAGCTAGCAAAATGCAGCTGTTTTCATGTGTTGGTACCATAGACTATATGCACAGAAATTATCAGATGGATCAATGAGGTGCTATAGCTGGATTTTGTTCTTCCCAGAGTCTGTAGTGTTGCTACCCTCAGCTGCAGAGACAACCCTTAATATGCTTACCACTGAGATGGTTGGCAACTCTCGCTGATTCATGATTTTATGTACTCAGCTATCGACGCCCATCAATTGAAATCTCTCCACTGAGATGCTCGTTCTCTCCCAACAATGCTCATACCTCCGAACCCTCTACGGAAGTGCTCCGCAGTGCTTGCACATGCTCTTAGAATGATGGAAAGTCTCCACCACAGTCTTCGCGTCATGCCCAGCCTCAATGGCCCGGTAGAAGAAAGGATAAAACCTATACCTATCGCGGCCAGCAGTAGCTACATGGTGGCCACCAAAATAGGAGAAGACCCAATTGACATAGTGGCCACCATTTGGTATCGGCGAATTCAAATCCACCTCTGACCATGCGAGGTTCAGCCTCAGGCAAAACGACCCCTAGCTAGCTTTGTCTCGTAAATTATGGGCAATCGCGTTGTCGAGAGCTTCTATCTCGTCAGATACAAAACGCCGTCGACTATTCAATCCATCAAAACGTCGTCCTATGGTCCATGTCATGACGATCTTCAGGTACTCCAGAGATGGCGAAAAGACAAGACAGAGAGCATCATGAAGCGTGCTCTTGATGGCGTGATCGTAGATGTCTGCATATTCCACAACCAGATGGCGAAGATTTGCGAAGCGCGACAGGTGCTGTATATCGTAAAGCCTGTGCACGGAGTCCAGTCTTCCGCTGCGACATAGGTTTTGCTCCTTGCCATAGTGAATGACTTCCATACTCTTGGCATTACAATTCGCGACAAGCTCCATCAGCCTTTCCCCTGTGTCAAAAGGGCAATTATCGATTTTCAGCACCTTGAGTCCTTCGAAGCAAGGAATCGGCAGTTCCAGCTGCACTTTGTCGATCCTTTCAACGCCGTTGAGGTACAACTCGGTGATAGAGGACCTGAACTCCGCAGGTAGCTTTGATGGATCGAAGTCGCCTCGAAGATATTTGTCACGAAATGTCCTGACTTCGAGCGAGCGCAAAGTAGGAATCTGAAGAGCATCGACAATTTTGAATGAGCGATAGGCAACGAATGTACGGTTGTGCCATGCCGCCACTGGGTCTGAAGGCCGCAAAAAGTCGTCGAAAACATCGGTGATTTCTTTGTGCTCCGTCCCACATCCTCGATGGTGTGCCAGCATAGATTGTGAGCAGTGTAGGTGGCGCTTACAGGTGAGCGCGAAGGAGAGATGCGCTTCTGGTGCAATGTTGTCGACGATTCGCTCAATGAGCTCATTGGGGAGGCGACGTATCGACATTGCTGCTGGATCCTCTTTCTTTGTTTGTCGTGGTATCTGTGTTGTGGTGCAGAAGTGAGTGGGGAGCTAGCTCTTATGTCAGCGAAAGTGCAACTTGACGGCGCCTGCAGCATTGGAGTCGCGACCTCCATAAAAAGCAGTGAATTATAGAGGAGCAATGATCAATCGTTCACAAGTGCGACTGTGCAAAATCACAATCCATATTGATGAAGTAACTTCAGTTGGACGTTCCTATGAGCAAGACGAATGAAGCGTTACAATCGATCGATATCTTCTTATTCTAACAATAGAATAGAGCACGCTTCCGGTTCGGTTCTTATTTTTGCCCTCGGCTCCTCACTGGTTCCGCGTCGAGGCTGAAACACTCCACTACATTTACGCACACCGCAAAGGCTAATTTCTCATTTGCGACATTGTTGTAAGCGTATAGAGCACCTTAGCTACATAAAGCATCTTTTTCTAGAATCAAGCTACGCTTTCGGACTCCTAACCATATTCTAGACAAGGCTCCCAAAAGCTGCTTGACACAAGAAAACCCCCAATCAAAAATAGGACTCGCAATGAAACCTCCCGCCGATTTCTTCGCTATCCCGCATGGCTTAAGCAGTTTAGTCCGAAGGGACTTTGAAGTTCGCCTCAGACGGCAGCTCAATTCGAAGACATGTCTGCTGGAGATGATGACTCCGCTGGCGGCTCACCGATCACTCGCGACAGACCTCCAAGTCGACATTTTGCGCAAGAGAACCCGATTGCCTGGTAAATACTCAGCTGAATGGGTGCTCGATGTCGGAATCGTACGCCGTATCCTCCATGGCCGAGGAGATGGAAGAGAAGTTTCCACCGGATCTGCCACGCAGCACCGGTGTAGGAGGTGGCGAATACCCATCGACCGAGCCCCGCGGGAACCCTGTGCGACTGCTGGCCGTAGAACGGTACGCACCAGCTCCTGCCTCGCCGTATGAGGCTCTGGGCTCCGGAGAAGGTGCAGCAGAACGACGGGAGCGGTGGCTGGAATCAGAGAATTGATAGTGTGGCTTCGGGTGCCAGGTATGTGTCCTACCCGAGCTATCGTAGGCGAAGGGGTGAGTGACACTGCTTGAAGAGACACTGGAGGCGCCTCCGGCTGACATTTCGCTTCTGGTCGGTGGGACGTACCTGTACGTCAACCGAGAGTCGAAAGTGCGCGAGCTGTGCGAATGCTGACAGGAAGAGGTGGAAGGAGGGACAGTTGGCGGATATCCCTCGAAGATACGGTGGCTGCAGTGGCCGGCGGGAATTACCGAGCGGCCTCTGACCTCAGCATCGCGCTGATGATGTGGACGACGGCCGGTGTTGGAGACGCTGTCGTCTGGGTACACGGTTGACGCTCTGGTTGGAGCTCTGCTCCTCGAAAAGCCAGCGACACGCGAATAGTCTTGGTAATGAGCACCTTCATCAATCCTGGCATTGTTACCGCTGGTTCGAGAAGAGATATAGCTGGAGCGATATCCCGAAACATGAGTGGCATGTCTGGAGGTTCCGTGTCTGGATCTGGAGGCATCTGTCGATCTTCCACCGTCGATCTTCCACCGTCGGTAGACTGGTTTCTGACCCGATGGCTCCGCTCGCTGCGTGCGTGTCTGGAGGAAAGATACTCCATATGCTCAGACGCATCGTCGTCGAAGCAAGACTCCTGGTAGCCAGAACTGGAACTGATCGGGTAGTAACGTGAGCCTGAGCGGCTGTCGCTGTAGCTGCTGGAATACATGATGTTTGGAGGAGGCCGGTGATGACTATTGAGTGTTGTGTGTGTTGGTTGCCAAAGTATCGATCGAATAGCTGGTGTGTTGCAAGGTGGATGAACAAAGCCCAAGTCTTCTGAGGGCAAGAGAGGACATAATACATTAGGTGATCAAGTGTCGGCAGGTGAGTAGAGAGTGGAGAGTATTCGGCCGTGAAGGTTTCTTTGTCTTAAGAGCGAAGCTGGCTGGCAGACCAGTAAAATTAATGCAGAACAGGCGACTCCACTGCTCTTTCTGACCATAAGTTAAGTTAATAATGATTATCCTCAACATTGGCGACTGCTGCCTGAATCATTTTACTACCTACCCGCCGCCTGTACTCTGATCTGTACCTTCAAAAGCCCCCCCAGATACCACCACTCTCTTGAAGCAACGATCCAAAAACACCAACAACCACTTCACCGCGTGACAACTCCACCGATATAGTTTTAATCTCAACCAAATCGCAACTATCAACGCTCAACAACCAACTACCAGCTCCAACTCCCAGATCAATAAGTCAACCATCAACATGTATCCCGGCGGCTACGGGGGCTACGGTGGTGGCTACGGAGGGTACGCCTACGGTGGAGGGTACGGCAATGGCTATGGCAATGGCTATGGCGGTGCCTACGATGGTGGAGGCTACGGCATGAACCCCTAACAGTCTGCTCAAATGCAACGCGCAAACATGCAGCGCGCCTACGCTGCCCAGAGACAGCAAGCTGAGATGTATCGCGCACAGCAACAGAACGTCCGCCGCGTCCAGAGCCAGTACGCTCGCCAGCGACAAGCCTACTACCAGCAAGCCGACCGTGCCCGTGCCCAGCAGGAGAGGTACATGCGCCATGCTCAGGCTGCGCAGGCTGAGCAGGCTGAGCGTAACAGGGAGTCGACGCAGAATGCCTGGATGCACCGTCGCCAGCCGCGTGGCCGTGTTGACCCCAAGTCCCTTCAGGGTAAGTACCGAGTCCCCTCTTTGTCGAAAACTAGATCATCGCTGACAACATCATAGCTTTCGAGGTCGACGAGCCGGGCTCCAGGCGTTCCGGCAGGGACGAGGACCTAGCCGATCGCATGTGCCGCCTCGGTCTCATGAGCGGCGGCCTGGGCCATCGCGACGATGACTTTTTCCGTCGCTCGACACGGCCACGTCGCGGTGAGGACCCCATTCGTTCCTCAACCCGCCGTGAGGGCCCTCGTCGCAATAGGGCCTATGCCAGCAACGGTGAAGAGGACGAGTCTGATGCCAGTGTCTACGACCGTCGCCCTCGCTACCGTGACGAAGAGCCGCGTCGCGAGAGACGCTTCAGCGGTTTGGCGTCGATGTTCGGGGGTAGACGCTCTAGACGCTACTAGATGCGGACATGATGCCGAGTAGGTTCATGAAGGACAATAGTCAGATTGCGCATTGTAGGGAAAAGTTGCTCACTGTAGCCTCATGGCTTATCGCCAATGGATGGACCAAGGTGGCACAACGGGATTTGCAGGAGTCTGGCGTCGATTTTGGGCAAGCAGCAAATGATCAACCGTCGACTAACATCATCACGGCTCATAGCCGACGGATTGAAGAAGGCGACAAAATGGGGTTTTGCGGGAGTTCGGCGTCGATTTTGGGTAAACAGAAAATGATGAACAAACTTCTTTATAAAATCTTGGGCTCTCCACATATGACTTCTCCGTAGGTATACGGACCATCTACATGATATCTTGGGACAGAGATAGCTGATGATTTCGAGGGCCTCTTCGGTGCCAGTCTCGAGGTAATATTGACTAGGCGCCATGGCAGGCGACTTTGGGGTGATTCGACAAATTTTGTATAGGTTGTTCGGCGAGATCCCAGTGGCTAGTGATTGATCATGTAACCCGGAGCAATGGCAGGAGGCGAGTCGTCTGCTTGATAGAGCACGGTAAACACAGCCAACAACAAATTTAACAATTTTTGGATTCCGGGTATCATACTATGTAATTTTGCTTATGCCTCTCGCCGCATGCGCTGCTGTCGATTTCTCCGTCGAGAGTCGGCTAAGCGGTGACTGTGAAATGGAAGCTTGCAGCCTGTGCTACATGCTACATTCGCTCATTGATCGATCATCGAGCCTATCTTCCTGATCATGTCATCGACCATATAGGGCTTAGTGATGAATTCGTCCATGCCGAACTTGGCCATCTCTTGCAGCTGCTCCTCCCTCACGTTGGCGCTCACGCCCAATATGGGTACACGCTTCTCCCTGCCCATCTCTTTCTCCCTTCGCCGGATCTCTTCCGCCGCAGCGCTGCCATCCATGACCGGCATTTCTTGGTCCATAAGTATAATATCGATCTCGCCTTGCTTCTTGGTTTCATCGTCTTTGCCAGCGTTTTCGGGATCGGAGAAAGAAGCGATGACAAAGTCGACTGCTTCACGCCCGTTCTTCGCAGTACTGACCGTGAACTTCTTCTTTGCGAGTTGGCGTGCCACGAGTTTCTGGTTGATGAAGTTGTCTTCGACGAAGAGAACATGTGGGGGAACATTCATGTCTTTCCGTGTGCGCATAGGCAGTGCTTTCAGTTGTTCACTCTGTTGCTCGTTGTCGGGTTTTGTGGTTGGCTTTGACTGCTGGCTGCATTCCTCCTCTTTGCTTTTGCCTTGGCGTCTGCCCTTGTTGTCTGACGGCGCTTTGTCTGTGACGTTGCTGGACGTTGGATGTGATTTTGACTTCAAAGTAGGGTCAATGCTTTCGCCTGTGGCGGCGAGGTCGCCGCCGTGTCCTTGCTTATCGGCTCGCTTTTGTTTCTGTTCCTGTGTTTCCGATTGTCCCTGGTTGCTGCTTTGGCTATCCGCACCGGCCACGTCTTCTTTCTTCATGGGCTGTTTCTCCTCATTGCGGCGGTCCTCATCGATCTCCTTGCCCAAGTTCTCAGTCTGGTCTGCTCGTTCCGCAGAGGATTGCGTCCGACCTAGCTGAGAAGTCGATTTGGGTTTGCGCGACTCTGCTGGTCGTTCAGCGTCGGAATCCTCTTTCGAATCGAGACCTCCCACGCGGATCTGACCGCGAGCAGAGTCATGATTTTGCTTCTGTGTTGCGACCTTGTCGTCTGCATCGGGAGGATCGGATCGCTTGACACGGAAGAAGAATCCGAAAGTGGCGCCCTCGCCCTCTGTTGATTTGACGCCAATTTCGCCACCGTGAAGCTGTACGAGCTTTCGACTGATGTTCAAGCCCAGACCAGAGCCTCCATAAATTTCGTTGGTCTTAGGGGTCGCTTGCTTGAAACGCTCGAAAAGCTTTTTCTGATCGTCTTCGCCAATGCCAATACCTGTATCTGTGACAGCGACCATTATGAACAACGGCTCGCCTTTGCCCCACTCCGGTCGCTGTGTAGCGTCAAGACGGGGCGAGTCGTTGTCGGCGTTGAAGAATACGACATCTGGCGGGTAAGACAGAGGGCGATTCGCTGCGGCGGAGACTTTGACGGTGATTTTTCGGCTTCCATCCTTACGAGAGGTGAATTTTATGGCGTTTGAGATCAGGTTGATCAGTACCTGGCCGATACGGGAGAGATCCGCCATCGCCCACTCTACTTTCAAGTTGTTGTAATCGTCGTCGATCCTGCACTCAAACTCGATGCCATGTTTGCGGAATTCTGGTTGGAACATTTTGGCATTGCCGCGAAGTTCTCGTTCCGGCTGAGATGATTGGGGTGTGAGGGCCAGCATTGAGGAGTCAAGCTTGGAGTATGAGAGGACATCGTCTACGATGTTCTTCTGGTGTGAGATACAGAGGTTGATGGTGTCCAACGCTTCCGCTATAGGTTCTGGATCAACAACGCCAGTCTGTTCTTTCTCTTTGAGGGCTTCATTGATGTCCTCGACGCAATGCACCATAGCTGACAGAGGGTTCCTGATCTCGTGGCTGATCATGTCGATGAATCGCTCTTGTTGCTTTTTCCGCTCCGTAGCCTCCTCAGCGGCAATCCGTTGGTCGTTCTCTGCACTTTTTTCGGAGGTGATGTCGACCACTGAGCAGATGAATCCTCCATATTCGCCGAGACTGACATGTCTCAGGTTCTCGTCGCCTAGCGGAGTCAAGAGTAGAAGCCTCCATGGGTGCTCGCTACCCAAAGCGCGGAATTCAGCCCGTAGCTCGGTCTGGTTGTGGAATGCTTCCTGATATGCCCCCATCACACGCTCATAATCGTCAGGATGTATACTTTGTGGCCATGACTTGAAGGATTGATCTTCACCCCAGTGTGTGGTCAGTTGATAGAAGTGCTGATTGACAAACACGGCGCGGGCATTGTGATCCAAGATGGCCAGTCCCGTGGGTATCATTTCGGCGAAGCGATGGAAGAACGGGTGCTCGTCCAGTGGTGTTGAATCGTCTTCCAGCCCGAGATCCTTGAGATTGGCAACTTTGCCCTTCTTAGGTTCTTCATTGGTCTGTTTATCTCCTTTCTTTCCCTTGTCGTCACTTGACTCGACTTCGGCACCAATCATCTGACAGAAGACGCCTTTGGCATCTTCCACACCAGGACCAAATAGAGGGCTGGCAAGGACCATGTATTGTTCGGTGTCAGGTCGCTTCTTCTCCCGGAGCAGAGCATGACTAGAAAGTTTGGCAGGCTTTCCGCCGTTGATACATTTCTGTAGCGCGTGCCATGCATCTGGTGACAACTGGCCGCGTTGCGCACGCCCTTGCTGAGGGATGCCGCCAACGTCCTCCCAGGCTTTATTGTAGATGAGGACAAGTTCGAATCCCCAGAAAACGGCGGCCGGATAGTCGAACTTTGACAAGGTCACAGCTAGACTCTGCAGGAACAGATCGCCTTGTATGTCCAGTGGGCAGTCTTGCCACACTTTGTAGTCGCCAGGGAGAGGGTTTCGATAAGAGTCAGAGGAGTGTGACTGGTCCAGGTCCTGACCTTGTTGCATGCCCTTGGCAGCACCCTCCAGCTTGCCTTTGGCCTCAGGCGGGCCCATTTCGCTGTCAGGGTTGGATTCGGCAGGTGGACTATCGCCAGGCCTCAATAACATTGTTGATGTCTGAAGCTTTGGAGATGTTGAGATCGCCTAAGCGTGCGGAGGTGCGCGGCATGAACGGCGGCGCACGCGTTTCGGCAAGGCTAACGTTACCACCTTATGATGGCGATTGTGAGTGACGTGGGAAAGCCTCATGCACGAGTCCAGGGAAAAGGGCAAAGATCGAAGATGCGCCTTTAATCGATTCGATGACGATTCGTCGCGACGTCATTGGCGCAAAGAAGCACATGGTGCGGCCCGTTCCATGACGATACTGCCCTTTTACTCTGTCCGACACGTTTATCTATAGCATTTCTTCAAGATCTGTAGAGCATGACGATATAACGATGCTAACATGAATGCTTTCCAGGACTTCGAATAGCTCACCAAGCCACACGAGTCGACAACCAGTGCGCCTGACGACCCGAGGTATGCCGCCACACGCAGACCACGGTCGACATCAGCCACACCAGCCACATTTGCTGCATGCGGATTCCACTCCGCCCCGCTTCCCCGGAAGAACCAAGGGCCTTTCGTGTTCTGGCCCTTCTACTTCCTTCGAAATTAAGCCGATCGATCGATCTTTGACAGGATCTGATTACATACCTCCGACAGGTACTGTCCGGGCTGGACGAACCGGAGCCTGCAGTCTTTCCATTTGGTTTATCCATACAAAGTGATATCGGTTGGAAAAGCCGAAGAAGAAGAAGACATTTCGTCAAGGTTATGGAACAACAATGGTTTCTTCAGCTACTCCCCAGGGCGTTGAGCTCTGCCACAGGTAGTGTCACTGATTGAGGGTTCGACGTCACATTGCCTCTCCAGAGGAACAGACCAACACTGGATGGCATGTGATTTTCTGATCAAGCTTGCTTCTCAGCCTCGCCCAGCGTCACGTCAGTTTTTGGCCAAAAGTGACTCAAATCGCCGACAGGAAAGTCGATTCCCAAGCGCATTTCCGCCGCCATCATAACGAAAGTCATGTACCACCTTGAAGAGCACATGGCGCTTCGTCAGCAAGATTCTTGGGCCTCAGTGTTAGGATTCTGAAGCCACTTACCCTAGTATGGCCACGATGAACAGCAAAGCTCCTCCAGCCTGATCCACAATCAGCCGATGCACGCCACGCAACAGCAAAAAGCCGGTCGGTGCCCATTGAGAACAACAAGAGCGAGACTCAGCTTTGCCGTATCGCAAGCACAAGACGTTACATACCTTTTGCAACCTCCCAGCAGTCTCATAATCGCCACTTCCAACCTTGAAGTAAGCTCCAGCCAGCACCCACATCGCAAGCGTGACGAACCCAAAAATCCCAGCAAACACAGCGTTCGTCTTCAAGGTGAAGATAAAAAAGGTCAGGAGCGCAAATCCCCATACGATGAGGTACAAGCCCACGACAGCGTTCTACTCTTTGCTTGCGGCGCCATCTGCTGCATTCCCAGTTGCAGAGTAGGCTGCTGCAAGACCCAAGGTAGGCATTTGCAGGGGACCGAATGACAGCCAGAAGACGGCGAAAAGGGACATGACCATCATCTGTTAGTCAAACATGTCAGCATATGCGCGTTGCGTTGCAGGCACGCCCCTCCCATTCGAGACCTGGAATCAGTGGCAAGTTGAGGCGAAAATCGGATCTCCTCCTCTCGGAAGAAGAAGCACTCACTGGGAAGAAGTTGCCCATAATCCACTCAAAGATAGTACCCAGCAGCAACAAACTGGTCCGACGAAAAAGAAAATTCCCAACACGCCGCTGAGGCCTGCCGCACCACCCCAACCAATCAGTACCATAGCGAAGCTGAAAGTCGAGATGACAAAGCCGACAAAGCCTATCGGCGTTGGGTTGGCATATCGCTTGTGCGCATCTCCGACATGGGGGACCTTGGGCGTGAGATAGAGTTCCTCGAAGAGCTCGGGAGACAAGGTGATGTTTGTGGCAGTCTTGTCGAGAGAGGGCTCGATGTTGTCCGAGTGGTGAGACATGTTGTGCTATGAGGGGAGAGACTTCGATATGTAGGTGCTACTGGGCTGAGCTAGATTAGAGACTGGACTTGCCTTTGCTCAGAGATTACATGTGGGCGATAGCAGCTTTTATACCCTGCCTCAATGGTCAACGACACCCCCGGTATGCGTGGCGGGGTCTAGTGATCATTGTGTGGATTTTATAGACCAATAGCTGTGCGACTGTCCTCGTTCCAATATGTAGTAAAGTATGTATACAGCGGGGTAGGCGGGAGTCTCTTAGCCCAAGGGGCACTCGGCACTTGGAACTGAATATATGTATGAGCAAAGAACGCGAAGTGCAGGCATTGGTGACAAGATGTTATGCAGCGGCTCATCGAATTCTCGAAAAGCGAAGAATGTTAGATAGATTAATGTGGTAACTCTATAATGGTTAGCTGCTCCAGGGTCACATGGCCCCTCGTCAGCATTGAGCTGTATTGTCGAATGTATCTAACTCTGTTATGGCAGGAGAATCTTCCTGCATCATCCATACGGAACGATAAGTATGCATATACATTAGCTACAGTTTTAGTAATGATTGCTTACATAAAGCGTTGTACGCATTGTCGATCAAGGTTTGACTCCAAAACTAATCATGTTGGGTGTGGACTTATCTGGTAGTATTATCGGTAGCTAGTGATATTCGTATCTCGATGGCCACAATGTTGTTTTCTGACACGAGTGTATTACAAAGAAGGCCAAAATAGGTGTCCGATAGTTAAAGGGTCCTTGCCTCACATTATTGCTGTTTGGAAGGCCGCAGGCTGGGAATTTGTGGTTTCTGGAGAAGTGAGCTTTGACGGCCGTGGAGCCAACAACAAGTATGTATGCGTTGCAATTGATGATACACCATAGAGGCCGATCATAGGAACAAACGCTTAACAAATACTGACGTGACGTCTGCTGTCAAAGATGCTTCAAAGCAGCTTGTTCCGAAGCCGAGGAGGGCAGTTGCAAATAGCAGGATAATGCCATGTAGACAGTAGGAGCTTCAAGCTTCAATTCAACACATACTGCTCTCCAAGTGCGCAATGATTATGCTATGGCCACAGAAGGACTCATGTACCTACTCTGGAACATGCTGTCGTTTTTGAAATTTGCCACGTGTGTACTATCTCTCCCAAGTGAAATCAATATTGAATGCGGATATTCCATCCCAACAGAACGACTCGGCTGTCAAGGCAAGCACGCCACGACAGGTCAGTCTCGTATAGACGGACACTCTTGGTCCCTCAGCTCAATGCTGTGATTCGTCAACGAATCTCAGAGCCACCTAGTCCGCACCTCCCTTCGCGACCCACCACCCCCTCAGTCAAGCCCCTTTAGCCAGCACCGCCCTCGACCCTTTGAAAAGCGGGGACCTCGAGAGACACCTCTCGCGGTTGACTCCGTCAAACGTCACCAATCGTGCTCACAAGCGCAAACGCTGCAGCTCGCAAGCGTACCCCGCTACAATTCGGCATCCACACAGTACAGAAAAAACAGTTGAGGACAGCTCACTTCCCTCTCACTCACCACTCACCACCAAAAACCACATCATCACCAACCCCAACCCACCCCAACTCATCAAAATGGACGCCTCCACCGAACGCCAGAACGGCACCGTCAAGTGGTTCAACGACGAGAAGGGCTACGGCTTCATCACCCCCGAGAACGGCTCCGCTGACCTCTTCGTCCACTTCCGCGCCATTGAGGTAAGATCTGCGTGGTTTGCGTGTGCTGGGACATGCTATGTTGCTACTGCATACGCACAGAGCATCGCCTAGCACATTCGACTACACCTCATCTGCTCTCGAACTCATCACTGACTCCCTCAATAGAAGGACGGCTTCAAGTCCCTCAAGGAGGGTGAGATTGTCACCTTCGTCGCCGAGCAGGGCCAGAAGGGCATGCAGGCCTCCAGCGTCCGCAGCAGCCAGTAAGCGTTGTTTCGATGATGACACGACAAGCATGAAATGAAACCCTCGACACCATTCATGACGCGATGAGGGCAAAGCAAACGGGTGTGAACAAAAACTGGGACTTTTTTACGATGTCGATGTTGCATGCAATGGGAGCCCACCACAAACAACATAAGGGTGGTGACGGATTTTCTATTGCGGCTTTATGATGACGGACGAAGGATACCAGCAGCGCCGGTCCTGTTGGAAAATGTGTTGCAGTCCGTTGTCCTTGATGACTCTTTGGCAGTAGCGCCTCGATAGCGGGCGCGACCCCGGGGGAAATATCTTGGATGATTGCTGCAGTATAGATACGATGGATCGATACTGACGTATCTTGCGAGCGAGAATTAATGCCATGCTCTACCTCACTGTCTGTGTCACACGTACTCGTTTGTAATATCTTCTCAGCCAGGTACGTCCTTGAGCACTACCATTCACTTCTTGGTGAGCGAGTGCTAAACTGACAGTGCAGACTCGGAAGTCGCCGCCATCTACTGGCTGCACGATCGCACGCTTGCACGCAGCTATGCATCTTACCGCGCTGGCACTTGCGTTGGTCGCAATTAGGACGCCACCTTGATGACAAACGCACGTACCCGACATCGGCTCCACACCTCGAATCGTTCTCGCCTTCCGCGACCGAGCATCCGATGAACCGGGGTACAACACCCACACGGCAAGAGAAGGCTTCTATACCATACCTCCTATTATATACACACAACATAACACTTGTGTCGACACTGCCCACGGCACAGCGCTCCTGCAGTACACTACCTGTTACCAGCCTCGCATCGATAAAGCCCAAGATGTGTTGCCAGCGCTCCTGTCAGGTGCTCACCGCCCAATGCTTCGACGCAACTAATGAACTCCTTGATACTCGCACATATAGAGCCCGCTCCACAAGTCTGCAGCATTGCGAGATGCAAGCGCTCTTTAGAGGAATCACGCCGGTTGGTTAGACTGCTAGAAGGGCAAAGTGATGAGAAAGATTTTACGGGTGCGGATTATCATGCCGTGGATTATGAAGAACCATCCCAAGCGTTGTAAGAACCCAGTCAAAAAACCAATTTGGGATTCAAGGGTAAGTAAATGGAGGCAAAGTAGAAAGTAAGTAGAAAGTAAGTAGAAAGTAGATGATGCGTTCATTCACAATTCTAAAACCTAAACTGCGAACCCGCGATCATTCAGGGCCCAACCCTTCTCATAAAAAGTCATCAGACATGCTCGAAATGGAAGTGGTGTAAAGAGCAGAGGCCTATAATTCCCAGCGCGATCCGAAGGTAGATCAATCCGTCGTCCGAAGGTGGTGATGGACGAGACGCTTAAAGAGGGATGGCAATGCAGTTGGCCTCGAGGTTGATGAGGTTTCCGGAGGCATCGCCAGTAGGGCAGCAAGCAGCGACGTTGGAACCGCAAGCCTGCTGGATGGGGACAGCGACTACTCGAGAGATGGTCAGTGATGATGGAGAGGACGTGGATATTGGAGTGATGACTTACGGACGGGGACGCTGATGCAGTTGAGGCCAATGAGGTCCTCGCCCTGGTTGCAGCAGGCGACCTTGGAGCCGTTGCCGCAAGCGTTCTCGGTGGTCTTAGAGTCGATCTCGACCTTCTTGTTGCCGTCAGAGGCACCGCCCTGGGGAACGGCGAAGGCAACAGCGGCCATGGCGGCAACGATGAGGGTCTTGGTGAAAGCCATTGTTGATGATTGGTGACTTTGGTGGAAAGGGTTGGGAAGCGAGTGTGGTATTGTTGATTGGATTGATTGTTGGATGATGAGGAGAAGTTGATTTTGGGGGTTGGAGATGGATGTTCTTATACCTTTTCGATGCTGCTGGCCTCCTTATTCTCGTCGGCCTGGTCGGTGAGGCATCTGCGCGAGATTGTGTTGTGAGGCCGTTGTGTCTCTGTGATATTGCATGGTGCTGGTCTGCTATGGCGATGCCAATCCTTAATTGACCCTCATGTCTCACATGAGAAAGCTGGCGGTGTGGCTAATCCGCAGAATGGAACTTTGTTGTGAGGATTCACAAGCAAACCAATCGCATGGCAGTAACCCCTTCGAGCTCACCAAGATGATTCCGATACCATTGCATTCTTTCCATCTTTTTCTGATCTCTCGCTTCTTGTCTGCCATGTGTGATAGTATGGAAGCCGTGCACGTTCTCCGTTGGCCTCTCTACTAGCCAGACGTTGGCGATATGATCTTCGTTCACCCCATGTGGGGTAGACAACAAGGTGGGTAGAACGGTCAGCCTGGTGAGCGGATCGAACGCCACAAGTGCCTCCAATGTCTTGCGTTCGGAAATGGCAATCCTCCCTATTCCTGCAGGGAGAGAAAGCCGGAGCCGTTGTGGAGTTGACTTGGTCAAGGAAATGTGTGACTGCCTCAGGCATGACACTCACCGACAGGCCTTGAGCGGCTCTAGCGTTGCATACCGCCTCGCACTCCCAGCCGCTGGAATCACTCACCGTATACTGCTCCACCAAGCGTATCGATGCTCAACCCAACGATCCGGTTTCTCATCTTGTTCTGCAACAGGTGAGCGGTTTGTTATCGTCTTATGCTGAGAGCCAAGTATACCATGCCCAACTGCCAGCGCGCGTCTACAGAAAAGCCACAAAGCCTTCTCTCGCTGATGTGTTATCGCTCGAATACCATGAGCTATCTAATAATGTCCGAGGCACCATGCCTTCTGACAGGTATGAAGCCAGCCTCACCAGCGTGAAATACACGGCAGTATCTCTAACAGCAAGACAACGCTCGCCATTGGGCCGCATCTTGGGCCGAAGGCCGGTCGTTCCATCTTGAGACACCCCGCAGGGCTTGTTTCTGCTTAATCTCATCAAACGCAAGTTGAGATATCGTTGTGAGACTCCACATGGCCTTTCTGGTCAACTCTTGCACACACACAGTAGCTGACGGTGTCACCGCCAACCCAACAGTCCATGTGCTTCTGCAAACAAGTAAACAATCTTGATCAGATGCTCCGAGTCTTACTGTCTCGCAGGCAAACGCGATGCGTTATCGCAAGAACCAAGAACAAGGTCTGGTCATTCTGCAGCACACGGCCAAGCTCTGCTATGGTGATTATGATACAACCTGTGCTTGCCGCGGACGATTACCATTCCCGGCTTTTCGTGTTGGATGAGCCTGGACAGTCTCTTGGGCTTAATGGGCTTGCTTCAAAACATGTCGAAGGCGCTGCCAGGAGCATTTACCTGCACGGCTTCCGTCTGCAAAGCAGTGGCAGCGATGATTTTAAGCGGTGGTCCTTTGGTGCTTACCATCGTAGGCACGAACGCGCTATACGGCTTCGTAGCTATCCATCATAGATAGACTGATGTTCATGATTGTCTCGACTGTGACTCTCCCCCTGGCCGGAGGCAGTAGGCCTGAGAGAACTTCGGTGTACTTTGGAAACGCACCCAGGACACGATTTCCATTCAGAACTCCAACATAGCGATGTTATTCTTCTTCTTCGCAAAAGCCATAAGGTGCTGCAGATTGAATTCTGTCTGAGACTTGTGGTCTCATTGACGTGCTGTTTAAACCGTATGTGGGCAAACGATCTTGAATCGTCGACGATCATGCTTCTTACAAGGTCCAGTTGATATCCGGAGATCTCGGCTCCCAAGAACGACGACCATTGATCATGTGGTGTTTTATACAGGCCGACCTACCGAGATGAAAGCCACATACATCTAGTTGCCTGAAATACTACAAAGGGAATGCGTTCAAGTACTCATGTCTTGGATGGACCACATCCCAATATGTAATATCCAGGGTTAGGGTTTGTGCTGTATGTGAGACCAACCCAAGGAGAAAAGTAGCATATATTCAACACCTTGACGCTTGATAACCTACCTCTCACTAGTTGGGGAAAGCACTAGGTAGTTCTAGGTAAAAGGAAGTTCTTAAAACATCAACATATGGCCGTATGGGTGAGGAAACATTGATGGACTCAGGATCAGAGTCAAACCATCGAGTTCATCCAAAGGTAACACCACACGGGCATTAATTCAGACCGACAATTCAAAATTATTCTTGAAGGCGAACTACACTAATGCACCAGGTACCCAATCAAGCTGTGCATACGATTGACCATATCCACAGGCCCTGCCCTTTGTCCTTTCGTTACCGAAAGCCCTGAGATGCTTTGCCGATGAGCCAACCACGCCCCTTCTCCTTTCGGCTTCCGTCCATCAAGCCCTTCCTCCGGTAACCTCAAAGATGCTCCCATTCACATACTTCGCTTCATCGCTGAACAAGAAAGCCACAACGTCCGCCACCTCCTCCGCCGTCCCCATTCTCCCCATCCCACTCTTTTCCTCTTGCCTCTTAACTGCATCGCCACCCGCCACAACACCCGCATTCGTAGGCGTGTCAATATACCCAGGCGCAACAGCATTAATCCTCACACCTTTCGGCCCAAGCTCCAGTGCCATCGCTTTCGTGAACCCATTGATGCCGAACTTTGTCATGCAATACACCGAGATCCGCGAGGAGACAGAGACGCCCATGATCGAGCTGACGTTGACGATGCTGGAGCCGGGCTGTTTTTCGAGGTGCGGGATCGCGGCGCGCGTGATGGCGAATGTGCCTTTCAAGTTCGTCGAGACGAGCTTGTCGAAGTACTCGTCTGTCGTGTCTGTGAGGTCGATGGCGGTGGGGTTTACGCCGGCGCAGTTGAAAACGAAGTCCAATTTGCCAAAGTGGGAGACTGTGTTTTCTACGAAAGCCGTGCAGGCTGTCGCGTCGGCAACGCTGGAGAGCTCAGTGTAGTGGCCTTCTCCATGGCATAGTTTGATTGTTTCGGCGAGGCCTTCGCTGTTGATGTCGGAGAGTGCGAGTTTGCTGCCGAGAGAGGCGAGTTTTTGGGCTGTGGCGCGGCCAATGCCTGAGCCGGCACCTGTGATGAGAGCTACTCTTGCTGTGAAGTCGTAAGGCATATTGAAGTCTTGCTTGTGGAAATGTAGTAATTACCTCGACGTTGAAGGACGATAAGAAAATGGTTATCTCGTTGGCTCGGATGATTGCACGGTGTGGGGCGGACTTCGACTCCACGATGACAAACTACATCAACTCATCTTAGTAAACGTGATAACGAGGACACCATGCTGCGGACGCCGGACGTTCAGACCACACCACAAGACTCCTCAATGGGTTATTCTTGAAAAGAGTGAAATCTTTGGCATGCGCATGAACTCATTTCTGGGCTATTCTCGAGTACACTCTTTCGTCAGAATGTAAGCACTAACCCTATCACCCATCGCAAGCAACCACGACTCGAAAACACGCTATAGCTCGGAGTGTGAGCACTAATCTTAACATTCACTGCAAGAGACCACCATTTCAAAACACGCTATACCTCCTGGTAACGTGTTGAAGACTCGTGCAATCCAACATTTCTCCGTGTGATCAGCCATGACTATGTATACAATCGCCGCCAAGTGAATGGCAAACCGCGCAGAACCTCACAGAGCTTCCCTGTGCTGATGCTGGGAAGCTGTTGATGCATGCGCGTCGATCATGGGCCAACAGTAATCTAAGCGACCAGCGAGAGTCAGAGATTGTGCCCAAATGATTTTTCTGCGAGTCCTGTCAAGACTGTTCTTACCTGGCTTCAAACGTGATAATCCCGCCCCAACGCGAGCCGGAAGTCGACTGGATAGAACTTGACGGTAAGCTCAGCCATCGACGCCGTGGCGACGTCAACGAGGAAGTCGTTCTGCGAGATCTCCCGAACCCATCTCCATTCGCCCTTGTAGAGGAAGAGGTCCACCAGCAGGCGTCGAGCTGGGTGTCCCTCGGTGGTGCTGTCGTAGATTGTGGTGATGGCGTAATCCATAGGATTCTCGTGAATCGTGCCTTTTACGTAAATTCCGTTGAACTTGAGGACCTCGTCGGCGATGGCGTTGCGGACCTTCTTGTCCTGCAGGCGCTCGCCGAGGACGTACAGGTCGGCCAGTACGTTGTAGGCGTTTGCGTTGCTAATGACAAGTGTGGTGGACTCTGTCGGAAGCTTTCCGCTGTAGCTGTAGTCGAGATAGGCGGCGACGATTTCAGGCTTTTCCTCAGGCAGCTTGACGATGCTCGTCTGACCCTCGGCCCACGTCTTCTGCAGCGCAGTCTGGAAGAAGGCAGAGTGACGAACGAAATGTTTGTGGGCGATCAGTTCTTGTTCATCGGTACCCACCAACAAGGTGATAATTGTGTCCCTGCCGAAGCTCGAGGGAGGCGTCGGCTCCCAGGGCGGGCGACCAGCAGCTGAGCGTCTCGGCGTGCGACGTAGGAACTGAGCGCGGTCCTCACCGATCGTGGGGAGCTGCCAATCGAAAGGTTGAGGTGCTGCCATGGTGCGGAAGGAAGAGGGTGTTTCAAGGAGATGGTCTTGGGTGAGACGAAGAGTCGTCTGTGCGGTTTGGCAAAACGGGTTAGGATGTTGTGTGAAAAGTCAAGAAGCTAAGCTTGTCGCGCAATGAGCGAAGTCGCGTTGCTGTTGCAACGCCACATCATCACATGATCACACGCGCTGAGTACCTGGTGCGGTCAGGTCAATTGAGACTTCTACACGCCTACATGCACCTTGTAGTCTATCGGCCTGTCAATGGTCAGGATCTCAACCTCAGCGCGTAACCATCTACTGTAGACGTACCATAACACCATCAATCAATCCACGTTCCCAGTAACCCACCTCCCTTCCTCGCCACACTCGCCCATCCCCTCCCTAAACGCTTCAAGCCTCCCGACCAACCACCCGCTAATAGCACCCTTCATGCCCTCCTCATCAACCTTCTCAATCCTATTCTCCGCCGATCCAAGCGCAGGCCTGTTCTTCAGCGCCCAGCCAAAACGCACCTTACTCCCCGCCTTGCAAGAGCCAGGTCTCCAAGCCCACTGCACGCAAGCCGTGTTGTCTTTGCAAAAGCGCTCGCACGTCTGCGCTGATACGGCAGGCGGGTTTTCGTCGGCGGAGGTGAACGTCCATTCATCGCTGAGGTTGTCCCAGTCTGGGAGTGAGCCGTTGGCGGCGAGGATGTGCGGATGGATAAAAGCGGCGTAATAGTCTCTGAACAGGATGGGGGTGTTGACGCCGTGCTGTGCTCGCCAGCGGAGGTCGAACTGCCAGAGCTTGTCGATGCCGGCGGCGTAATTTGAGGAAAGGCGCGCAAGAGGCGTACTGGTGGGTTGGCAGCTTGCAGAACTTCGGCCATGACTTTGTCGCCACAGCAGTCGGCGGCGATGACGGATTCCCAGCGCGTCTTGTCGGAGTGGTACACATCGCTAAGTGCTTTGGCGGCGCTGGAGGAGAGCAAGAAGCCACTACCGCCGTGGCCGAACTCAGTTTGGTCGATCATGACTTGGGCGCCGGCGTAGATTGCTTGCTTGTGGTCGAGCATGGCGAGCCAAGGCAGCATGTTGTGGAGCGAAACGTACGTGTCCGCTTCAATGAAGAAGTACCACTTTTTGCTGTCGCCAAAGGTTGCGTATGAATCGCTGATCATGGGCAGGAACTTCCACTTGTCTATTTGCCAACTCTTTTCTCCTTTAAGCTCAGCGGCGTCTCCGCTGAGGCGTACGTGCTCGTTGAGTGACGCGTGTTGCTCCAGATCGCTGCGTTCGTCACGAGAGCCTTGCGAAAGCAGTATTAGGGCGTCTCGGACTGATTCTCCAGAGAAGTACTGTTGGATGTCTGAGTAGATCAGTCGATCCTTCACGCATAGGAAGGTAGTCACAAAGTGGATTGGAAGCTTCTCATAGATCTCGGTAGAGCCAGTCTTGAGGATTATAGCAAGATCGTTGATGCCATCGAGGTCGGCGCAGTGCGTTTCGTGGTTGATCGGCACGGTTGGTGCTTGTTGGATATGGTTGACTGCGGTGTCGACGGGGCGATCACAAGTTACAAAGCCGTCGATATCGACGTGTAGTCTGCCATGACGCTGAACTAGTAGTTCCCCGGTTAACATATCAGCAGTCCAGCAGTACTTCAAGAGGGCAAAACATGACAGGCAGCTGACAGCGAGCAGGATACGCTGTGCGTTGTGCATTCTGCTCGATGTTGAAGTCGTGCTGCTCGCGTGAAGGCATTGATCTGTGGGCAGACAGGAAGAAAAGTATCATCGCGTTCGTCAGTACCTGTCGCTCAGCAGAGACGTTCTAGAAAGCCACATTCCGCTGCCAAAGCAAGGGCAGTCCTGGAGGTAGTGAGACAACGCGCGGAGCTTCTGGCTTGCTCTACGATATTCGGAGAGGATAAGGTGTACAGCGCAAGGTGTGGTAGTAGTTTCTCGTGCACTGCTCCTCGTCTTGGTTGCAAGACATCCCTCTCAACATGATCTAGCTGGCTGACTTTGGCTGTCGTTGGCAGTTACTGTTGTCCGACCATCCCTGGACCTATACACATCTGTGGCCTCATATATGCGCTGCTTGCTCTTTCAACCTCAATGACAATCGCGAAGAAGGAATGTAGTGCTCTAGGTGGTTGATTGTGGCATGATCACTCGAAAGTAGGCGGAACGGCATGGTCATTGGTGTGTTGGCGCGTCTCGTTTCGCGTTGCATTGTCACGTGTTGTGTTGGTTCGAAGACGAGGGACAAAGGCTTTCGCGATGGTCGGTCTGAACAAAAGAGACCATATCTGTCAATGAAGAGAGGTCGTCAATGTGGTCTCTGTGCTTTACCTGCAGGCTGGCGCTTGCCGAGAAGGCAGGAAGCATACTGGCGGAAGCTGCCCCGGGAAGCCAGCAACACACGCGGAGAGCATATCATCCGTACACTCCAACACAAGCACGAGCATCGAGTACTATTCTCTCCGCCAAAATGGACCAAGACTCGCAAGGGCAGGGGGACGCGCCCGCCACCGCCGCCGCCGCCGCCGCTACCTCCGCCTCCTCCTCTAATACACCTGCCTCACCAGCTCCAAGGTACGACGTCTCCAAAATCCCCAAAGGCGTCCGCATCCGCGCCATCTGTGACTGGGAGCTCAAGTTCCGCAAAAACACCGGATTCCACGCCGACGTCTTCCGCCATGTTGGCGCCAGCTACACCTCCGGCTGGGAGATGCTGCGCGACCCAGCAAAGCTAGACGAGAACGAAGCACCTTATCTCGAGCCTGAGCTGCGCGGCCGCAAGCGCAAGATCTCGCCTGATGATGTTCACGAGGTCGAGGAGCTGCTGCGGGAGCATGAGAGTTGGGCGCGTGATATGAACTGGGATCAGCTTGCTCAGGAAGTTTTTACGGACAGGCCTGTCATAGGCAAGACCTTGCAAAGGCACTTGGGGGTTATGGACTATCATAGGTGTATTTCGTGCGCGCGTACTTGGTGTACGAGTGACTTGGCCAAAGAACGTCTGGAGTTCGCGAAAGCGGCTCTGGAGAAGAGGCCACAGCCGACTGATTGGGACTGCATTGCTTTTACAGACAAGGTGCACGTTGGCTGGGGTCCGACCGGTAAGCCCTTGGTGACTCGAAGACCCGGCGAAAGGCTGTGTAAAGACTGCTTCAAGCTCGAAGGCGAACCGGAGGATATTGACGACAGAAGAGTGCACGGCTGGGCGACGTATCACCATGATTGGAAGTCGGAGTTCTACCCTTACAACACATACCACAACGGCAACATGACGGTGAAAGCCTATATGGATGAGATACTTGACCCATACGTCAAACCCTGGCTCGATGCTGTGGCCGTCGGCGCGCTCAAACCTTTCATCCTCGAGGAAGAACGCGACTCAGCATTCGGCCTTGGTGTTAATTCGCCCATTCGCAAGTGGAAGCGTGAGAAGGGACTCGAAACATATTTTGGCGCGAGAGCTTCGCCTGACTTGGCGCCTTTCGAGGACGGCTGGCGGCCACTCAAGTATCCTGTCAAACGATGTCCACGGTGGGACGGTGCTTTGGCGACGGAGTTGGTGGCAGATGGATGGAGTCAGACGCATCAGGAGTTCATTCAGCATCGTATTCACAGTATGCCTGATAGATTGAGGAGGTGTATTGAGATGAACGGGCAGCCGGCGAATTATGTCGCATTCTGAATATGATTGCGCCGATGTGCAATAGTGAAGCCTCGCGTCTCGATTGCGAATGCGCTACTATCGTATGGCACCGACATCAAAGCTGTTCCACAAACCATCGAGTTAATGCCATGGACTCCAAAGTCCCAACGAGCGTCATGAGCCAGTGTCTGATCACATTCTCGCTTTGTCGTCACGAGATGTTGTCAGAATCCCAATGCAAAAGCGGACTTGGCTTGCAAGCCTCGCGTACGGTTTGGCAACGTCTGGCATCTTCCTTCAGCTTCCATACCGTCCGTACAAGCAAGGTCCTGCGTGTCTGAAGGTCTGACTCCTTCTTGGCTTGGGAGCTCATGACTCTGATCTCGTTGGCGTACTAATAAAATAGACCGTAGGACGGTCGAGTGATCTCAACGTGCTCTGACGGCGACACACTCGGAAAACCATCAATACACACATCAGATACGTGCGATCATGGCTTCAACAATCTTCTCTGATATCTCATCTAGCCTAAGCAAAACCTACGACTATATATTTCCTCTCAAAACACCACCATCATCGCCGCCGAAGCCCTCTCACACTCCAGACTTCACCACCATCCTCAAAACTAACACCGATCAATCCAGCCACCAAACACTTGCTCTTCCCGACAACCGCACCCTCAGCTACGCAACCTACGGCACATCCACTGGCCCAGTAGCCTTCCACCTGCACGGCCTCGGCGACAGTCGCCTCTCTGGCGCTCTCTTCGACCAGGCCGGCAAAGCTCTCGGCGTCCGCATCATCGCAGTAGACAGACCAGGCATAGGGTCCAGCTCACCACAGCCCAGCCGCACCACTCTCGATCACGCGAAGGACATCCAAATGCTTGCAGCGCATCTAGGCGCGAAGAGGTACAGCGTCGTGGGTGTGAGCGGCGGCGGGCCGTATGCTTTGGCGTGTGCGCACGCTTTGCCAGCGGACGAGTTGAGGAGCGTGAGTCTTGTTTGTGGGTTTGGACCTTACGAGTTGACGGTGCGGCATTCGAGGTGGGTTGTTTGGCTGTTCTACCGGGTCTGTGTCGCGTTTCCGTTTCTGCTGCGCTGGATGCGCGCGGGCGAGGTAAAGAGGCTTCAGAGCACGACGACGGAGAAATTCGTGGCAGATACGAGAGCACAGCTTAATGGGTGGCTGTATCGCTTGCTTGCCCCCGAGGACAAGGACGTAGCGCTGTTTCGGGACGAGGACTTTCTCACGCTTTGTGTCGAGGCCATGCGCGAGCATTTCAGGCAGGGAATTGACGGGCATATGGAGGAATGGCGAGTCATGACTGCGAAGGACATCGGATTTGATCTGGCAGAAGTGAGGCGATATTTGCCGGTTCATTTGTGGTATGGCAGGCAGGATGGGAGCGTCTCGTGGCGGGTGGGAGAGGCACTTGCCGAGGCGATTGGTGGGAATGCAAAGTTGCAACTCAGAGACGAGGCGCATTTGAGTATGATAGCAGGGCGCGGAGAGGAGGTTTTGAGGGCGATGTTGGAGGATGCGTGAGGGTTGGCGTTGAGAGATCGACATGGTCAAGTCGCAGTGGTGGTGTTTCCCTTCCACGTGCGGTTCTCTCATGGGAGATCATCATCGAAGCCCTCCAGCCGACCAAAGAGATGATGACACCTTAGGGAGTAAGTTGAAGTTGGTGGGTGCTGCTTCCTTCCTGGTTTCTTGAGACATGAGTTCCTGCTTGAAATTCCCACCGCGATTGCCAGAACACCACATGGGAGCGATTGCGTTTTGTAGGATCTCGAGCCTCGATGCCAGATATCATCTACATCATCAGCTGCAACATTTCCAATGACATACCATCATCTCTACGTCGTACAAGAGTTTTGCTTCCAGCACTTTCCCATCACTACTCCATCTGCCCACACACCAGATCGCTACTCCAATGGCCTCGATTATCGACGGTATCCACAAAGCCGCAGCAGACGCACTGCAAGCAATCGGCGACGTCAAATGGAACATCTCGGGTACCGAAAATGCGCCGCCACACCTCACAGACCTCGATGATCCACTCACAGACATACGCAGGAGCATCAACCAGCTCAAGCAGATCAAGGAAGAGCAGTGGAATAGCGTCTAGAAGCCGATGTCCGTGCATGCCCGAGAAACCCTCAACGCCATCGCTGAGACCTGCAACGACCTCATCAAGGGCATCTGGACCACAAATGAGGACGGCCAGCTGTTGTTGAGGATCAGAGTGCTCACCAGCGGGTGGAAGAAGCGTCGCATCTTTGCACATCGCCAGTCACTCGACGTCTGGCAGCATTCCCTCAATTTGATCAACATCACCGCAAAATCGTAGGTCCAAGTCCCTTGGGCTAACCCGTCCGATATTCTCTCGCTCACAGGTCCATCAACAGATTGCGCGATCTCGACAGCGACCCTCCGAGCGATGAAATCAGGCGTGAATTCGCCACTCAGGAGGCATACCTCAGGAGATTCCAGGACCGTTCCGAAGACAGATGGTGGTACTTGACCTACGTCTACCACACCTGCTTGCTGCTCACGCTTCCACGCCTCGAGAAGCTTGACGAGGAAGATCAGGCAGATGCGGCCGGCTTCGACGAATTCCTGGCCAGAGAGATCCTGCTGCTTCGCGCTGCTGAGGATTTGGCGACAAAGTATCGAGGAACGTTGAAAGGGTTGCACGATGATCTCAACGAGACTTCCCATGGGAAGAAGACTTGCGTCAATGCGGGTGATTGCTGTTATTGTTCGAGGGTCGATGAGTGCGTGCAGGCAATCAGGAGGGGACGCTTCTCGCCTGAAAGCCAGGGTTGAAAGAAGCACAGTCTGATGGAGTCTCTGGAGGATGTGTAATGGTGTGGCATGGTTGAAGACTCGGCCGAACAGAGACTCAGGGCTAGTCGTCGGAGACACACATGATGCGTCAGGTCGATTATCGAATGCTGCAATCGCTCCATTAACATAAACTCATCAAATCCTCTTGTCAGAAGACTTCAATTATCGTTTTACCCCAGCACATCATCTCCCGCCTCCAGAACGAACTTGATGGTATCGCGCAATCATCACGTTACCTCGTAGCACTGTCCATCCGTTCTCCAGAGCACGACGTCAAACCTTGGGATACTCGAAACATTGAAGGGTTCAATGCCATACCGTCGATCTGCTTGCGCAACCCCTGGACCCTTGAAATGATCTTCGATGTTGTTTCACCGCCAACCTTAACGGCCTTTCGGTGGGGACTTTGCTCTTTGGACATGATGCTCTCAGGACCTACACGACAAGGCGATAAATTACGGGCCACAGCCTTGTCAAACTGCGACGACAGACATTTGCGCGTGCCAGAGTATCGCATGCACGTACATTTACGCCTGCGAATGTATACATGGTCATAGGCCACGACCAACTTCACAGCGAACCGCAATCTTGCAATTCCATCTTTCATCCACCCGTCCCCAGAAAGTTGATGAGTGTCCCCGTCTCACGGCATCAATGCCGTCATCTCCCCTTTTCTCTTGCCCATCTTCTTCTTCGAGATCTCAGACATAGCCGAAACCACATCCACATGCCCGTCGCATGCCCACAAGTCATACATCCCAAACCCAAATTCCCCTCCCTCAACCTCACCCATCTTCTTCACCTTTCACGCTCTATCCCTGTTAAGCAGTCAAGATACAGAAAATGAGCATAGCGTACCGACGCATCGCATTCCTAGCACACGACAATAGACTTGCCTCTTAACACCGCTCATCAGCCAGCCTAGGTATTCCACGAGCGCAAACCCACTACAGCAATAATCGAGCCTCGGCTCTGTGGCCAGTCGACTCATGAGCAACCGTTGCGCAATGAAACATGACAGGAAACACATCGCGTGCCGCGGATCGTTCGTCCGCTGGGAGAAATGATCTTCTCAATCGTCACCGCAAGTACAGGTACCTCCAAAAGCCTACACAGCACGCGGCTTTCGGCCACATGAGTCTCGCGGATGGCTCTGACTTTGGATAAGCTAGCGACTCTTCATGATTAACGCGAGAGGCAAAGATTTACTTTCAGAAGAGATGAGCTCTTGGTTCTTGCCTCTCGTTTGATCGTCTTCGCCTTTGAGAAGGGACTGCGCGCGAGGTCGCTTTGTCGTTCGGAAGGCTTTACTTCCTCGCAGACAGCCGCGCTCTGAGCTCAACGATTCCCATGAGCCATGTGCCATGACTAAGAGGCGACAGACTTCACCTCCTCACACGGGTATCGTGCAGTTTTCTGGGACGCCTTAACTTTGTCCTTTCTTGCCGGACAACTTGCGAGAGGGGCCTACCTACGCGCCATGTACGTCACACCCATCCTCTTCGACCGTTGTTCTTGTGTTTCAATACTACTATCGTATGGAAAATGACAGTCTCTTCCTTTCACCATTATCAATCGGATCCGGGGGTGTTTGAGCAACGGTTCTTTTACAAGTCGTGGGGCCTGTCTGCCTGCTCATCAGGTGTTGAGTCGTGCGAGCAGATGCACGCCGTGGGCGCGACTAACGTGCCATTACCCGGAACGGCTGACATGCACACTTGGACGTATATAAGAGAAATCGTCTCGTGGGGAGATGTGAGTGAGTGGCGGTACATTTTTGGTACATATATTAGATTTTCATTCGATAGAGCTGGCCTCGATCCTGTTCTTGTCGAGCAAGTCTATTTGTTTCTTTCTTGTCTCCAGAACGACGTGGTCGGTCCCCTTTCAGATCTTGAGTAATTGATCCAGCTCATCAACCAGCCAAAATGAGGCGCGCATCAACCTTTAAGATGAATATCAACGTAAGCATCCAACCCATCACACCAGCGGCTAGCCTTGAAAGCAGCCAGCACAAGGCCATGCTGACGATCGATTAAACCAGGCGCCTCACAAGAGGCGCAGTTTCGCACTCCCCTTCTTCACCAAATCCACCAATAACCCCGAGAACTCCTCTTTGAATGACGAGGATGCCAGCATGCGTATACCTTTCCTCAACAAGATTCCCGATAACATCCGGAATCACTTTGTCGTAAGTCAATCTTCTTCAAACCACTCACCAATACACCTCACATCGACACAAACTTAACGCTCTAAAATCCACAGGCCACAACAGGCGAATTCGTCGGCACATCCCTCTTCCTACTCCTCGCCCTCTCCGAGGCTCAAGTCGCCAACACCGTGCCCTCGTCCGCAGGCTTGACCGTCGCAGACGTCGGTTCCAACGCCCAGCAACTGCAGTACATCGCCTTGTAAGCATTCGCACACAAATTTCGCACCTCCCTCTGTCCATCTAACCAGACCACCTCCTCAGATCCTTCGGCTTCTCCCTCGCAGTCAACGCCTGGGTGTTCTTCCGCATCAGCGGCTGCCTCTTCAACCCAGCCGTCACTTTCGGGATGTGCTTGATCGGCGCGCTGCCGTGGTTCAGAGGCGTGCTGCTGTTCATCAGTCAGATCCTGGGCGGTATGGTAGCGAGCGCGGTGGTAGAGTGCATGTTCCCCGGAGCGTTGAACGTGCAGACGACATTAGGTGGGGACACGAGCGTGGTGCAGGGGTTGTTCATTGAGATGTTCTCGACGGCGCAGCTGGTGTTTACGATTTTCATGCTCGCGGCGGAGAAGCACAAGGCGACGTTCATTGCGCCTGTCGGTGAGTTTCATCGCTATTCGTCCCTGCAACGTATAAATTCCAGCTGATGAGATCATTGTCTAGAAATTGGCCTCTCCCTCTTCATCTCCGAACTCACAGGCGTCTATTTCACCGGCGGCAGCCTCAACCCCGCGCGCTCCTTCGGGCCCGCGGTCGTCAACATGGACTTTGTCTCGTACCACTGGATCTACTGGGCCGGTCCCGTGCTAGGCTCCGTCGTGGCAGCGGGATTCTACAAGTTCATCAAGATCCTGGAGTACGAGAGTGCGAATCCTAATCAAGATGCTTCCAAGGTGCAGCAGCAGCAGGAGCAGCGGAGGAAGGACCTGCTGATGGCGGCGGGGATCGACGAGGCTGAGGCGGACAAGGTGGCGAACAGGCTGTCGCAGGTGCATGCGCGAGACCACGCTGTTTTCTCGAGATCCGCGTCGTGCGAGAAGACGGTCAAAATTGTAGACCCTCAGACCCCGGTCAAGGGACTAGGTCTCGGTGCTCTAAAAGTCGAGCAACGCGGAGTTGTGTACGGCAGCATCTTTGGCAGCGGCTCGACTGGCTCGTCTGGAGGCAGCAGGACCGTTGTCGAGGAGAGTCCTTGCGGTAAAGGCCTGGATGATGGCTACAGTAACCGTGTCTAACGAGAGCTCGGAAGACATTTTTCTAGAACAGCCGATGGTGGCAATGTAGAGTGCTCTTCGGTTTGGGGCCGTATTCATGAACGTACGATGAAATTTAGCTTGATCTTTGCTCAGACCTTGGTGTACCGTATCTGTCGGTAATCTGGACTGCTGTTTCGATTTGTACCGGACACCTGTCAGATTCCGGCTTCTACGACAGCGTAAATGGTGAATGGCAGCAGGCAGCCTGCTACACTGTGAGTGCTGTAAGCACACACGACCCCGTCACGTGTTCTTTGAGAAACTACGTAGCCAAACGACATAGACAGCCAGGCGAAAATGCGCAGCGCCGTTGAATTGGCTATATAACCATCCAGATTTTCTTACCTTGAAATGGAATGGTGATCGCAGCTTTGTCGCTACGCCGAAAAGAATCGACCACGGCTCCCTTAGACGTCCGGAGAATGCCTCTACAGAAGCATCATTTCGCCAGCCAGCCAAGCCACTGTTGGAAGTCCAGGTCTCAGCATGTAAGACACTCGAAGAACTCAGTACGAAGGACATTCGACCCAGCCAGCAAGTCCGGCGGCAACTTGAACAATCGGGAGTCGCGAGCAAATGGACTATTCTTAGTCAGTGCGCTGACTTGAGATGACACTTGCGGCGTAGAGTTCAAGAGAGCCGGCGATCGGAGTATCGGGCGTTGGCTGGATGAAGTCGGGGCCTGATGGTTTGGGCGAGAAGATTGAGCCAAGTACCGAATGTAGTTTGGTGTTGGCTTCTTTGGTCGTGACTGGTTTCCAAGACTGGCGCGCTAGTTATTGTACAGTCGCTAATCGCCACGGTCGCGTGGAGTCTCTGGACTCTTTGCTTCCATCCTGCCTATCAAGTCAGTGCAGCTTCCAGGGCGCTGAGTCCAGCTCCTAGACGTTCTCGAGGCTCGCGGTTCGACTTGAAGTGGTGAAGCCAGAGTGTGCTCGAAAGGAATAGCACTTCCAAGCGGGAACCCACGTGCTGGCCAAGACTTTGCGGCTGTCGTGCGGCGCAGATGGGCTGACCTTGCTGTGAACTATTTAGCTGCTTAGGCTGTGTCCGGGCGCGTAAGTAAGCACCTTGGTGGCATGTACTGTGTCGTGCATCCTTCCGGCAAATCCCCCTCTTGTCCGGGGGCGTGTGCTTCGTTTGTGTGGTCAGATCGATGCATTGACAGTAATAGTAATAGCCATTGGCCTCAGGCATGCCTGTCGATATGTGTTGGATATAATGATAGCAAGGTATTGATAGATCTCCTGGTGTCTGGATGAACGATAGACAGCGATAGTTTGTGGGTAGCTTCTTCCAAGGTTCTTCCAAGGTGGGACCCTCCGCAAACCAAGGCGTGCGAGTGGAGCAAAGGCAAAGACGGCGCAGATCTGGAGCCGAATCAACCATGGGCCGAGAGTTGTGACACTTGCCGGACGAGCCCTTCTGACCACTCACATACATTCCACGTGACATTTGGACCACACGCGTTCTCGCAGCAGAGCAGAGCTGTGTGCCTCGAGCTGTGCTGTACTCCTCCATGCCGCCATGCGCCTCTCCCCGCTCGCCGTCCGCCCATGCAAGCACGCAGTAGTAAGAGGCGGCGGCGCCTACATAAGGTATCTACATCATGTACATATGCCGCCGCCAGCTATTGCAGCCGAGCTATTGAGCGCCTGAGCGTAAGCATTACTCTTGCTTGCATGCCTAACTGCATCCTCCTCCTCTCCATCTCCATCTCCGACACCACCATCTCTCCATAGACCACCACTCCCATCCCACCCTCAACCTCGCCTCTGACCACACCACCCAACTCTCTTCCTGCATCGCCCCGTCTGACACAGCTGACTACGCCCTGACTCTGATTCAACAAAACCATTCCCTCTCCCACATCCATACCATGGCCTACGAACCTGTTGCACCCAGATACGAACAACCGCCACCGGCATTGACCAACATGGGGAGCAACAACAGGGCTTCGTTCCTCAGTTATATGAGCAAGATGTCTGCTTCTGCAGCATCCGCAGCATCAGCTAGCAGTCTATCAGCGGCACAGACAGCCCAAAGCACAGCAGACGCAGAGAACTATTCGAGCGAATCATCTTCCGAATCGCAATCGCAGACAAGGGTCACTCTGGGTGATGCCGTGCCAGAGACGACAGCATCAAACCCGACAGCATCACAGACAGATAGCAGTGGATCTTCAATTACTAGTCCTGCGACACTATCAACCCAACGCCCCACATTCGCAACTTCAGTAGCAACAAACTCAGCGGCCTCAGAGCATGGCCCGCACTACCCGGACAGTTCGCTGCAAACAGCAGACAGAGGTTATCACTCCGGACCATCCAGCGGCAAAATCGCAGCCGCAGTCATAATTCCTCTCGTCTTCCTCCTCGCATTGGGTTTCGGACTCTTCTATCTTCGTCGCCGTCGCCGTCGCCGTGCCGCTGCCCTTGCAGGCCAACCTTACCATCACCACCCCATGACCGACCGCAGTCCCTTCTCCAAAGAAGCCGCTCTCGCCAAACCGGCACCCCGACACCCAAACCCCAGCGGAGCTCCAGCTCCAATCCTCACCAGCGCCACAAACAATACTTACTATACCGGCCTCTCCACGCCAACCACTCCAAGCCGCGCCTCAACTCAGACTCGCGGTCGTAGTAACGATTCAACCCGCCCTGGGGCACAAACAGCAAGCATCTACGAGATCCCTCCCCCAGCGTATCAGCAACACGCACCGCCCGGATCAACGCCAACTCTCCCTCAACTCTCCTTCGCCGCAGACCCCTTCATGGACCCGGTCTCTCCCATCTCAACATCAGACCACACCTCTGCCACATCTCCAACAGGCGCCGCCCTTGTTGCCTTGTCGGGAAGAGACACAGCCTTCACAGCAACCTCCCTCTCACCGGCTCAGAACACCGTGCCACGACCCAACATCAGCCGCGCAGGCACAATGCGCAGCGTCACGAGTGTTACCAGCGATATGTACTCTGACACCGCGAGTGTGCGGTCTGCGCGGCCGGAGAGATTCAGCGGGGCGACGGCGCAGGTCGTTGGCAGTGGTGGGAATGCGAATAGGTTGAGCGGTGCGAGCTTCGCGCCGGGGTCCATCGTGCGAGATCCGTTCGGTGATCCCAAATGAGTGTGAAGGTTTGTGGTGATGAGATGGTGTGGCGGTCTGTTCCTCATGAGTGGCCATTTTGTTTATATCTTTTTTCTTTTCTTTCCTTCTCATGAAGCGGTGGCGTTGTGGCATGATTTGCTTACACGGGGTAGGGTCTTGCTGGCTATGTACAAGCGGAAGCATGAGGCTTTGGCTGAGAAACGAGGGCGATTAGGTACGATTATACTAATGCATTTGAAATTCTGTACCATGACAGTAGGGCCCTTGTCGCCTGTTCCGGACGCCTGCAGCATATTATGGCAGCCTGTACCACGACGAGTGGATGGAAACCAATTATGACATCCTTGCATGCATAGTAAGTGTTGCTATCTCAGATGTTCAGACGTCCGGCAGACGCAAACATCCTCTTGGTCCGTCCCGGAACCGGAGCAAACGCATCCGAAGCTGGTCCGCTCCTCGCGCTTTCATAACGCAGCTTTCCTTGGCGACACATTGCACGACTGCTTACTCACCATCACCCGTCATTCCCAGCACGTAATCTCGATACTTTGCTGGCTTACGCATCGCACAAATTGTGGGGTCATGTATCGATACCAATGTCCCAAATAGGTAATCAGTCAGGAAAGCTTCAACATGTCTTCATCGATTATATATACTCGATCTGATGGACTACCAAAGGCTCAGCACATCCTTCAATAATCCAGCTCTTCCAGGTCCAACGAACGAATCTTCAATAATTCAGCAAACATCTTCACCGATCAACCATGTCTCAACCCACCGGCATCCAAACCATCTTCGGCGGCGCCCAATTCCAACGCGAAGGCCGCTTCGCAGACCCAGCCACCCTGCTCAAAGCCTTCGACGCGCTGGAAAAGGCCGGCGTCCGCAAAATCGACACGGCACACATCTACGGCGCCAGCGAAGAAATCCTCGGCCAGACCGGCGGCAGCGCGCGCTTCGCCATCGACACCAAAGCTCCCGGCGGCCTCGTGCCGGGATCGATGACTGCGCAGGGCGTGCAGGGCTTTGCGCAAAGGAGCAAGAAGCTCCTTGATGTCGAGCAAGTCGATGTGTACTACATCCATCTTCCGGACGTGGTCCCCATTGAGGAGACGTTGGCTGGTGTCAACGAAGCCTACAAGAAGGGCTGGTTCAGGCGTTTTGGACTGTCGAATTTCCTTGCGGACGATGTGCAGAAGATCTACGATATCTGCGAGCGGGAGGGTTACCCTTTGCCGTCGGTGTATCAAGGCGATTATTCTGCAATTGCGCGCAAGCAGGAGGAAGAGTTGCTGCCGTCGCTGCGGAAGCTGGGCATCGTAAGCCATCAAGTTCTATCCATCGAGCTCAACGAACCAACGATATACTGACCTAAACATGAAGAGCTTTTACGCCTACTCTCCCCTCGCCGGCGGCTTCCTCACCAAGTCCGCCTCCGATATCACCGCCCGCAAAGGTCGCTTCGACCCATCCTCCACGTATGGCGATGCTTACAACAAGCGCTTCAACAAACCTTGCTTCCTCGAAGCTCTCGAGAAGTGGGCTGCGGTGGCGGAACAAGAGGGCACGACAAAAGCCGATCTCGCGTATCGCTGGGTGAAGTACAACAGTGCTCTCAAGCCGGAGTTCGGAGATGCCATCATCATTGGAGCGACGTCGTTGGAGCAGTTGAAACAGACTCTTGCCGGTATCGATGCTGGCCCTATTAGTGACGCTGCGGCGAAGGCTATTGATGAGATTTGGGCGGGTGTCAAGGACGAATCTGCGCTTGATTTGATCCATCAGTGATTTTGGCCGGGTCGTTTGCAGGAGCGAAGGTTGTTATTCTAACTCATCTAATCAGAGGAGGTGCAACGGCCGAAGACATGAGTTGACATAGCTAGTACGATGAAAGTATCGCTGATCACAATCCAGACAGTTCCCTTTCTCATTGAGCGATGCAGAATATCCCACCTAATACACCAACTTGATATCACTCCTCACAAATCCCTTCAACGGACTGTTTCCCTCCTTGACTACCTGCGCAAACGCATTCGCCACCAAGTTCGCTCCGTCCGGGCTCGTGTGCGTGTGATCTTTGGGATAAAGCTTGTTCGTCGCTGCGTTGCCCAACTTCTTAAATGCCTTCGACGTCGCCGCGAAGTGGTCCACATACGACACGCCCGAAACCTGCTGCGCAACCAGCTGCGCGTACCCAACAAACCTCGGCGCAGCATCGTTGTACACACCACCCTCCCATTGGTTGTTCGGCGTCTGGCTGCTCACGATGACCTTCGCGCCTTTAGCGATGTATGCTCTCGCGGCATCACCAATGTACTTGTTGAAAGTGTACACCTTCTCGCCGGTCTTTCCAGAAGTGCAGACCTCGTTGCCGGTGCCGGCGCAGTCGCTGCGGCCGTTGTCGTTGGCGTTATTCGGCGAGCCGCCGTCGTTGTGTCCGAACTCGATGACCACGATGTCGTTGGCTTTGAGCAGAGGAGTGATCTCGGCGAAGCGGCCTTCGTTCGTGTAGCTGCGGGCGGAGCGGCCGCCGATGGCTTTGTTGACGACAGGAGTGTTGGGATTGAGGTAGGAGGCGAGGTAGGGGCCCCAGCCTGGAAGTATTGTTAGTCTGAGGTCAAGGGGGATTTGATGATGTGATCCTGGGAGGATGTACCATCGGTGCTGCCATCGTTGGCGCCGTTCTTGGCCATGGTGCTATCACCAGCGAGATAGATCGTAGCGTGGGCGAGCTCGAAGGCCGCAGCCAAAGCTGAAAGAGTAACAGCTACTCTCATGTTGGACGTGATTGATACTGGAATAACTCAAGCGTTGCACAGCACACTCGAATCAGTGATAAGCTCGTCGAAGGATGTCAAGGATCACAGCAACACAGACGCTTCCATTCAGCATACTTATACCACAAACCAGAATGCAACCGCCCTCCTCCACCCGACTCAGCCAAGAACCTTCCTCCTTCCGTCCGCCATAGTGCAACAATTTGATTAGCGGAAGAACATTCCTGCAAACCAAACCCTCAGTAGTAGTGTACAACCATATAACCGGAAAGCATGAGACGCGCTTGCGTAGCATCATATAGTGCTCTCGTGTGCTTCCGGAGTCAGGTGGGAAAGGTTGGAAGGGTAGTTGCATGCAGGTACAAACGGAAAGCGGAGGTTGGTTTCAGCCACTTCGGCGTCAATTAAGCCGAACCACTATCCTCATATATAGCGAAGGGGGTTTCCTTGGCTTCTTGGTATGCATATGCTTATATGCAGGTTAGGTTACAGTACATGTACCTCGGTGGAAGTATCAGTTTATGCGGGGTGACGTCGTGGGTTGGAAATCGAATCGTTTTAGCGCGACGTTGCATCGTTCTGCTTTACTGCATGCTTTATGATGAAAGTTTGCCAGCTTCCGCGCATGGCCGGTCGACCGGACTTCTTTGCGTGCGTCTAGCAACACATGTCGACATCGATATCCTCAGTCAAAGTTTCTTCTCGATTTTCCGCTTTCAATTGTTCCGCTATGAAGACGGGAAGGATTAATGATAAGAAAGCAAATGCCATCCTCGGAACGAGGCAGAATTCAAGCCACAAAACCCCTTGAATCCTCGTCATCAAACTCTCGAGAGGGTTCCATCTACACCTTATTAGTAGGCGTGTACTTGTCACCAAAATCTCTATAGCCCTCGCCCTTGACGAAGGTGTGCATCCACGGAAGCTGCGCCTTCTCCTCGCTGAGCTCCCAGTAGAGGTCTGCATGCGCATCGCCATCGACACGGTATTTCGGCGATCCGTCTGCTTTGCGCTCATCGGCGTAGTAGAACCTTCAAAGAGTCAGTACTCATCTTATGCATTTTCGAAACGCTTTGATCAGCTCACCTGTAGCCACGATCCTTGTACGCAGCAGAAGCCGCCCACATCATGTGTGCAGAGCCCGACTTGCCGATTCCACTCTCCAGAAACTGTGGCAGAATTGTGACATTGAGGACATTGCCAGTGTAGATGAAAGTGCGAGAAGCTGACGGCAGGAGCTGTGCGAAGCCTGCGACCGCTTGCTGAGCAGCGACATAGGCACTGTGCAAATTGACAGTTGTATCGCGACTGTAGTCTTCGAAGGACACGGCGAAGGGATGATCGGCCGGCGAGAAGGTCGCGGCGCCGACTATGGATCTGTCAGATCGCCGGCGATATCATGATTTGAACTCCAGACTCACCATTGTACACAACAACACTCGGAATCCCGAACGTCTTCTTCACTCGATCAAAAGCTTTCACCACATCCTCAGTCTTGGTAAAGTCGCTTGGGATGTTCAGCTGGCTGTCGGTACTGTCTGCTTCTTTGACAGAGCGAGCAGCGAGACCGACTTTGTAGCCATTCGAGGCGAACTTCCTAGCGACAGATTGGCCGATGTTGGGGCCTGCGCCGATGATGAGGGCGACTGGAAATTTGGCTGCCATTGTTATACTCGTATGATGCTGTTGTGTTGCTGGTTTGAATATGAGCGTGCTGTGCTGTGATAGAATATCTGCTTCTTGCCAGAGACATGCCAATGATATATCCTGCAATATTGGAGCAGTGCTTGATACAGTGAAAGATCTCGTTCCAGATCTCTGTAATCAGATCCATTTGTCAGCTGCAGGCCTTTGTCAGCCCATACCACGAACGCGCATGGTTCGGACGCCGAAATGATAAAGCACAAAGCCACGTGCGGCTGGATCTCTGTTCTGCATGGTTGCCTGCAGAATGCTCCACGAATAGGACTTGCGAGATCAAGCGACATGTGCTCAGGCTTGAAGGTACTGTAAAACCCAATCGCATATGCTGTCATGGATTTACATGAATGCTTGCAATGCTCACAAAGCAAGGGTGCGAGATTATCCGTCGTGGACAGCGAGTTGAACTTGCAAGCTTTGACGGACGGGTGTACACGAGTCCACGTACAACGATCTTGACATCTGACGATGACAGGTCTGATGTTTTGCTCAGCTGGAATTGTCATGGAGATTTAGTTGTAACCAGATTAGTACTTTAGTACATGCTATGCTAGCATAACCAGATCCATTTTGAATTCGACCATGCCTGCTACCAACTCGGGCTTCGCTCCGCCTCAATCCTCCAATCACGATCAAATAGAAGGCGGCGCTGGACAACATACAATAAAATCCAAATATATTCTCTGTATGACCATCTATGACTGTTTCCACAGACCTCATCTACACCGCATAACACGTAAGTACCATCTCCGCCAGCCAAACCACGAACCACCGATCAGCTCAGCTTAGCTCAAACCAAAAAAAGGCTTCGCCTATATCTCAATTACTGAGAAGTCGGCTTCGCGCCACCCTTGATGAAAAGGCCAGTCTGGGGATCCACAAACTCAGCACCGCACACAGGCTGGACACCCTCCTTGCCGTAGAAAGTGCTGTGGGTGTAAGTGTACTTGGCACCGATGGAGGGGTCAGAAGAGCCGGTGTTCTTCGCGAACTTGGTGGCGTCCCAGTTGGCGGTGTAGAAAGTGCACATCTGGCCCTGCTGGTAGGTGCCGGTGGCGTTGTTCTTGTTCAGAATGTAGGAGCCGAAAGCGTTGCAAGGGTAGGGGTCGGTAGCAGTAGGGTGCTCAGCGTTGTACTTGGTCTGGGCGTCGCAGGCGGTGGCGCAGAGGTTAGGGTCGACGGAGCCGGCCTGGAGGAGCTTGTAGCCGAGGTAGCTCCATCTGTTTTGGCAGTCGTAGAGAGGTGCGTTCATGGCGGTGGTTCCGAGCTTCTGGGGTCCAGTCCAGCCAGCGACGGGGCCATCCATCTTGTAAGAGGTGTATGCGTTGCTGCCAGCGATGCCTACCCAGAACTTGGCGCGCCATTGGCCGGGGTTGGTAAGGGTCTTCTCGTCGAGACCGGTGCCCCAGTAGGAGCACTTTACTCGAAGGGCACCGTCGGGGTTTGGGCAGTCTGTAGCATTAGGACCTACGACAGGGTCACGCTCGAAGTAGATGTTGAAGGAGAGGCAACCAGCTTTGGCATCGCATTTGGCAGCGCAGTACTTGACATCGTACTCTCCGGACTGGATGACGCTGTATCCCAAGTAGTTCATGGCGCTGTTGGCAGCTTGCTTGTTCTTGAAGTTGTTGTAGTAACCACCAGGGGTCTCTGCAGCGTTTGCGGCGGCAGCGATATTCGCATCAGCCTTGAACGCCTCAGGACTAGACAAGTCCACGTTTAAGGGGTTGGAAGATACGGGGCCCTCCGATTTGCAGTTGCCACGCTTGCGGAGAGGCTGGCGAGCAATGCCAGTCAAGGCACGCTTCAGCTTGGAGCCGGTGTTGACAATAACGTTTGCGTCGGCGGCCTCATCGTCGTTGGCGCCGGCCTCACCAGCAGAGTTGATGGGAACATCGGTGGCGGCGGGGAAGACAGAAAGAGGAGTGGCAGCGACCTCAGAAGCGACCACAGCGACGGCAGACTCTGTAGCGTAGGGGATGTTCTGCTCAAGGACACCAGTCGCAACGGTGTAAGTAGGGACCGGGATGTCACGCAGGTCCTCAAGAGGCAGAGAGTCCGGAGTGGGATCAGGGTTGTCGGCAACAGCAACCGGGTCCTGGGCAAAGGCAAGGCTTGCCAAAGCTGGGAAGAGAAGGGAGTAGCGCATGTCTGTGGAGGTAGTGTGTAGTAGTGGAGTTGGGCGTTTTGCTGATGTGGATGGTTAGGAAGAAGAGGCCGTCTGGGGCGCAGATGGACCTCACTTATAGACGTTACACCGCGTCTCTCGCTATCGATTGATGCCGCCGTTAATGTCGCCCTTAGACATGGTAGTCCAGTCACGCATCTCAGCCATGGACAAGACTAGCACACACGGGCATACCGATACAGCTGGGGCATGGCAAGCCACAGCCATCGCATCTCGCGAGACTGACGGTTCTCGCCCATATTCAGTCGCTCGGCAGCAGACAAGCAAAGCCATAGTCCAGAATAACACTGAAGTCAGCCCGCATCGGGCAGAGGACGGTCCTGATGGAGGCTCGAACAGCGCGGGCTACATGAGTCCATGACATGTGCCACGAGACATAGAGTTCCAGGTACCGAACTCTCAGGCGCGGATCATGGTCGGCACGTGGGAAAGCATCCTAGCGTGGCGCCGGCAGCAGTGGGCGATGGCCCGAAGCATTCTTAAAAGAGACGGTATGGGACAGGAACAAGGTGTTGCTCAAATCGTTGACTCCATGTGGCTGATGCCCGCCTCTCAAGGGGGCTAGCCGCGGCCACTTCCGCTATCTAAAGACGCCCAAATCAGTAGTCAAAGCATTTATCGATTTTCCTACCGCCACTTCTGCCGCGGATCCACCGCTAAATCAGCCTCATCATTTGCCCTTCGCACAACTCCGTAGTTAGCAGAAAGAAAATAATCCGATGCGCAGCCAAAGAGAAGTAGTCACTTCCTGAAACTTGGCATCTGCACTCCACTCGGCCCAAACCTGGAGAGCTCCAGATCGTCGTTAAGCGAGAGATCACTAGGCTAACGTGCGGATATCTCCAGCCTGCGTCTGGAAATGGATAAGAATAGGCCTTGTGGCTGATGTTTTTTGTAGCTGAAGTAGGCCGCTGCCCCATCACATATGCTGGTGTCGACTCGCATCACAACTTTTCTGCGACCCAGGCTGGGCCATTGCTGCTCACGTGTCGTCTCAACAAGCGAAAGCATTGGTGATGATTGATCCATGGCTTGCTTGCCCAGAGAATTGCAGCATTCATGATTCATCCCTTGTCGCGATGGGTCTTGCTGCGCTTCTGCAATAATGCTTCATGTGTCGGCGCAAAGCCCGCTCACACCGATCAAGATAGAACAAGGTCACTTCAAATGCACCAATAGTACTGGAAATACTAACCAGGAGAAACAACACGCGGAAAACTCGATCGGTCCACTCACGTGTTTATTCATATTCCGAAAAACGATGTAGATGCTACAAAAAAGTATATATGCGTCTTCTAACAGATTCTTCACCTCAGAAAGTGCCCGAAAAAAATGTTCTTTGAGCGTTGTTGTTGCAGCAGTCAGCCCTGACGGGGAAAAGCCCGCCAGTCGGTCGATTTTGTCACACGAGTCAAGAAGACAAGCCACAATGCAGTCAGGCGCTGCAGAGTCGTGCTTCGGAGGCTTGAGGTTCTAGCCATTTAAGCCCTGACAGCGCGGCGAGCGCGAGCAGCGCTGCCACCAATGTACTGGACCTCGCAGTCCTGCTTGTTGTCGGTGGTGGTGGAAGCGGACGAGTCGGAGGAAGCGGTGCCCCAGTTGCCCCAGCCACCCTGGGAAGCACCGCCCTGCTGAGAGCTCTGGGCAACAGGAGCACCACCCCACTGACCGTTAGGAGCACCGGAGCTGCCGCTAGGAGCAGCACCCCACTGGCTGGCGCCGCCGGAAGCAGGAGCGCTGGCAGAGGGAGCCTGGGCGCCAGTGGAAGCAGAGCCAGAGGAAGCACCAGCAGCAGTAGAAGCACCAGTCGAGGCAGAGCCGCTAGCAGCAGGAGTCTCCATCTCGGTGGAAGACTCGCTGGACTCAGGAGCCTCAGTGGTGTTGCCAGAGGAAGAGGAAGCGCCAGAGGAGGAAGAGCTGGAAGAGGCGGAGGAGGAGCCGCCAGATGAACCGCCAGTCCAGACGGCAGGGCCGGGCATGGTGTAGCCGGGGTCAGAGCCACCCCAGATGCTGTAAGTGAAGGCAGGGTCCTCAGCGGTGTAGACACCAGGGATTTGGACCATGGGGCCGGGGGTGCCGCTGCCACCGCCAGAGACGTTGATCTGGGCGCACTCCATGTAGAACTGGGACTTGCCGACGTGGTTCTCGTGGATACCGACGTGCTCGAAACGGACGAGGTACTCGCCGTCGGGGATGTCCTTGGGGAGGGTGAAGGACATGTGGTCCTTCTGCCAGGTGCCCCAGGAGGTGTCGACGTTGGCAGGGCCGTTGTCTGGGCCAGACTCCCAGACCTTGAACCAGTCACCGTCACCCTTGTAGTCAGAGACGGAGCCGGGAGCCTTGGACATGTAGATCATGCCGGGGCCGGGGTGCTCAATGACCTCGTTGAACCAGATCTTAGCACCGATCTCGTCACCGGCCTTGACATCGGCAGTCTTAGCAGGGGAGTTGAGGGCGCCAGAGTTGCAACGGAGGTTCTCAGAGTTGATGACATCGGCGGTGAAGGACGGCATGTAAGTGTTGTCGTTCTTGCGGATGTAATCGTAGTCACCACCAACGGTGGCACCGTTGACCATCAACTGGGAGAAGATGTAGTGGCCGTGGACCATGGGCGCTGCCAGCAGCGCCGCGGCGAGAGAGTAAAGCGGCTTGGGGAACATCTTTGGAACTCTCTTTTTCTGTGTGACAAGTCGTTTTTGAGAGTGGGATGGAATCTGAAGAAAACGAAAGAATGAATTGCTACCGGAGCAATGAAAGAACGAGTGAATGTGAGTGAGTGAGTGAGAGAGATGATTCTGTTATTCTGCTGCGAACAGAGACAGCATATATACCTACTTCCAGCCTTGCAGTGTTGTCCGCTATCACCGCAATAAGGAGAGATGCTGGGATGTAGTTTGACTTGGCGGATCGCTTTTGGAGGAGTGCCATTTCCGCGCGACACTCGCCTGTGAAATAGCAATATATTCACAACGCTAACCGACCGGGTAGCAGTCCATTTTGCAATATAGACCGATGAAGAGTCGCACATAGCGCTGTGCTGCGCACAAATCGTGGAGACGAGTTCAGTCGTGCAAGTGGTCCAGAGCGCGTTGTAAAACGTGCCCAGTCCTTGGCAGTTGGCTCAGCAGTTTCAAGTCCTACAAGCGACAAATAATTCGACATTTTCTCGTCATCGGCCAGGCTGGGGGAGCGCGTTGTCGAATATCGCCAGGACAGCATGTCGATATGCTGCTATACAATGCCGATAGATTGGCCGTGGTTTGTGCTTTCGAAAGGCATGTTTTCCAGTATAGGCAGGCCGGTGTTTTCACACTGCAAGTCTGGGTTGCTCAGTCAGCGGGTTCGCTGCAAACTGCTCGCTGCCCCTTGCCCAGCGTCCGTATCGCTTTTCCGCCCCTGTGCTGGCCGAACACGTCGGCGAATGGCCGGTCCGAAATTAAACGGCGCCATCTCCGATCCGCTGAAGGGGGACTGAAGGGGATTTGTTTAGTTCATCGCAAAGTGCGCTCGATCCTGAGGTATGGTCTTGGGGTGGAAAGAATGAGAGACACTGCAAGGAAAACCAAACTCGAGGGGGAGGTGAGGTCAACTTAAATGGCAAGAACCTGCTCACGATGATCAACCTAGGGCATAGGGTTTGCACAAGTAGGGCTTCCAATGCAATAGGGTTATGGGAGGAAATTGTGGTTGGTTGCACGCCGACGCAAAACGAGGGCTGCTTGGACACGGCAGCGCATGTGTGTGGGCAATAATGTAGATTTTATATGCTCGGTCAACGACTACAGGTCGTCTGGGATTATGCTCATACCTGCTCAATGCTACCTTCTGGCACAAGCTACCTTCTGGCGCGAAACTTACACGGCCGGCGATTCTCAACTTCCACAGAAACCATCCGTTTCCGATGTCTTCAGACCGTCGCACAGGTTCCTTGCAGGACTTACCCGCGACATGTGGCGCTACAGATCCTCCGTCCTTGCACTACAGTGTCGCATTAGGGTTTGCGACGTTGACGTGCCGTCCTGGACGACATTGAAGTAGAGGCATTCTTTGCAAAAGCATACTTTATTTGTTGAGTTAAGGGATCTACGTAACCTTGTTCGCAGGGCGTCCGATCCAGGTATATCAAGGTTCACAAGGTTCACAAGCACTCAGATGTAAAGCGAGAGTTCACAGCTTTTGAAGCAAATTGAGCTTGTTTCGACGGTCTTCATGGTATCATACCGTATCCACAAAATCCATACATTCATCATCACTAAAGCATGCTACACCTTCGCCCGATCATCCGGCACCACAGTCTGCATCTCAGGATCGCTGTCTTCCTCTTTAGCCTGGATCTCACTTCCACCAACATTCCAATTTCCAAACACCGCAAGCAGCGTAAACGGCACCGTGAAAGCCCACAGCGCAAAGCCCAAGATCATCTGGTTCTGATTAGGCCAGTGCGTGGCTCCAACAGCATACGCAATCGTACTCCCGATTGACTCCCACGATCTGAGGATACCAGTAGTCCGAGCGATATCGCCATCTCCCTGCGCGCCCTTGATCTCGGCCATCAACCAGTACACATATGGTTGCAAGATCTCATAGAAGAACTTGAAGCACAGGTAGACGGCAAAGGCGGAGTTGAAGAATGCGCCGTCGCCGATGTCAAAGGAAGGCGCTTCGGACATTGATGAGAGGCGCACTCGGATTATGGCCATCCAGATCCAAGATGCCGTCGCCGTGGCGAGGACGAATAGGTATACTGCTTTTGACTTGGTTAGTCTTGGGAAGCTCTTGATGTCCAGGACGAGGCCGGTCAGGATGTTGGCCAGTGCTCCAATGATGGCCGTGAGGAATGATGCGAGTGCTCGAGAGCGGACGGTGAAGTAAGCTGCCGCATATGTCAGTACATTCCAGAACTGTCTACGATCGGACCAAATGACTTACTGGTAAGGTAGTTGCCCTAGTACGTCACGCCAAACTGACCAGCCAAGAACACAGGAATAAGCAGCAGCATATACTTGTTGCGCAATTGCTTCCAGATAGCCCGAGCCTCAATGCCGAATGTAGTCTTCTTCATATACGGTATCTGCGTGCCATCGCTTCGGATCACATTCTGTGGCTGCGACAGCAGTAGTGCGAGCGGCGCACCCAGCGAAGAGATGGCGACGAGACCAAGGTAAGTGGTGTAGGTGACCTTGCCCTTTTCGGAAGTCTTGACGTTCAATGCCAATGAGATGGCACCTCCGACCAATGGTCCCATCTGGCGAATGCCCATCCAGATGCCAACGTATCTGCGATCAGTCAGTCTTGATGTCCTGATCAATATCGCAATATTACAACTCCAACTAGCCTTCCTCTCTTCTCCGCCTCCGGGTATCCAACCGCAATAGCAGCTTCGCTCGCCCACAACAACGATGCTCCAATACCACACAGGGCAGCTCCAAGGAGCAGGAACCACTCATTGCCGTATCTGTTATTGCAATACAGTCCCGCCGCATAAGGAGTGTAGAAAGCAGCACCAATGAACAGCGTCCACTTCGCCGTGAGCTTGTTGCTGACGCCGCCTGCGAGGAAACATCCAACGGACATCAGTCCGTATGTGAGCGCGTTGGCGGCATTGTTGAGGTAAGGCTTGTCGAGAAATGTCAGTGAAAAATGTTTCTTCAAAAAGCATCCATCCGGACGCAGCAAGTTTTTGGCGAAAACCAACCTTAGCATTTCCACCAGCTCCCAAGTTGTTAAGCGCAGTCCATACCCGGCTCGCAGAAAGCAACCAAGCCAACAATCACAATCTGGAAAAGCGTAGATCGATAGAGCGTCGAAAGGCGCCCAAGCGAAACCATGATTATGTCCAGAAACCGAGAAATGAACGAACTGATCAACCAAGACTTGCCTCTGAAAATACAAGACTTACATTTTGCGCCATATGCCAATTTTATATGTATTCAAGCCTCTCAACCAGCGCACACTCAACACAGAACGTCATCATCGCACGATTTACCTTTACAATTCACCGACAAGGATCACGTCGACGACTTCCAAGATTTGGGAAAGAATATTTGATGAAATAATAATAAAATTAGCCCAGCTTCAAAGATCAAGGCCGCACTTCTATGCTCTAGTTTTTCAAACAACACGTTGGAACCGACTCGCGAGTCTATGTGTATCCATGCCATCTTGTCAACGACAGCAACACTCCAAGAGTATCCCATCATACAACCAACGCCAAACACCGCGCTCATGCAAAAGAAAATTGCCTCGCTCTTCACAAAGGTATACCGCTTTTCGTGTGACCTACTAGGCCACATTGATATTATTCCCATCTCTTACACATGTGGACCCTTACGCGTAGTTGACAAGAGTCTTCTGGGCGCCGTTCTTGTACAAGCTGTCAAGAGCCGTGGTAAGCTCGCCCATGAAGCCCTTGTCGTCGCGCAAGTCGTCACCGAAGAGGTTGCGGATGCCCATGAGGTTTTCGGGCAGGTGGCCGCCGTCGCGGGCCTTGGCCTGCAGGTTCTTGATGTCGATCTCGTCGGTCTCCTTGATGGTGAACTCCTTGCCGGCCTCGTCGTAGCCGGAGAGGTAGCGGAACCAGGCGGCGACGACAAGTGTGAGGCGGCGGGGAGTAGGGTTGCTGGCCATGATGTGCTCGGCGATGGAGGGCATGATGAACTGGGGAAGCTTGCCGGAGCCGCCGATACAGAGACGGGCAATCTCATCCTTGAGTGTAGGGTTGCAGAAGCGGGCCATGAGGGTTTCGCAGTACTTGTCGAGGTCGACGCCGGGAATGGCGGGGAGCAGAGGCTTGACCTCGTCGTGCATCATCTTGGAGATGAACTTGTTCCAGGTGGGGTTGGCGAGGACCTCGTCGACGTGCTTGTAGCCAGCGAGGTAGGCGAGGTAGGCAATGGCGGAGTGGGAGGCGTTGAGGAGACGGAGCTTGTGCATCTCAAACTGCTCAACGTCGTGGACCTTAGAGACGACTTGGACGCCGACCTTCTCGAAGGGCGGGCGACCATCGCAGAATTGGTCCTCGAGCACCCACTGCATGAAAGGCTCGGTGACCACGGGCCAGGCGTCCTCGAGAGCAAACTCGTTGAGAAGGACGGCCTTGTCCTCATCGCTGGTGCGGGGAGTAATACGGTCAACCATGCTGTTGGGGAAGGCACCGTTCTGCTCGATCCACTCAGCAATCTTGGGGTCCTTCAGCTTGGCGAAGGAGATGCACATGGCGCGGCTGATGCTGCCGTTCTTCTGCATGTTGTCGCAAGAGAGGACGGTGAAAGGCTTGAGGCCGGCGGAGTGACGGCGGACGAGAGCCTCGTAGATGTAGCCGAAGAATGTGCTGGGAGGAGCCTCGCCCTTGAGGTCAGAGGCAAGGTCGGGGTGGTCGGCCTGGAGCTCGTGTGTGTTTTCATTGTAGAAGTAGCCGCTCTCGGTGATGGTCATGGAGACGATCTTGGTGTCAGGGTGAGCCATCTTGGCGATGACCTTCTCGGCGTTGTCAGGAGCGAAAATGTACTCTGTGATGCTGCCAACGACATGTGCGCGGTTGCCTTCGGCGCCACGCTCAAGGCATGTGTAAAGGTTGTCCTGAGCTCCGAGAACGTCACGCATGGTGGCATCCCATTTGGTCATGCCGACACCGCAGATCGACCAGTCGCTCTGCTTGTATTGGGAAAGGACACGCTCGACGTAGACTGCCAAGTGGGAGCGGTGGAATCCACCAACACCGACGTGGACGATACCGTGCTTCACATTCTCGCGGTCGTAATCGCAAGCTGTGACATTGTTCTTTGTGATTTCAGGAAGGTTCTTGCTAGTCAGCTTCAGAAAGCCGGAACCGGTACTGTGAGGCATGTTGTGGTCGTTGTGCTAGGTCGTAAAATGTAAAGATGTCGTATAAATCGTGATTTGGGTATGGAGAGAAGATAGGAGAGGAGTAATGTGGGAGAGAGGGAAGAGGAAACGCGTACTGACCGCCTTTCAAAGAGAGAGCGTTGTTATCTATCCTGGCCGATCCAGGGTATGATGCAATGAACGCTGCCATGTCATCAGGGTGGGCCGTTGGTCCTAATTTTTTCGGCGGAGTGGGTCCAGGTGTTGAGAGTCTAGAGACCGGGTTACTTCCCGGATCACGAAGGTCGGTCAGAGCGGTCGGCCATGTGCCGCCTGGCTGAGATGCGTGCGCACTGAATTCTTTCGGCTTCTGGCTGCACTCATGGTATTGCTTTGATCCATACTATCGCTGATACATCGTATTTCTCGTGGATGTACCTTTGTACCAGGTGATGTTGCCACAAGGACAGACTGTTCGCTCAAGCTTCCGTCGAGCTTGCAGAGCTTTCAGCCTCATCGTATCTCGACGAGCGTCTCTCATTGGCTTGATGTTTAATCACGTGACATACGCGTGGCGATCAGGGTTTCGGTTTTTGGAAGGAAACTTCCAGGGCGAAGGTGACGAGATTGGCCCAAGGATGCAAACTCCGAACCGGTAGGGCTAGACGACCACCAGAGGCGGCCCAAGAGCGGAAATTTTACCAGACTCTAGGTTACCACGCGTTTCAGCATGTTTTACCCTGCATTCAGGCGGCGTTGAGAAGGTTGTTTCCTGCCACTCTGGCTCACCTGGCCTGAAGTGTCTGTGAGAATAAGTTTTCTGTCCCCAGCATGTTGCTAGTCTTCTCCGGATCTGTAGCCAGGCCCGTGGGGTTACCGATGTTGCCGCGAATTAATCGCGCGGGTACGGTGAACGCCAGCAGATGTTTAGGTTGGCATGGGGTACGAGGGGTGTTGGTGCGTCTACTATCTTGGATCACACCGCTGTCTCGGCCGCGACTTGGGCGTCGAGGGCGTAGAGGGCGTGGCAGGCAATGTATACCGCAATGGGAAAGCCGTCTTCTGCGCGGTTGACAGGACGATGAGAATGTGCCTTTCTGCGAACCGCTTGCTCGGCCTCGGTGAGAACGCCAGGCGCGAGGTCAAACGATCGAAACAGACTTCACTGGCAGTGGCCACGTTTGCTGAGATAATCTCAATGTCGTACGGTATTTTTGGCATGAGAGTTTGGATCGAACGTACACCTGACCTTCTATCGAAATTTGTGAGCCGGCTTGGAAATTAGATCTGGGAAATTGTGGCGAGAAGCAGGAACGATCACGCGTCGATGCAATATCCTTGTCAGCAATCCGGAACACTTGCACATATTCCTACGGGTCACAGCATCTATTGGAACATAATTCAAGTCCATTGAATTCCGCATGCGCTTCTTGTAGCAGTTTTTCGATGCATGCTCCGATGTCAACCCTAACCCGCCTTACACTCAGATCAGTATGTCTGTGAATATACGTATGAACACCCTGCATTGGAAAGACACAGACATACATGTATAGAAACGCATCTAGACCAATGCACTAGATACTTTGTGTCCGAACGTACACATTCACATGCATTAGATACAAGACCGACGCCATTGAACAGCAAGAATCACCACAACACTCGACCTTCGAAATGATAACCCCGGAGTCGGCACATACATATATACTTACACAGTCTTATCTCTTTCAAACGACTAATATATCTCCTATCTTAGTAAATCTACTTCCCAACCCTTCCATCCGGCCACCGGACCTCGCACTCCTCATTGCTAACAATTGTCAAATCCACATCTACAATATTCTCCGCAATCCACTTTGTATTCCCACTATCGCTCTCATCATACGTCCTCAGACTCTCCTCCATATTGCTCGCCTTACCCTTACTCAGCCTCCTCTCCGCCACCCTCTGGCGCACCAGCTCAGGTTTGACCTCAATAAACCACCTCGCATCAACCAGCGGCGCGCGGATCTGAGTATAAGGTTCTTGGTTCGCGAGCATGTAAATCCCCTCGAAGACCACAACCTCCGCGTCGGCGTGCACGCTTTCGCCGTCGGGAATAGGTTCGAATTTACCATCCTCATCGACGCCAGGGCAGCTCAGCTCATGCCCGGGCCCCAGCTCGCGCAGCTTGTTCAAGAACTCAACGACAGCGTCGCCATCGAAGGTGTCAAACGAGCCCTTGTGCTTCTTCTGCTCGTCGGTTAGAACGTGCGAGGGTTTGACGAAGCCTTCGATGGAGACGGCCTGGGCTTTGAGGCCGCGCTTGGTTACTGCGTCGGCGATGGAGGACGCGATGAAGGTTTTGCCGCTGCCGGGGCCGCCGGCGAGAGCGATCAGGGTGCGACGGTGGGACTTCTGCTGGGAGTGCAGGTGGAGGATGTGCTCCGCGAGGAGGGAGGCGAGGGCTTCAGTTTTCATTTTGGGTGGGTGTTTTGACTTTTGGTGTGGCTTAGGTGATGGACTGGGATGGGATGGGATGGTATGAAACGAGGTGCGAGTTGCGACTATGAATACACTGAAAGTTATACCTACTACTTTGCACTGGCTGTCATTTTGCCGTCAAGGAGAGATGCGCATCACTATGTTGTTCATAGGGTTGAGAGGGCATCTGGTTGTGACAGTCCATGTACGCTCTCATGACGGCCATCTGGTTGTGACAGTCCATGTACGCTCTCATGACGGCAATGTGAAGCTTGGATACCTCCATAGAACAAGTGGATTGCGTGTGGTCCCCAAAGACCCTGTATGACTTCAGAGTGTCGTTGTATTGAGTGGAGAAAAGATCCACAGCGTTCCTTGCGCAATGTCTGTGATGTTGTTGTTATGCGGAGACAGCTCCACGTGAACACATCTCAAAACTGATTTTCTCTTTATGAACGTAGCGAATTCCTGAGCAATCCCAATCAAATGTTGGCCAAACACCACAGGTGATGAGCCTTGATACATGATGTGGTGCAGCGGAGACGCCCAATTCCTCCCCTCACCAAGAGATTCAATGATAACGACTTCCTCACTCCCCCGAGGTCACGCGTTTCATTCGATGCTCGGCCGTCAGAGTCTCCATACTCGACGCTGAGTCTATCACATATTAAATCCACACCTGATGAAGCGGACGCGCAGAGTGGGTGTGGTGGGTTATCTGACGAGGTTACCTCCGGTTACGGTTTTGCTATTTTGCTATAGCTATAGCTATAGCTATAGCTTTAGTTTTTTCTTCTTTTGGTAAATCCGTTTCGCAAGATAGACTACTGAACTAGAGGCAACACAGAATGTCGAGCGTCCTGTTTTCCCCCCATCAATCTGGCTCAGGTTGACATGATCAACTAAGAGCATTAGAAAAGCGAGACGAGCTCAATCTCCTCCTATTTTTATATTGAACCAAATAGCTTTGTAGGATGATTATCATATTCAATCGGATTATGCACTGGTCTACAATTTCGAGTCGCGCACAACATAGCCAATCCTAGGGAAGTGCAATTGCACGCCTGAGTCGAGGCTGAGAACGACCTCGTGCTTGCCCGCACCGGTGAGCTTGCCCTTCTGAGGATGCACGCCAGGCTTCGTGCTAAGCGAGTGTTAGCTTTGCGCATATCACAACAGGTTCCGGCAACATACTCCGCGCTATCCACGACCACATTGGCGTTTTGCGCAATGCCCAGGGGCTCGTTCTGAGCGACACTAAGACCGCTGGACGAAAGACCAGCGTTCTTGATCGCCTTGATCGCAGCGTCCTTCTCAAGAGTTTCGTGCTTAGGCTTTGGCAGGGACGAGATCAAGTTCCAGACTTTAGGGAAGGCCGACTTATCGAGCCCTGGGTATCGCTTCGCAGCGCCCAGTCCTGCAATGGCGTATCAGTCTCAATATTGTTCCACTCTCGCGCAATGGTAAGCCTACCTATCAAGACCCATCGGAGGACCCAGACGACATGAATGTCGGCCATGCTGAGCTTATCACCACCAATGTACGGTCCATCTGCAAGGAACACCTCCTCCACGGTCGCAAGCCTGCTCTTCAACCCTGACAGCGCCGTCGGCTCCAAGCTCTTCAAGAGTTCCGGCTTCGCAATGATCGGGAAAATCGTCGCGCGGTCTTTTGAGAACGTCGGATCGGTGACTGCTTGAGGGGGCAGCAGCGGCAGGACGGAAGCGAAGGTATCGTTTCCCCATATCTCGAAAGCCTTGTCCGCTTTGCTTGTCGCGATCTTGTTCTTTCCGCCAAGCTGGTTGAGGATCACGTCGATGATGGCGGAGGAGTCGGCGTAGACATCGCGACCGACGGCGAGGAGGGGGATGCGGCGGTAGGTGATGTCCAGCGCTTCGAGGTCGGGTCGCGGCAGGACGGCGGGCTGAGGGAGCTCAGAGTAGGAAATACCAGCGGCGGTAAGGAGGAGGTGGACCTTCTGGCCGTAGGGAGAGGAAGCGTAGGAGAAGAGGATGACGGGTTGCTGGGAGGACATGGTGTCTGCTGTAGGAATGTGTCGTTGTTGTAATGGAGGGAAAGGGGGTAGAGGCTTGAACGATCGAGAAGGCGATTGACCTACGTGTAGATATGCACTCTTCGCAGTTCTCAGGAGTGATAAATAGACTGCGTGCTGCGTAATATTATCTGCTCAATAAATGTCGTCAATGGCCGGTTCGGGTGTCGAGAGCAGCACATCATAGCTCACCTAGAGGCGGGGAGCTGAATGTCGCTTTGCTTTGCCGAGCCGAGGTACTGTATCTTTCTCCTAGACTCGACATTGCATTCCAACAAAGGATTCAACTGAATCAAATGCATCTCCACGACTCGCTCGGACGAAGGTGACTTCGCCACAGTGTCACGACATGCTGTCCATGTCTCACATCAATGCGACTTCGAAGAGGTGAGACTAGATGTACACGCAGCATGAACGGAGCCACGCGCCATGAATTTGATTCTCAAACCCCCCACGGATCGAAATCATATAGTACAACTTGTCTCGGGATCAGATCTGCTTGGGGATACTTCTAACTGAAGGATTCAGTTGAGTGGCACAATATCTCAAAGAAAACATCAGAGGTCAGCAAGTAAGTGAAACATGTATCTTGTACGCGTTGATGCTTGATGCCGACCTCTGCCAAGGCGGCACTCCAACCAGCTTCATGCATACCACAGATACCGCGCGCGTATGCATGCACGAAGGTGGAGAAGCAGCATAGGCGAGATCCAATGTGGCGCAGACTTGAGAATTGACACCAGCTGGGTCAGCTACTGCTGTGCCTGCTCGCTGGATCCTGTTATCCAATACCGAGTACGATGCACATCCTAGCGACTGCAAAAGTATAATGGAAGCTGCCGGTACCGCCGTTGGTATAGCTTCACTAGGCATCCAGGTATGCCAGGGTCTCTTGTCATACTACGAAGCATGGCGGAGCTATCATCAAGACATCTGTGACGCCTGCAACAAGGCCAGCGAACTGGAGAAGACTTTCGCACTTCTGAATGATACGCTGCAAGGCCCGGACCTGGAGCCTGAGAGGCGGACGAGAGTGGCAGAATGTCTGACTTCTTGCAAGACGGGCCTTGATCGCTTTCAGAAGAAATACCTCAAGCTCTCAGGCGTCACTAAACTGTCAGGAACACGGGAAAAAGCAGCAGCTGCTGCGAAAAGGTCTCTTTACCCTTTCAAGGTCAGCACTCTCGCAAAGCTGACGGAGATGGTTGAAGATCTTGTTCGCCATCTATCTTTCGCGGTTCAAATCCTCCAGGTCAGTTTCATGAAGGACTCGCGCAGCGACATTGCTGCAGTGGGCGCCATGACGCAGAACCTGACTTTCAAGGTCAGCTCCTTGCAGACGGAATTCGCAATCTGGCAAAAGGACGACAAGTATCGCAGAGTTATGACATGGCTTGATGCGCCAGACCCAGCGACCAGCCATAACACAGCACGGCACAAGCACGACGCTGGCACTGGTTCCTGGATTCTTGGATGTGATAGCTACTTGCATTGGCTACAAAATCCTGGAAGTCATCTATGGCTAAATGGCAAAGCTGGCTCTGGGAAAACCGTACTATGCTCAACTATGATCCAGGACCTTGACACTTATGACAAGATGACTCGCGATGTCATTTTGGCATACCTTTACTTTTCATTCTCGGAGGCGAATAAACAGAATTTTGACAATTTGCTTGCGTCACTGGTCACTCAGCTTTGTAACAGCCAGCCGCCTTTCAAGCATCTCGAGAAGGTATACGACAAGCAGATGAAATCATCTAGGACGCTTCTAATCGAGACCTTGTCAATCGCTTGCAAGCAGTATGGCCAAGTTGTCATCGTGCTGGATGCTTTGGACGAGCTGCCCGAAGGCAAGGAACGGCGAGACGTTCTGGCATACCTTGCGGAGCTGAAGCGTAGCGCGACAAATGTCAAGGCTATTGTGTCAAGCCGCAATCTAGCAGACATCGAGGAGTCGGTGATGTCATATGGTGCAGTCTCATTGCCGATTGATCTGGCCCAGGTGAACGAAGACATCAGACTTTACGTGGCAAACCAGTTCAGCCAAGCCCCAAGATTGCAGTCGTGGCGGCCTGAGATGCAGCGTCGGGTCCAGGAGACGATCCACGTAAAAGCAGACGGAATGTAAGTCCTCTTAACTAGTCGTATATGAGTTGCACGTGCTTACTATGCGATGCCACAGGTTCAGATGGGCATACTGTCAGCTTGAGAGTCTCAAGCAACTCCGATCCACAAGGGAAAAGTCTATAGAAGACGCCCTACACCGTCTCCCTGCTGATTTAGATGCTACTTACGAGAGAATGCTTGCTCGAATTGATTCGTATAGTCTCGAAGAGGCCTTGACCATGCTTAGATGGCTGTCCTTTGGAGCGAGTCCACTTACACTAGGCGAGCTTCAAGAAGCTCGACTTACTTGTCCCGCAGGAGATGGAACTGTCGCTTGGGATGACCCCGGATCCATTCAAGATATCGTCGAGATACTGGGGGACCTCATTTACGTCGAGGAACCCACCTATGTCATGGCTGAAGTACCTCACTGGAGCAGCCAAGCGCCACGGTCCCGCGTTGCTTACAATTCATTCCGAGCATACGTGACTGCCCACAGTGGAGAGGCGGTAGCCAGCCTTGTAAACGCTGACCACAAACACATATACGAAGCATGGCTTTTACAAGAAGGCAAACAATTTTGCGACGTCCGCCTGGCTCATTTCTCAGTCAAAGAATACCTTCTGTCGGGTCGCATTCCACACCAGCTTTGTGACGAGTTCAACCTTCGGCAGACGGCAGCACGTGAGAGTTTGGCGCAAAGTTGTTTGGTCTGCTTGTCACATTACAGTAGGAGCGAGAAGAAGGTTGCTTCCGCCGCTGACTTTACCACTTTCCCACTGCTGAGGCATGCTGCTTTGCATTGGCCAAGCTATGTGGATCCTGACATGGCCGAGCCGTTGCGTCATGAACTGCAGTTCTTGCAAGACAACAGGGCTCGCACTGCTTGGGTGCGGGTATTGACATCAAATCAGGGCGTATGGGACCAGACGCAAAAGCCAAAGTACATGTACGGTACTGCACTGTACTTCGCAAGCAGTCTGGGACACCAAGCTTGTGTGCAATGGCTTTTGAAACAAAAAGTAGACATCAACGCTCTGGCTGGACCTTACAACACTGCTTTGCAGGTTGCAGCGGCGAACGGCCACCAGGCCATCGTGAACATGCTTTTGAAACATGGAGCCAATCCCAATGCGCTGCGCAAGCTATCGTTGGCATACACTGTTACGGCTCTCTGCGCAGCTTCCACACATGGACATCACGGCATTGTGGTTTCGCTTCTGGCCTGTGGTGCTAGCCCAAATATCGACAGCGAGGAACCTTTCCGGGATCGGCCATTGTACGCTGCTTCGGAGAATGGGTATACCGAGATCGTGGCGAGTTTACTTCAGGCGGAGGCTGAGGTGAACCACTATGGAGGCCACCGAGGCACAGCAATCCGTGTGGCTGCCGAGAAGGGTTTTGAGCCAATCGTGGAGCTGCTCCTGCGTGCCGGCAGCGGTATTGAAGAAGCGGACGAGGTCCATCTACTCACACCGCTCATGGCTGCTTTAGATGCGGGACACATCAGAATTGCAACAAAACTGATCGAGTCGGAAGCTATTGTAACTATTGGGGACAGACACGGAGTCACACCCTTGGAACGGGCGGTGGAGTATGGCCGTATTGATCTTCTAGAGCTTATGCTCAAGGCTGGACTGGGTTGGGATTGGCAAGGCGCAAAGTCTGCCGCCTTATTGGCAGCGATTCGTTATGGATATCTGGATGTCATTCAAATGCTGATCAAATGTGGCGCGAGCGTCCATACCACTCGCGAACCGACGTTCACCCCTCTGGGCGCGGCATGTATATATGGCCGAGAAGAGGTAGCCAACCTGCTCATCAAAACTGGAGCGCGAGTCAACGTTGGGGCCGATCTGGACACTAATCATTCAGGACCTTTCAAAACCCAGAGCGTGGAGCCCGAGACGAGGACTTCCGAATATGAAACAGAAAGCGATCTTGACATCTATATGAATCGACCATGGTTGGTCAGCGCCCCACCTCTTCACCGAGCAGCCTGTGGCGGCCATGTGGGGGTGGTCTCGCTGCTCCTACGAGCTGGTGCACTCGTGAATGCTCGAAGGTCTGGCAGCACTGCGCTCCAAGAAGCAGCTTACAGAGGACACGCTAGCGTAGTGCGGCTTCTCTTAGAAGCTGGCGCGGACGTGGAGGCAGATGATGGAGGACTTGGTAGTGCTGCACAGGCAGCAGTGGAGTTCGGGCACGATGACGTTACGGAAACTTTGAAGGCCTTTGTAATGGCGAGAGATGACAAGTCTACTACTCACGAGAGTCAGGAAAGCGCATGATCAAGCCAGATGTATCTAAGACGCATCGGTCTCTGGGTGATCTGCATGCACGGTACTTCCACTCCTCGTATGATGCTGAGTAGTGGTTCAGTAGATGTCTTGCCATGGAGGTCAGATGGACGTAGAAGGTTTCGAGCAGATAAGCGCAGGCCTGACGCACTCTCTTGGGGAAAATGAGCTTATCAGGCTACAAGTGAAGAAAGCGACATCTCTTCCGAATGAAGCGAAACTGCCGAACGAGATTGAGAGATTGGCGGCCATACATGTCTGTCGCACTTCGCCTAGCGATAAACACATCGGACAATCAACGGACGAACCAAACAGGCAGCATGTAGTAAGAAGGATAGGAAACGTCGATCGCAATGTCGAGAAGGATGAAGAGTGCTGCTGTTGGATCATGGAAAGACATGTGCAGACTCATTTCAAGCCAATGTATGAGGTGTGTGTGTGCGGCATTTGCTCGAAGCAAGCAGCCAATACTCAAGCCAAGAACATATTTATACGCCCGTCTATTCATGATGTGATCAAGGATGACTAATTCTTTCTTGCAAGACCGGAATGTGCAATTCCAGGTTGCAGATCGATGAACAAACGTATTAGTCACGTGACGTCTGTACGGTGTCGCTTACAGAACGTCATTAGGAGGTAAATGTGGTGTTGGAGTCAACGTCAAATACATGTGGACACATGTTCTTGTTACCTATACGCTATCTTACACTTTCAGTATCAAACGATATGTCAAGCACACGGAACTGCATGGAATCCGCTCAATGTTACCATGCACGCTGCGCCCGCATGCACGTGTCGCTTAGCTGCGTCGCACCGGCATGGGCTGAGCCACATTGGATGCATGTAGTGTACTTGAGACTTGATTTCCCGCACTCATGAGCTTCTTGAATCTGTGCATTTGCTCGAAGGACATACACTTTCCATCATGGAGGCCGCTGGTACGGCGGTCGGTATCGCTTCCCTTGGGATCCAGATCTGCCAGGGCTTGATCTCATACTACAACGACTGGCGGAGCTATCATGACGACATTTCCGCAGCTTGCGACAAAGTCAGTAGCCTTGAGCGGACGTTCTCGCTGCTCAAAGAGACACTGGGCCAAGCTTCTCTGAACGCAGGACAAACGGCACAGGTCCGCGACTCGCTGCTGTCTTGCAAAGACAGTATTCGCGGCCTGGAGAAGAGATGCGCAAAGTTACAGGCATCTAGCCAACCTACCACCTTTCGCGAGAGGGCAGCCACAGTGACGAAAAGGACACTGTACCCTTTCAAGGCCAGCACGCTCGCGAAGGTCTCGGAAGCCGTGAACGATGTTCTCGACCAACTGGCCCTCGCTGTACAAACACTACACCTTGGCCTCAGCTCTTCCAGCCATGACCAGTTGGCCAATGTTGCGAGTCGAGTCGACGATGTGGCAGCGCAGCTGAGCGAGCTCAAGCAGGACCTGTCGGGATGGCGACACGACGACCAGTATCTTAAAATCATGCGCTGGGTGGACGCACCAGACCAAACGCCATATCACACCGCTGCCTGCCAGAAGCACGAACCCGGAACTGGGCAGTGGCTGCTGGAGTCTGATGCATACAAGACGTGGAAGACCTCCTCAAGCTCCCATCTATGGCTCCACGGCAAGGCCGGTTGTGGCAAGACCGTGCTATGCTCCACGCTGATTGAGGATATGAAGTCACATTGTGCCTCGACCAAGGATTCTACATTGGCATTTTTCTACTTCTCCTTCTCGGATATCAACAGCCAGAGCTATCGCAAGCTACTCGCCTCCTTAGTGCACCAGCTGTGTTCAGACCAGGCGTCGTACGCAAAACTCAAGGAAGTCTATGATGGCAATAAGCAGGCTTCCGTACACTTGCTTGAGACCGTCCTTGATTACCAGTTCGAGCAACACGGCAACGTTACACTTGTACTGGATGCACTAGATGAGTTGCCAGATGGTGAGGACCGGTCGCTGGTGCTGGCAAAATTTCAGAGCCTCAGCGGTCATAAAGCTAATGTGAAAGCTTTGATCACTAGTCGGAGCTCCGCTGACATAGAAGGCATCATGTCAGCGATGCAGGCGTCGGTATTTCCGCTCTCGGTGCAGGAAGTAAATGCAGATATTGGACGATACATTCTGAAGGAATTCAACCAGGCTCCTAGCCTGCTACGGTGGTCATCGAAAATGCAGCTTCGTGCTCGAGAAACGCTTGAGCAGAAAGCAGATGGGATGTAAGAAATACTTGAATGCGCCATTGGCCGTCGCTGATGTTTGTACTCTTCAAGGTTTCGTTGGGTTTTCTGCCAAATCCAGGAGCTCAAGAGATTAAGGTCAACACGAGAGAGGTCAATCGAAGCGGCCCTACAATCGCTTCCTGTTGGATTGAATGCCACCTACGAGCGCATGCTGGACCGCATTGAACAACACGATCGAGGAGAAGCTGTCGCAATGCTAAAGTGGCTTTCATTCGCAAAGAACGCGCTGACCCTTGGTGAACTCCAGGAAGCGCGGCTGATCAACCCTGGGCTTGATGGCTCCGTCGCGTGGGATGACCCAGGCTCTATAGACGACATAGTTGAGATTCTTGGAGATCTAATACACGTGGAAGGGCAGTTCGACGTCTCCACGAAGCGTGTCCGCTGGAAGGAGACGCAGGGACGAGACTGGATGGCTTACGATTCTTATCGAGATTACGTCCGAGTCCACGGCGGAGAGTCAAGCGATGGACTATCGTCCTCTGGTAGTCCTCCCACTAGTGACCGCAAAGATCTGTACGACCGCTGGTGGAGCAATGAAGGACAAAAATACGCCAGAGTGCAACTTGCACATTTCTCCGTCAAAGAATACCTACTTTCAGCTCATGCACGGCAAAACATGTTGCCCGACCTACCTTTTCATGAACCGACAGTCCAACGAGATCTAGCGCAGGGTTGTCTCACATATCTTCTCCAATACAGTAAGGTTATCGAGGACTGCTGGTCTGCGCAGGACAATCAGAAATATCCGCTGCTCGGATATGCCACGGCGCATTGGGCGTCTCATATAGACGAGCACGACGAGCATGTTCTGCCTTATGAGGTCGCACTGTTCCGTGACAAGAAAGCCCGCTCCGACTGGCTGCGGGCCAGATATGGCATTTTTTGCGACGTCGCCGACGATGCAGTCTACTGCGTGAGCGAATTTGGACATACGGCATGTGTCAAGGCATTACTGGACTTGGGCGAGCCCGTCAACGCTGTCGGCGGAGCGCACTTGTCAGAAACCGCTCTTTTAGTCGCAGCGGAGAAAGGTCATCAAGCTCTTGTACGGGTCCTCCTCGACGCAGGGGCAGATACAGACTGGATCAGTGAGAACACCGATGGATTTTGTACCACGGCCCTATACGAAGCGACAGTCGAAGGACATGATGAAATTGTTGACATGCTATTGGCAGCGGGAGCCAGCATTCAGCCGGTGGCACAACCGCAATGCCCGGGTTTCGGGACGACAGCTCTGCATGCTGCATCCACCTGCGGTCATACCAGTATCGTCAAGAGGATGATCACCGCAGGCTCTGATGTAAACGCTCTTGGCTTCCTGAAATCTCTTGGACCAACGGCGGTCACCTCGGCATTGCATGCTGCATGTGCAGCCGGCAATGATGCGATAGTGGATCTGTTGATTGACGCAGGCGCCGATGTCAATGGCATTGGACGGCTTGTTGTTAACGATAGCATTACAATACCTGACACAGCTGCAGGTAATAAACCTATCAGTACTGCGTTGCTTGTGGCCGCTAGCCTTGGCCACACCAAGATTTCGAAGAGGCTGATCGAAGCTGGCGCGGGCCTCGATGTAGTAGGATGCATAAAGCTTGCTATGCTGGAGACCGCTGCTCCCGCGATCCGGATCACGCCAGCTGAGCAGCGACAGGAAACCTCCTCGCGCACGATAGTAGCCTCAGCCCTCCATGCTGCGTCGACCTATGGCCACGAAGAGATAGTGAGAGCTTTATTGGAAGCTGGAGCTTCCGTTGATGTCTTCGGCTACTACCCTGAGGGCGAAAGCTTCACTCCACTCTGTGCGGCATGCGAGGCTGGTCACTCTGCCGTTGTGGTCACCTTGCTCGAAGCCGGCGCCAGTAAGCTGAAAATAGATCAGGAGCAGCGAGACCCATTGATCTCAGCCATATTGGGAGGCCACGTCGACGTAGTAACATTACTGATCGAAGCTGGCATCGATGTCAACACCAGATCCGGGAATGCCTCAGCACTTGGCCTAGCCGCGGCAAATGGATACCTCCTGATTGTAGAAGCATTGTTGGGAGCCGGTGCGCTTACAGGTTTCGATGATTACCTTGGACATACTGCGCTCATGATTGCCTCTGCTGAGGGATATATAGACGTCGTCCAAACCCTTGTCGACGAGGCAGCTGGGCAGCCGGACGCAATCCCTGGTTTCGAACAAGCCATTGATCTTGCTGCGAAGGAAGGGCATGCGGATATTGAGCAGACGCTGCTAGACTTGCTCATGGTTAGCCAGTTGCAATAAAGCTCAAGTTGCAAACTGCGTAAGGAACAAGCGTTCGACCCTGGGAAGGCTTCCGTAGAATCCGAGATCGAGTCCAGCCACATCATCGTGAGGCATGGATATGAGTACCATGAAGATAGTAACTCCTGTCACAGGATTGACGTCCTGATCATGATATAATGCAATAATATACAAACAATGTCGAACACACACCGCCGTCCTCAGGGCGCACGCGCATTGACCATCAACTATGGCGACGGCGGTCTCGCTTCGGAGCCGGCATCCGTTGGTGCGCCACTAATGGGCTGGACCAAAGGCTATCCTCCTTGCTTCATTTATCCACCTTGTTATCTCATATCTCGCTCTTTTTCCTTCTGAGATAAATTCATACCTGACCCTTTTGCGTCTGCTGAGTGATAGACATCTAGCTACGCAGGGTCTCCACTGATACATCTATACAGTTGGTCAAGCGGCGCACATTCACATCACAATTTAACCATGCGAGGAGACAGATCATACTCGTCCACAATGGACGAGCGCTCGCCGCTTCTGCAATATCGGCCTCAGCAGATCAGCCAACCCGACGAAAACGTGGACCATCACACTCAATTTTGTACTCTGGTGGGCGTGACTCCGCACACTCTCCCAGATGGTCAGAAACACACTCCGCACCCACAGTCTCTATATGCTCGCGCATTGCAGCGCCGGCGCAACCAGTCTTACACATATGCTCTTACGGCGACTCTCACCAATGGCTTGTTGCTTTCTCAGGTCGTGCTAGGTGCTGCTCTCACGGGCCTTGGCGCCAGCGACAGCAGCAGGGTGTTGATTACTGTCTTCGGCGCGCTGAACACGATCATTGCTGGAGTGATCGCCTTCTTGAAGTCTCGTGGCCAGCCTTTGCGAGCTCGCATGTTCCGCGATGATCTGGACCGTGTAGTCGACGAAATCGAGTCTTCGGCAGTCATGTGGCTTGGTATCTCTACTGGCGTGCACGGCTACGATGCCATCGACACCGACGAGCAAGTCACTGTCCGGAGCGAAGTCGCCAGACTGACTCGTCTATATGACAAAGCTGTCAAGGCCAACACCACGAACGATCCGGACCTCTACGCGGCTGGAGGACCAGGCGATTTCCACCACGCAGCATTGCGATCTCGATCCGGAGGCCCACCGCTACCAGTTGTGGCACCTCAACCTGTCGACCCACCCATACAAGCGCCTGTCATCCAGCCCCCCGTTGCCATAGAGCCCGATGAGAGTCCAGCAACCAAAGCGCCCACACCCCCACCTGCTGCACCTAAACCGACCGACACCCCAGAACCTGCTACTAAGACGCCCGAAGCGAGCACTCCGCCACAGGAAGAACAACCATCATCTGCCAGTCCCAGCCAAGATGCTCCTGAGCCCGCACCAGAAGCAACTGTGCCAGCTCCAGCTCCCGTGCCATCGACCGAGCCCGCTGTGAACGAGGAGAAGCCAGCCACTAGTTCTACACCGACTACACCAACTACTGAACGTCCCAATCTCGATCCCGACGCAAGTCCAGCAACTGTCGCTCGCCTTCCGCCCAGAGAAAAGACGCCGAAACCTTCCAAGGTAGACGATCTGCGAAGATCAGTAAGTGATGCTCCACTGATCTCACCATCCTCCGGATGGCCTTAGACTGTAATATACGTGGTGTAAAGAACAGTGATGTAGCTCGTCGGGGACCGCAGTAAGGTGTGTTGCTACGAGAGAGGTAGTGAGGGGAGTCACAATGTCGAAGGCACCTGCGGTAGTGTCTCACGGAAACAAGTGTAATGCATAATGTATGGATTTTACAGGTATCAGAGTCCGCCAATCCTCCATGTAATGAAAGCCAACTTTCATTCTTAAGCCAAGTCATGCTGACCCACAGGCGCACAAAAAAGAAAGGGACTGACTGGCCGCCTGTCTCATAAACTTCCTTCCGCCGATCGATCGAGTCGAGCTCTTCCCAACTCGTAGCTCTCAGGCAGATACCCAATTGCGGCGATGACCTCTAATACCTTCCCAGCATCGACCCCGTTATATGCCAGTCTCGTCACCCTTTTGTTCCCAGCTGGACCCTTTGGTGTCAATCTAAGACTGGCTCTGCATTGCTCGGGAATGTCCACATCTCTTACTTCTCGAAAATCAACAGCTGGGCCTCCACCATCGGTTTCACGTATGATGGCAAGTGTGAAAGCAGTCATCGCATGCCACCCCTTCGCAATGGACGTCAGGACCTCTCGCAAAGTCGCTCCGTGGTTCAAGACTACCTGTTGGAAGGTGATGTGCGTAAGACTCTCCTTTGAAGACTCAATCATGGCTAAAAGGTCGCCCGCAGAGATACTGGAGTTGCGCAGGGAGAATTCTGTGAGCTTTGGAACTACCATGCCAGCTTCAAGCTGTCGGTCTTGCGAGTTCCTGATCGACAAATTCAGTATCTTGAGCTCGGTGGCCCTGTAGAAGATCTGCTGCAGCCAGTACGACTGTGCCTCCCGCCCGAGCTGCAAATCGGCCGAGCGAAGATTTGAGAACCCTGTTTCCTCTCCTCGATATGCCGGATCAACTCTGACTACTGCTTCTCTAATCGACGGGCTGGCTACCGAGATGCCATTCGGGAATCTCTCTCGGAAGTCTGCTGAGCTCAAGACCGAATGCTCCCCATAGCCAGATTCCGCATACTGGAAAGTGAGCGGTCGGACGTCCGAATTTGCGCCCTCAATGACATCTCGTACAAGAGCAGCAAGTGGCACAGGCTCCGCTGCATCTTGTTGTATTGTGCGAACAAGGCTTCGAAATCGCGCAAACTCTTCGCGGAGCCACATGTTTACTGGGTCGATTCGATAGTCGCGGATGATGATGGTGCTGGGGCACAGAAGTCTCTCACGAAGTATATCGCTCAGTTTCGCTACACCGATCTCACTGGTGATGACGATCCCTGCATCGTCTCTTGGCCAGATGCGATACGTCGCATCTAGTGAGGGCAGCTGCGGCACTGCGAAAGGATCTAGAGTATTGCATCCGTCTTGGATGATGAGCGTCTCGATCAAAGTATTGATAGGAGGCTCTTTGCATATAGACTTCAGTATCTCAAGATCTGACCTCAAGAGGCTGGTCCTCCAGGTGGCGAAGAAGGGTCGTAGAGCATCATTGCAGTTTTGCATTGTTGCTTCAGTACAAGCCTCTCAAAAGGATGCAATGTTCGACGGCTCCAAGTATTTTGCCCTGCATATGGGAGTGGTGAGATCGCTGGTGGAAATGATTTTGTGGACTTGACCTATCATCTTTCTACCAGCTCAGTTGGAATTGGATTATCGTCAGCAACACCCATGTCGCAGCAGAATGCGGCAGAACCAACGTACGGTATGAGAAAACTCAATGCTGTTTTCGCCGTCACAGGATCCAGGAAGCGTTGAGCTAATGCGGAAAAATTGCAGGAAAGCATGCTGGAACGGTATGGGTGCTTAACGGACATGTAGCGCAAGATCATGTACAATGACGTAGCGAATACAGCACTAGATACCTTGTACAGTATTCCTACCGCTAAGAGGCATCAGACTTAGACGATGACAGCCACTCGTTCATCCAGCCAACAGCAGCACCAAGACCTCTCTCCATCGCATCTCTCTCACCAGCCTTGTTCGGATCACCTCTCACAAAGCAAGCATGCTCCACACCGGGAAAGTGTCTGTACTCAAAAGCATTGCACTTCTCCTGAAGCACTTTGAACGTCTTCGCCTTGAGGTATGGCGAATACGTCGCATCAAAGTCAGGCGCGAGAATCTGTATAGGCACCCTTGAAGAGACAGAGTCGATATCGGCCTCCGTCAGGAGCGATGGATGTCCGATGGTGAGGCAGTCAAGCAGCGGCTGAGAGCCGTTGGCCGGGTTTAGATCCTCTGAGGCAAGATAGAAGCCAGCCCAGCCGCCGTAACAATACCCTATAGCTCCAAATTTTGGGTACTGAGCTCTCAAATGGCGAGCGCATGCCAGAATTTCGGGCGACCGCGCCTCGCGGGAATTCGTGGTGAGGTATCGGTCGAGGTTGAGCTCAGGCCATGGCGGCTCGCGAGTGGTGAGGATGTCAGCCGGCAGAGGGTCGTTGTTGAAACTGTGCAGTTAGTGATGGGAATACAGCAGAGTGTAATGTCGGATGGCGAACTTACAAGTCTGGCACGTACACTGTGGCTCCAACCGCCTGCGCCAAATGGTCGGCAAGAAGCCTGTTGTTGCGGAACTCCCAGCCGAAGAGATCGCATATGAATAGGATGGCGGCGGAAGAGGAAGATCCTGTCACGTAAGCCTGGTTCGAGCTGGTCGGGAAAGGTAGAGTATGGCCGGTTGGCTCGCCGTCCCATTCAAACCCGGTGATACAGCATTTGGATAAAGACATCGCAAGTGTGTTGCTGGACACGATTTGGAAGCCTATGGAAGGCCGGCTGTAAATTTGCAAGCGGTTCGTGAGATAAAGTCTCGGGGTTGCTCAGCTACAGGATGCTGACATCCAGATACATAGCGCATACGCCCCTCGTACTTCATTGGCTACTGTCCCAAATGGCTAAAAGCTGCGCAAGCAAGTCGCTGTTGTGAGAACAATCAGCCACTTACGCAATATTGCATTAGGTGAAGCCGCCGGGAAGGTGACACAACAGTTTCAGTATATTCATGCTTCCACTTCTTAGCGATCTGTGGAGTTCGTGTTGTTACTATGCGATGCGAATACGTCAACGAACGAAGCATCAACATCATACTGCTATGGAGCCGTGATACGTGAAATAACAATGTGCCTCATAAGGTGCAATGCAATAGCCGAGGCAATAACTCGACAAGATCGGAATGCATCAGGCTAATTCTTATGTACCCTCTACTTGAGCGTCGACAGCTGCTCAACATGGCCATGGACGCGAACATCTTTCCCATCGAAATGCGCTGTGCCCTCTCCATACGACTCGGAGATGACAATGTATCGCTGTGCAACTGTCGGGGTAATCTCTGCTTCCCGGATCCATTTTCTGAACGTGAACGAAGCATTCCGTGTGGGCAAATCGAGGAAGAACTTGTTGAAGTATTTCACTCCCGTCTTGGAGCTCGTGCTGACATCTTCAGCCTTGCTGTTGGATCCGACAGGGATCATCTCATGTAGACCATTCGGATGCCATATCGAAGCGAATGCGATCTTCGAAGTTCCGTCCAGCTCTGGCTCCAAGCTCCAGGAACAGAGGACTTGTCCTGTTTCGAGGAAGAGCCAGAGAAGGTAGTACCCTTTTCCGACGCCGAAGTTCCCCCATTGTCTTTCGAAAAGTGCAAAAGACTCTTTCGGGTCGATTTTGTAGGTCAAGCCATCGATGCTTAGGGTTCCAGTAATTCGAGTGTTGGGGTTTGCCTGGGGAGTCAGCAATGTATCCATTGAAGTATGAGATTCGTGGCAAATTGGACAAGCGTACCCAGTACCATGACCAGCCTGGGATGCCATACGCTGGATCAACCTCGTTGCCACTAGGCATCAGTTGAATGCCGCCGCTACCGCCATAATAGAAATTCTTCCCGGTCGGTGCAAGAATAGTGTCCAGCTCAATGCCCGAGAGACGCAACTTGTGTCGAGTATTCGTCCATTTGTCTCCATCGTTCGGGCTGATGACACTCTGAGTGTCATTGTGCATGTTCAGGTGTTCGGAGCTAGCAGCGCCGGCTTCAATGAGTGTACCACCACGTCCAGTCATGCTTTGCAGATCATTGAGCGAGACGAAAGTACCAAGTCTCTCTGTGCCTTTCATTCCGGCGTTGGTAGTCAGGTGAAACTTCTTTCCGTCTTCCGTAGTGATGTTGTAGAACATGAACACGCTACAAGGAGGTCAATAATCTAAATACGAACCGAGGCGTATTGATGTCATACTTGTTGACATTACCCATGTCGGTGGTGAGGTAAGCGAGTGTTTGGCGAACATCGTATCGATTCGCCGATGTCTACGCATGTCAGTCCAAATACAGCTTTGCAGATATGTAGAGCACTTACTCCATCTGTTTCAATCGTTGTTGCCTCGTACTGCGGAAGTGTCCATGCGATGGGGCCATTGGGAGACATAGCGATTGCGCTCTCTGAGTTATGATTGAGTCACCCCAATGTACCACGGTAAATCCGCCTTTATAGAGACATGAACTCTTCTCATCCATAGCACTTGGCTCCTTCATAATACTCGGATAGATTGAGAGCCGTACATAAAAGGCTTGGATCGGCGTGTCGGAATTTAAACATTGCGAAGCCCTACTTGTGCAATCGTCAATTCTTGCATAGATGCAGCAATGGCCATTTACATGCATTTGTATGAAGCGCGAAATGGATAATCTCAATTCCGAGTCTCGACAGTATATTTCGTGCAGTGTATATAGTGATTAGCGAGACCAGGAACGCACGAGCGCTTCCAGTGGTCAGCGCAGTGACGAACAGGGGACTTTCTCACGCATGACATTGGTTTAGGACGTTGAGCTTCATGCCTGACAAGCAAAGACAAAGACGTAGAAAGAGCAATTGATTCTCATTCTCCAGGCTCTGACGACCAGGAACAAAGTACGTAAGTGCTATTACCGGGCGCGGAAGCAACAGAGTCGTGTTGCGAAAATCAATTTCCAGCAGGCCTTGAGTATTCGACATCACCGAACCAACACGCATGGAACCTGCGCTTCGCCCGTGGATGGGAAAAGCCAATTGACGATCTGTGTGAGATCGTTTCATTTCGAATCGCGGCGCCACTGATGAGATGCTTGCGGAGCCGCCGATGAACCTTTGATGAAAGGCGCCTTCGCAAGTGCTCGGGCCTGAACGGCCCAGATGGGTCTTCCCAGCTGGACGAGGGTAGGACCGAAGTCCTTCACGATCGCCTCAGCCCACGTTCTGTCTTTGTGAACAAGCTGCTTGTACTCCTCTACGCCACCAAAGGTGGCAACCTTGAACGATTGCTTCCAAGACTGTACGGCTCTGACTGCTTCAGGGTGCTCGGCCTGTACATTGGTTGCAACCATGTAGAATGATGATCGTTTGGCGTGAGCCCTGGGCGGTTTGAAAAGCTGAACTGAAGAAAATTGAGCGAACAATTGCACGAGCTCCAGCGCGATCAGTCCTTCCAGTCTGTGCAGAAGCATCACCATCGTGCCGCCTGGTCTGAGATGCTCAAGTCCAAGGGCAAGCTGGGTGACTGACAGCCTGCGAGCCTCATTGTGCGCACGATAGTCTGCGCGTAGCTGGGTGCGGAGCACCTGTCCGTCGCAGAGAACGATATCGAGCTCTCGATCTCCAGAGAATTGTTTGGGGAGGAAGTTGGCAAAGTCGGGGTGTCCTTCGGGGATATCGTTTGCATCCATATCTGCCGCAAGCATGGTGATGTCGAGCATCGTGGTCTTGATGTTCTAGTCCTCGGGCAAGAGAACCTTGTGTCCGCCGGCTTCGAAGGGCAAACTGTAGGCTGTAGCGATTGCACCAGGGTTGCACTGCATAGCGGCAAAGAGAAAACCGCCTGGAGCCATACACAGGTCTAGGATTCGTGGCTGGTAGCCCGTCTTCTCCTCAGTGACATTTAAAGCCCCAGTGGAGCTTTGGAGTTCAAGGCCGATGTTCTGCATCATCTTGAAGAAGACTTTCGCGCTCTGCTCTGCTTCCTGCGAAGTGCTCGAGTGTGTAGCGTCTGCACGGGCACGCTGATCGGCGAAGAACTTGTCGCCTTCGGGGTTCTCCCATCCCTTATGGTATTGTTAGTGACATGTCAGTGGTTGAAGCATAGACCGAAGTGGAAACTAACCTGCTGACGTAGCTGGCTCAGCTGTCGAAAGTCCTTGCTTTGCGCATGCAGATAGGTGGTGATGACTGTGGTTGCCAGTTCTTCATCCGACGGAGGCATCGCACTGGCCATCTGCGTTGTCGCTCCAGTCGGGTTGTCCCAGTCGCCCTTTGGGGTTTTCTGATGCGTCTCCATAACGAGGTTTTGCAGGAGTTGCGGCGGTGCGTGAATGTGAGCTCAAGCAATGCAAAAGCTCTTCTCTTAAATCGAACTTCCTGCTGCCCGTCTGTCTTTGTGAAACAACAAACGCCGGCGCGCTGCATGCATTAAAGCTTTAGGCAAACGGCCACTGAAAGCTGCCATCACTCTTCACCGAGCGTATGTGATAGAGTCCGGCCGGAACTTCCAGCATGAATATCCTTGTACAGCCATGCAGAGTCTCTCAAGCTTAGGTTGAGAGTGAGGTCTGACCTAGGCAAACAGAGGAGCAATTCCGATTGACGTGAATGATGAGTAAGCCGCATCGTGGAATCGCTTGCCAAATGTCTCGGAGAAAGTCGTACAGCAGCCGTGTCCTACGAATGGTTGCAAATGTAAACACGCGAGGCGGCAACAGTACCTAAGGCGCAAGAGGGAAGGCATCAGACGAAAAGCTTGGAGCCTTGGGCAATTCCGAGTAAACCATACGTCTGGTCTGATACCAAACGCACAAGACGAAATCGAATAAGAAACTAAGGAGAGCTTAGCCTCACAAAGCAAATGCCTTCTTTGGCCACACTTTTAGAACACTGATTACCTGAGAAGTCAGAGGTCGGGACTTGACCTCCACTACTCCATGATCCTAGGACGGTAGTTTGCCGCCGATTGATCTAGGTCACGTTCCTCGTATCTGTCAACCTCAGGCTGACACGCTGCTGCCTTTGCCCACTTATCAGCCTCGTCGTTTTGTCCTCTGTTGATGTGCCAAAATCGCACTTCACAACCATTGCGCGCTTGCTTGTTGACCAAGCTGAGGAGCTTCATCCACAGGTCTTTGTTGGCGACGTCTTCGCCGTTCGATTTAGTCCACTGCCGGGCCTTCCAGTTGGGCACCCACTCGGTGATCCCTTGAACCACATAAACGCTGTCTGTTGCAACATTAACATATCGCCATCCTTCTTTGCCCCATAGTCGAGCCTCCAACGCTGCTGCTGCTGCACGCAACTCTGCACGGTTACTGGTCGACGCGTGATAATTTCCATCAGGTCCCTGGTTCTCCAGCCGAAACATTGATATAGAAGGGTGTGATTTCGTTTGGCCTGATGAAGGATGGGTGCCGTACACAAATGCACAGCCGGCTCTGCGTGAATGGACATCGATACTGCTGTTCTGGTTGAGGCATGATCCGTCGATGTAGATCAGGATGCTACTCTCTGGATACCTGTATGAGACCATACGTGTGCAGCGTGTTGGATGATTCCTTCCAGCAAGAGGATGATTATTTGGGTTGTGGGCGAAAAATTCGCAAGGATCGTCGCCTGCTGTTGCAGGAACTTTGGAAGCCCGGTCACGCACCGGAAGGGGTGGAAGGTGAATCATCTGGCGCTTGTTGTTTGGCCGTTCCACCTCCACTTCGGGCGACTTGGAGCCAGATCAGATGATTTCCTCGCCATAGCAGACAGCAATATATGACTTACTCGTTTGCGTTTGGCTAAAAGCTGTTGTGCCGCTTCTCGCTGCGACTCTCGCTGCCGATACAAAATGCCTTGGCACAAATCGCTTACCACGTCTCGGCCCTTTTGAAGTGATTTTGTGTGCTGCTCCGCTTTTGCCTCACACTCACTCAGCTCAGCTCGAAGAGCAATGGCTCTGCTCAAGTACCTTTTGGCTTCGCCTTCGTCGAAATCGTTCGCAGCAATGTGCTAGTCGGCGAGCGTAGTCAACTGCTCTTCGTCGAGGAACCCCACATGGTCCGGAAGACTTGGAACAGGAACACGTATGTAGTCATATAGCTCGTCGTCGCTATCTATGTGTACATAATCGAAGGGCCCACCGCCGATGCGACAGAACATGTTCCTGACAGATATGACTTGGAAGTGCACGAGAGATTGATTATGTTGGATTAGACCCGTGGATCAGTGTGAATGTACCACTAGAATTGATATTGTCGCTCCGAGATGCCAGGTCGAGTTCTCGTATCTCTAGTATAACGAGTGCAGAACTGTATGGAGAGGGGCCAAAGTGGATGCAGGGGGTAACTTACTTACACGCCGAATTTCGGCGGGCTCTCCCTATCTCGGCAAGACACCTCTGCAAGCATGGTCAAACGCGTCTTCTGTACAACACTGGCAGCAACATGCTTGCTGCAATTATAGCGCGCGCACAAACTCGCGCTGTCATTCTAAACCCATATCGAGAATTGTCGTCACATGTTTGACGCGCCATCGGCAGGCGCAGTCTGCCAGAAGCCTGCAAATGAGCACGCGACATCGACGAGCTGAGCGCTGTCCTTGGGGCAAGTAGCACTTTGTTGTCATCAATTGATCCTGACGGCCTGGATAATGATCACAAGAAGTGCAAGATCACTTATAATGCTTGTACATCTTGCGTTGGGAAGCTACTGATCTGACCTTCCTCTTCAGGCTGTCGTGCGCTGATCTCGCCTTGTCTCCAGGCCAAGGCCCAGCATGATGCAATACCCAGCCTATCGGCGTGATAACGAAACCAATATAAGAGAACATAGACAGCCGAAAGTGGTCCCATGAGACTCCGGGCCATCATACTCCGGCAAACACCAATCATGAAGCTCTCTCAATTCTTCCTGGCCGCAGCCACGGCGATTGCATCGCCGATATCTATCAATGACACCACTCCGAGCTTCGTCGGCCCAGAATATGGACACCTCGTAATTGTCGGTGGCAACCTGCAAAGCGAGAGTATCTGGCAGCGCATCATCTCCCTCGCAGGCGGACCTGATGCACCCATCGTAGTAATTCCCACTGCAGGCGGCGAACCTACCTACGGCGCGAACTTCTCTTCCGCAGTGACTCTACGTAACCTGGGTGCCACTAATGTTAACGTACTGCACACTTACGACCCTGTCGTGGCAGACACAGACGAGTTCATCGCACCGCTGCTCGCGGCCAAGGGAATCTTTTTTGGCGGAGGTAGACAATGGAGGCTTGTCGACGCTTACGCTGGGACGAAATCTGAAGCTGCGTTCCAATCTGTGCTGGACCGCGGAGGTGTCATATCTGGATCCAGTGCTGGAGCGAGCATCATTGGCAGCTTCTTGGCCAGAGGCGACACCGAAAACAATACGATCTTGATCGGAGATCATACCGTCGGCTTCGGGTACTTGAAGAACTCCGCAATTGATCAGCATGTCCTAGTCAGGAACCGACACTTCGATCTGTTCGAAATCACCAGGGCTTATCCGGAGCTGTTGGGCTTGGCAATTGATGAGGACACGGCATTGGTTGTGCATCAGAATGAGGCCGAGGTAATTGGGCGCACGTACGCACTGATTTATGATGGTGGGTTTTGGTCGAGAGATGGAAGCTGGGAGCGAGAGTTGCCGCCACCTGAGTCGAGATTTTACTTCTTGAGAGAGGGCGACAGATACGACCTTGGGACAAGAGAGGTGGTTGTGGACAATTCTACACAGGCTGTCGATGACTATTGAGGCGTACAGTTCCCGCCGCGCGCCGGACCAAACGGCTCGCCAGATCCTTCACGATCAATCACAGTACCTTGTTGTCTTGCTTCTCTCGCTCGCGCTTCCTTCTCCGCTCTCTTTGCCGACCTCGTTAGACGGCAGGTTGGTTGCGTTGTCGACGTTTTGTTCTTCCGCGCTAATTTTCTCTCTCTTTTTCTGAGGCGGCGGTCTCTTTCCACGGTCCAACCATCGTCCATATCACTGGTGGACCCCTGGATCTACGGTGGCTACGTCCGTTCCCGGTCTCCAAGTAATATCCACATTACCCAAAGATTGGTAAAGATTTGGAGAAGCGCGTGCCATCTTTGCTGTCATCAGGGCCGCAGTCCACACGTCAATGGCATCTTCTTCTGTTACCAAACAAACCTGCACTTCGCATCCACGATATGCTTGTTCGTTAACAAGTGCGATTGCGCGTTCCCACAGGTCGAAGTTTGGCATCTGCTTGCCTTGATATTTTGCCCCTTGAAGCCATCCTTTACCGGTCCACGTCGCAATGTGCTCGGTGATCCCCTTGTGAACATAGGCGCTTGTTGTTGCTATGACAACCTTCTCCCAACCCTCCGTAGCCCAGATCTTGAATTCGAGCGCAGCTACCAGGGCGCGGAGCTCAGCAGTTTTGGCGTCCCTATTAGTGTAGATAGCCCCACTAGGCCCACGCTGCTCAAGCCTGAATCCAATGGGCTTGGTCTTTCTTTGAGTCTCGGATCCGAAGATCAAAGCGCACCCAGCACTGCCGGGCTTGCCTTTTTTTCTGTCTTTGCCATGCCATTGGCCACTGGTGTAGATCAGGAGCTCTTTCTTGGGGTTTCTGAGCCTGACAATGCGCCTTGGTTTATTTGCAGCGCTGTTTGGTCCAGACGGTAAAGCCTGGCTTGTGAGAGTCGTTGCCTTTGCCCTGTTTTGGGGCATGAATGCATTCTTTTGCACCTGCTCATCGTGGCCAGGCTCATTGTCCGGGTGCTCGTTATTAGATATGTCGGGTTGAGCGTGGAGGGATTGTCCGTGCAAGTATTCATATTCGTCATCGAGGGATTCGTCGTCGAGAGATTCGTCATCGAGGGACTCGTTATCGAGAAGTCCACCGTGAAGGCTTCTGTTGTTGAAAGATCGTTCGTCGTTGTCGAAGAATTGTGATGCGCTAGCAGCTGGCTCTTCAACTTTGATCACTGTCTCACTGGATCGGTCGGCCGTGGGTGCCACTCGTTTCCGTGACACATTTGATTCGGGGCTCGGGGACTGACATCAGCAGTTAGCTCGACTGTAGACACATCACACTAAGGGACTTCACTGACATGCTGTCTCTTCCGGAAAGCCTGGGCACGGCCTGGCTCAACGTGTCCATCGAGCATGTTCTTGTTGTATTCCACAATGGTTATTGGGAGTTCATTTTGTCGGGGAGAGAGGCGGTCGTCGTACTGATATTCATCTTCGTCTACCTCATCTTCATCTTCATCGTCACCGTCATCGATGTTGTCGAGTGTGTTGTTCTCGGCTCGATGAACAATCAAGTCCAGGGCTGCCTCTATAGACGGAGTTGCACCCTCGCCCGCAATCTCACTTGATCGGTCTGGTGCCGCAGCCGCCACTCTTTTGCGGGAAACATTCGATCCCGGGTCCGGTGACTGATATTCTGGTCAGCTCGATCCAGACACTCGTATTTGTAGACTAACATAGTGTCGCTTCTCCCGGGCACAAGCAGTGTTCTGCTCATATTGCCTCTCAAGGACGAGCTTGCTTCGCTCCACAATGGTCTTTCGAAGCTCTTGGACGAAGAGTTCAGCTTCTTCGTAACGACGTCAATAAGACTGCGCCTCGGCTTCGCGTGTACGCATCAGCTCGTAATAGCGTTCGGCGTTTTGTTTCTTCTGGAGCGCATAGTCAAGCGCGTTCCTGCTGGACAACTCATGCTCTTCGAGCAGTGGCCTGAGTTGCGGGAGGTTCAACTTACAGGTATCGATAAGCTCCGCTGGCTCAGAGCTGTCGGCTAGGGGTTAACGCACGTCCATTGGACAACGGCTTCGACCCTTTGATGGTGGTCGCGATGGTCGGGCACAACTCGGGCACGCGTTGTGAAGTTGACGTTTCTCCGACGCGCGCTGGTCCAAGGTTGGTCTACACCGCCATCGGAGTAACCGTAACTCCGTTATCGGTCACCCTCACTTTTTTGGACTTTTGAGGCATAGTGGTACGAAGTACTTTATGGTGTTTTCTTCAACCCAAGCTTCACTGTTCGCTCTTTAATTGCAGTCCATACTATTAATTTCACTAATACAATATTGGAACACTAGCAGGTCTTCAGACCTGTGTTCACCATTGACGATCACCATTCGGGCAAGACTGACTGCAGGAACGGCCAAATACGCGACGACGAAGTGCTCAACGAAAAGATGGTCATTGCAATACTTCTCGCAGACGTCAAAAGCTACTATCATTCTGCATGTATCTTTGAACAGTCACGCTTGCCACTGACAAGCGACACGGATACTGGCAATGATTTCTACATGCTAAGCACCCTCTGGCTTCGTCCATCTTGTTACAATGCTTCCTTGAATGTGAAACCCACGTCGCCGCGAGGTTGATAGGCCTTTGGCGCACGTTCGCCAGGGTCAACCGCACGAGCAGCGTCAAACGCTTGCTTGTTCATCTTGACTGATGTGAGCCAAAACTTCACCTCGCATCCGTGATATGCCTGCTCGTTCACAAGGTCCAGGGCGTGAGACCAAAGGTCTTGGTTTTTGAGCTTGCGAGGCATACCACGAGCCTGCCATTCTTCGATGTTCTGGGTCATCCCATAGAAGACGTCTCTGTTATCCGTCGCGATAATCACTTGCTTGAAGCCTTCCGAGCTCCAGATCTTGAGCTCAAGAGCACCGACGGCGGCGCGAAGTGCCGCACGCTGTGCTTTTGGGCTATATTTCGACCCAGTAGGACCCTTTTTTTCCATTGAAAACGCTACAGTCTCGGTTCGGGAGGGCTGTCCGGTCTCAAAGACGATTGCGCAAACAGGCCAAATGCGCTGTCCAACCTTGGCGATCTGCCCGTTGGTGTAGATGACAATCTCGTCGGATCTTGGATCGATATCATTGTTTATAGGCATGATGGCGCATGCCTTGGTGCGGCGTGTGAACTGATGGGTCTGCACTACGCCATGGCGAATGGCTCCGGCCCAATCACCAGCGAGAGCCGATTCTTCCCTCGTGGACTCACGTTCGATTGCCGCCGTTTGAGTAGCTACACGTTTGCGTACAACGTTTGTTTCCTGGTCTGGAGGCTGTTGCAAGATGTCAGTCAAGCCACAGTGCTATTTTTAACGGCGATACTGACCAGAGGCCTTTTTCCTAATGCTCGGCTAGAGAGCGTCCTGTCGAATTGCCTTTCGAGGCTTTCCTCGTTTCTCTCCACGATGATTTCACGAAGCTCCTGAATGGCCATTTCGGCTTCTTCATAGCGGATGTGAAAAGACTGGGCTTCATACTCAGCTTTGCTCGCTTGCTCAATGAGATGCTGGGCCTCTTGGTTCTTCGCTAGGGCGCTTCCGAGGGCGTCTCTGCTGTAAGCCTCCTGCTGGCCGAGGAGTGCTTCGAGTTCAGGAAGCGACAATGTGCTGGCATGCGGGAGTTCTTCTGAGGCTGAGCTCTCGGTCGACATGCCATCTGGGGTGTCGGGATCTGAGATGGAGCGATATCGCGGCATTTTGCGCTAATGGTGTTGTGGGTGGTGCTTGTTTTGTGATGGTGCTTGTTTGGTGGACGGTGCTTGTTTGGTGGACGGTGCTTGTTTGGTGGATGTGCGCGACTTCGTGAGTCCTTGTTCACTTGATTGACTTCACCCCACTGGCGTCGAGACAGTATCCGGATTTATGGCTTATTTCAAGAGCTAGTCAGCAGTGATGATACTAAACAGGTGAGCCCCGGCGGACCAATTGAACACTTGGCCTCATCTCGGCAACAAGCATTCTACGCGTCGAGATACGTGTTGTTGCAACTCATAGCGCAGTGAGCAGTGGAACGAAAGGACTAGGCAAGTCACAAGCGGCTCGGCCAGTCATGGATAACGAAGTATACGACTTCAATGTGGAGAACGATTGCTGAACATTTTCCCTGTCCGAAAGGACCTATGCTAGAGCTCGCACCAAACCTTCACCTCCTCCCAAGTTGTTGCGAGCAACCCTTCTTCCAATGAAATATGCTTTCTTCAAGAACTTCTGTAGACAACTCGGTCGTCATGCCATGCGTGGACGATGGTCCATGGAAGCATCAAACTTGGGATTAACATCTTCCAGGTGCGGCTGCTGGCATTTCGCGCGGTCACTACGGACCTCGAAGTTGGATGCTTAGACAACAGTTAGCCCTCCAGGCAGCCGGCAACTCGATATGTCTTCATTGGAACCTAGCCATTCTCACTTGGCGGCCCTGACAACAAGGGATCGCGCATGTTCAGCTTCCAAGTTCATCGGAGCGTGCTTCGCCATCTCATCCGCACAAGGATTCTGCGACTTGGTAATCAACCAGAAACGAACTTCGCACCCCAGATGAGCGTGCAGGTTGACCTGCGATAACAGCTTCTCCCAAAGATCTCTGTTGGCAACGGGCTCGCCGGTGGAGTCACGCCAGCCGCGCTGTCTCCAGGTGCCGATGTGCTCCGTGATACCTTCGACTAAGTAAGCACTGTCCGCGGCAAGAGTGAGCTGAGTGCGGCCTTCGCTGACCCAGTCGCAGCTATCGACAGCTGCGATGGCCGCCTGTAGCACAGCACGGTCTCCTGTCTGTGGGAGAGGCTCGCCAAGGGGACCGCAAGATTCCAAGCGAAACACCAAGCCACGCTTGCGAGAAGACTTCAGAATGCTGGAATCGGATTGAGCCGGCTTGAAGACCACTGCGCAAAGAGCATTACTCTCGGTTGCAGCGCCGTCGATGTAGACCAGGACGTCATCCAGCGGAGCAGAGCGGCTGACCATACGGTCCCGAGTGTTAGGCCGGCGTGGGAAGCGCTGAAGCAGCTCAGCAAGGAGAACGTACAAGTCCTGCGGAGTTTTTGCGCCTGGGTCGAACCTGACAGCTACGGCATGCGATAAGCCAGGCAGAGGCTCCATGCGTCCGCTGTGAAAGCAATGTCCCTGGAGGCGTCTTTCCAGCTTCTCTGCGTCGGACTTGGCCAAAGCCTCCCTTGCCTCGGCGTTGAGGTTTTCCAGGTCTGCGGGCCGGCCGAAATCTGCTTCCATATCTTGCTTGGTGATGTAGGTATCGCTACGTTCGGTCGTCATTTTTACGCTTGTGCTGATATTCCTTTGGTGATGTGTAGCAATCGCGCTCGAGATTTGCTGGAGAATAAGTATTTGATGCTTAAGAAAGAGGGAACTGCCGACGTGAGTGAAATGAAATGTAGTCGAGGGGTATGGCAGTTGAGAAAAGTAGATGCTCTTCAAGAGCTGGTACTTCAAGTGGTCACAAGCATGAAGGTGTTGGCAGTAGGCGAGTAGCTACAGCGCCAAAGCGAGCCGGACGCCGTTCAGTTTCATGGAATAATCACTGAGCAAACGCTTCCGGAAGCGCTGTTCCACGAGATGACTAGTGAAGTCATGTAGTCTCCGTCTGCCCCCTCCCGTGACAGCGTTGTTTGTGGCGTGGCGCATTAAAGCGATGCGCTCAAGCTGGAACATGAGGAGCCGTCAATTAACTTTGTGACTTTGTGTGTCAGAGTCACTCAGCTGGGATGACTGTAAACCGATACCGAAACATGAACCGAACGAGAGAGGCCATTGGTTGTGGACCAAAGATGTCCTCGTTCAAAGGTATCACCAGGCGCTCGACCATGAATTCGCCCGTTAGAGCGCCATTTAGAAAGAGAATGGAGATCTCCGTTGGCCTGGTGCCGGTGTAGTGAAACGCAAAGTCAGGCCGGCAGCATTCACTCGTCAGATATTGTGCCGCATCGAAAGTTGGTGTCCGTCGCCTCTCGTATCTGCGTCACAAGTCAAGCTCGCGGGCGACTCTTGCTGCTCTCACCCACCAACGCCACTGCAACAACAAACAAACCCTCCACTTCGCTGCAAAACCAATTGCTCACCAAATAATCAGCACCGCTAACAAAGAATTCCAGAACCATGGCCGCCGACCCCGAAGACTGGACCTGCACCATCTGCTACGACGCCTTCCCAGCATCCGAGAAATACTGCAAGATCCCAGACCAAACCGAGGGATGCTACTACCACGCCTGCGCCACTTGCCTCCGAACCCAGTTTCTCTCAGCGCAAGAGAACGAGACCAACTACCCAGTCAAATGGCAGAAACAAATTCTACACCCGCGACAGTTCCCCAGCGCTTTCAACCTCATTTTCGTCAGAGCGTATGAAGCAAAAGAGGCGGAGTACAAGACCCCGGCACTGGAGCGGGTGTATTGCGAATGTGGGACATTTGTGGCGCCGATGGTTGACGAGAGCGCTCGGGAAAGCTGGTTGACGCTAGCGAGCAGCAAGCTCTGCTCGGGTTGCGAGGCGAGGTGGTGCTTACGCTGTGCGCAGAGGTGTGGCGGATTTGGAGTGCCGCATGATTGTGTGCCGGAGAAGAGACTCGGTGAGAGAAGGCTTGCCCTCGGAGGACTGAAGAAGGGCAAGGACTTCCAGATCTGCCCAGGTGAAGGATGTGGCCGGACAATCGAGCTGGCAGAAGCGTGCAATGCTATGACTTGCCAGTGCGGCACAAGCTTCTGCTATATCTGCGGAGAGCAGGCTGAGCCGGAGTCAGAACATTGGCTGAGGGTGGATGGTGGCTGCCCGCGCTATGGCACTGCAGACAGCGGACGAGCAATGTTTGACGACGACTTTGGCCATGCCGATGATGCAAATGCGGACGCTGCTTTCGTTCTGGAGGAAGGGGAGACCTGGGAGCGCGGCGAAGGTGAGTCTACGACCTTCGACTTTATTCGCTGGTCATGGCAGGCTGCTATGATGGAGAGCACGGCCTATGTCGCACAGCTTGATATCATGTTCGGCGAACCCGAGAATGAAGCGCAACCCATTGACGAGGTTTCCAGAGCCATGGAGATGTATCATCCAGTAAGCCACAGCGGCGTCTCCGAAGAGCAGTGGCAGGAGCTTGTCGAACAACACACAATGGCCGTCGAAGAATGGCTATCAGGGCTGCAGCATTTCGTTACATCCGGCCAGGGCACCGCTACTGAGCATCTTGGTGGTGATTTGTTGGATTTTCCACCCGACCACATCTTTAAAATGGCCATTGCGGAGGGCCGAGAGGAAGCCGCCGCGTGGGTACAACAAGCGAATGCAACGGCGCTAGAGTGGATGGGGGACAACGACATCGAGTTTCCAGGCAGTGCTGTGTTCGATGTCGGCCCTGGCGGCGCACCTGGCGAAAGTTGGCGTATCAGAGAAATGGACATGTTCGACGACGTCCCGGCCTTGGGATTGTTCAAACTGGTTGGCGGTGCACTTCTGGCAAAGCCACAGCCATGGCGGGTGGTGGAAGGTCGTCTCGAGGGCGGGTTGTTCGGGCTACCTGCACCCGATCGCGAGGCTCCGACGGAGCACGAAGAGCAGACTGTTGAAGGTGAGCATGCTGGAGACGACGCTGGCGAAGGCGAGTCTGCTGGAGATAAGGCTGCTGGAGGTGAGCCTGCCGCAGGTGCTACCGCTCAAGATGATGACGCCGAAGATGAGTCCGCTGGAGTTGAGAACACCAGACTAACCCTACACGCCAAAGAGGATATCTTTTCCATCGTGGCTGGAGAGCAATTCGTCAGGCATTACCATTACGCCATTGGTCCCGACCCTGCTCTGTGGCATCCCGTCGCATGGATTATGCAGCCACTCGACCTGCTCGGGGCCTTCATCACGAACAATATCTTCATCGGAGTCGTCAACCAGCTAGCCTATGACGAACTATACGGCCTCGAATACCGCGAGCAACTGGAGATTCCGGGTTCATGGCCCAGGGAAGACGAGATGGGCGGACTGCTTTACGGAGACACACTCAGACCTGGGTTGTACAGCCAAGATGTGTTCGTCATGCGTGCCATGCTGGTGGCTGCATGCTTTTTGATGGCACTGTCGTGTGTGATTGATTGGGGGACAGTTGTGTGCGGTCAGTAGGAACACCCAAGGAGGCAGAGTTGAATTGCCCTTGTATCAGAGAAACTTTGAGTCTGAACGGTAAAGCAGCTAAGTCTTACGCAAGGAGTTTCGCGATCTGGACATGCTGTTCTGTGTGGAAGCCGTTGACGGATGTGTAAGATAGACTTGCGATTGGATACCAAATACTGCAGGATACTCTCAAATCAGCCTCAAAAAAAAGCGCTTCAACCACTCGCTTCCGGTCTCAGACCAGCAGGAAAGCAATTTTTGATGCACGAGATATGCTAGCGAGTCTGTCAGCAAGGCAAAGCAAAGCGAGTTGGAGATAGCGAAGAATCAATATGCAAGTACACGAAAGCCTGACGTGGACCAAGGTGACGTCGTTCGACAAACGACTGTGGAAAGTTGCGGAGCCAAACTCCTGCGGAAGCGATCGGCAGCATTTTCCGGATCGACGGCAACGCGGCTGCAACTCTCTCGTGCAACAACAGTCTAATCGTTTGTTGTCGTGACGGAGCCGGGCATCTCTCCTCCACAACATCCCGACTTCTTCCACGCGCCGTCTTCGTCTGCCGTGCGAGAAATCTCTTGAAGACAAGACCGACCCACCCGAATTTCTCGTTATTCTCGAACGGACGTCTCTGTCGCTGGCCCAAGCTGCATGCCATGGACGAGAAATCTTATCTGCCGGGCAAGCAATTCTTAATACCCTACATGTACTTGGCGGAGGCGTAGGGCGAAGGATTGCTTGACGCGGCCAAGGCGATCATATTATACTTGGTGCCACCCGCGTCATCAATCAAGCTTCGCACCGCAGACGTCTTGTTCAGCCTCTGGTATGCGAGGCACGTCAGCTGTGTGCAGATGCATCCTTTGGGAAACCGATATACATTAATGTTGAAAAAAGGCACAGACGAGGCAAACACATGCTGCCACGTGATGAATGCAATCCCCGCCCTCCGCATCTCCATCGGTCGATGTTGTGTGCCCGCACGGAGATCTTGGGGCACGGCGCGGCCGGCTCCAGCAGCGAGCAACATCGACTTTTGCTGAGCTAAGCCAAGACCAAACTCTGCCTGGTCGATCACTGCCGTGCGAGGGCCGACGAGATCCATCGCGTCAGCGAGCAGGTGGAGGCTCGCGAGACTTCGAGGAGGCCTCGGAGGCCTTAGGCGACACCGCCACCTGCGTGGACGTGACGTGCTGGATGGGAGTGCATGTATTGCACACCGAGTATTGCTGAGGAAACACATACGCAGGGCGTCACCTGCATACTGATCTGACGCACCCCGGTACGCCACACAGAAAGAGTCAAGCATCAAGCACGACAAGCCGGCACAAGTCCTGCGAAGCCCGACTACTTTTCTCCCTCGTGGCGTAACCTTGCTGCTTAGCGTACACCCGCACTTCACCCATCTGTGGAGCACCGCTCGTGGAGGGCCGTTAGCGAGCCACTCACATCGCCTGTATGGTGAGCCAGCAGTTAATCTCCAAATCTCTCGCGGGACATCCGATCTCCAAGCTCTGAGACACGTCATGGCGCGTGCGACCCGTGAGCAGTGACCAAACGGCGCAGACCCAGGGAAAAGCTGAAGCAGGTAGGGAAGCTGTTTAGTCTAAAGAGTGTTGACCTGAACCCTCGCACATTGTTTTCTTCTTACTCTCTCACCTCTTACCATTCTGCTTCGCGTGACCACAACATCCTGTCAACCTACAAGACAGGCTTCTGGTGTGGCATACTAATAACGATAGAGGCTCACAGCAGCGTTTACCTGCCACTCAACGCTCAACATGCCTGCCCACTTCGCCGATGAGCCGGCGCAGGTCATGGGCCAGGCCGACCTCGATCGAGCCAACACAAAACTCGAAGGCCACGAAGACGAGAAGGACCATTCAGATGACGGTATCTCAAGAAGCGATCCCGCGAATGGCGCCACTGGTGACAAGCTCGAGAAGCTGGGCACTTACGACAAGTACGAGATCAGCGAAGAGGACTGCTACGAAGAACTGGGCTTCTGCTTCCCGACAGCGAAGAAGTGGTACATCGTCACCATCATCTTCTGGGTACAAGTCTCCATGAACTTCAACACATCTCTATACTCGAACGCCATCGGCGGAATCAGCGATGAATTCGGCGTCTCAGCGCAAGGTGCCCGTTGTGGTGCAATGATCTTCCTCGTCACTTACGCGTTCGGTTGCGAACTCTGGGCTCCCTGGTCTGAGGAATTCGGTCGTTGGCCTATCCTCCAGCTTTCGATGTTCCTGGTCAACGTTTGGCAACTCCCCGTGGCCCTCGCGCCCAACTTCGCTTCCATCATGGTCGGCCGTGCTCTTGGTGGTCTCTCCACCGCTGGTGGCTCCGTCACCTTGGGTATGATTGCAGACATGTGGGAAGCAGACACTCAGCAGTATGCCGTTGCATATGTCGTCTTCAGTTCCGTTTTCGGATCCGTTCTTGGTCCCATTGTTGGTGGCTTCTGCGAGCAATACCTTGAATGGAGGTGAGCATTCATCTTTCACGCTTTTGCCATGTAAGTCAAACTTACTGACTTCCAACAGATGGTGCATCTGGATCCAGCTGATCTTCGGTGGCTTCATCCAAGCTGTCCACTTCTTCACCGTCCCCGAAACCCGCTCAACCATCATGATGAACCGCATTGCCAAAGCTCGCCGCAAGGCCGACCCCACCGCCAACATCTGGGGCCCTGACGAGCTCGTTCCCTTTAAAGACCGCTTCTCCGCCAAAGAGGTTATCGTTACCTGGATCCGTCCCTTCAAGATGTTCCTCACTGAGCCCATTGTTCTGGTGCTGTCTCTGCTTTCCGGTTTCTCCGACGCTCTGATCTTCATGTTCATCCAGTCTTTCGCATTGGTGTACGACCAGTGGCAATTCAACGCATGGCAGATTGGTCTTGCTTTCCTTTCCATCGGTATCGGCTATGTCATTGCATGGGCATTGTTCATCCCAGCCATTTGGCGAAACAAGAAGGAACGCGCGAACAAGCCGGACGACGAGCGCGCACAGTACGAGTCTCGCCTGTGGTTCCTGCTCTACACCGCTCCCTGCCTTCCCATTGGTCTTTTCGGTTTCGCCTGGACCATCCAGGGCCCTCCAATCCACTGGATCGGCAGCATGATCTTCGCCGCCATCATTGGTATCGCCAACTACGCCATCTACATGGCCACCATCGACTACATGATCTGCGCCTACGGTCCTTACTCGGCGTCCGCGACCGGTGGAAACGGCTGGGCGAGAGATTTCCTGGCTGGTGTGCTCACCATTCCCGCCACGCCTTTCTTCGAGAACATCGGCAGAGACTCCGGCTACAACCTAGAGTACGCTTGCACGATCTTGGCATGCATCAGTTTCGTGCTCGTCATCGCCGTGTACGTCGTCTACTGGAAGGGCCCGACCCTCCGCAAGCGCTCCGCCTTCGCCCAGCAACTCGCCGGCGCAAGAGAGGAGCAACAGACCGGCGGCCGCAGACTGTCCTACATCTCCTATGGAGGTGGCGACAGGAGAAGGAGTAAGTCATTGAATTTCTCTCGATCACTACCTAAACCGAAAACCCTATCTAACAACACTTTCACAGGTCTGGAAGGCCAAGCCAGCCGTCGCCCATCTGCCGCTCCACGCACCTACTCGCAGTCCCAGCGCTTCTTCGGCGAGACAAGGGTCACCCCCAGCGGCACTCCTGGCGGTTCTCGTGCTGCCAGCCGTGCGAACTCGGTCGCAAGGCCTGCTGCTAGGGTGTAATCAGTTAAAACGGTTGCCATAGGTCCGAACGGGGATGTGGTATGTGGAGATGTGATGTTCTCGTATACGCTGTAATCTAATAAGAAAGCTTTTTTCTTCTACTACCCAATACTTGGTGATTCCCTCCCGTGATTTCCTGGGCCTTTGCTCAATGACCTTCCAAGTTCCGATGATGGCTTCGCCACACTTTTCCGCACTCTCAGATATGCCTTGCATGCGCGTGCCTGATGCATCACAACACAGCCATTCCTGAAGCCTCGAAAACGAAGTGAAATCACAATGCCAGGACCGTATGTTGGTACAATAAATTGGCCTCAGGCCACAACGATTGGAATGGCGGCTGAGCCTGAGTAACAGTGCGGTGCTCCTTGCAGTCACACTAGTTACGTCCGATCCCTTGCGCAAAGTGCAGGACTGGTGCCTGATGCATGAAGAGATATAAACAGATACGCTACTCACCAAGATCAAACATTGTCCTTCCGGTGCCCATCGATTGTCCATGATCCGAAACGGATAATATCATGGCTTGCTCGCAGACTCATGACCATAACCATTGCCCAAGCACAGCGAACGATGACTTGAAGAGAAGATTCATGAGTTGTCATTATGGTACAGCTGCTATGTCATCAACGCCAATGCTGGACGACGTCAGCGGGGATTGGGGTGCAGGACGGACAACAAGAATCCACCACAAACCTGCCAACTCTCCAGACAAGACTCTTGCCCTCGTGCGTCAGTATGCCGCCCATAGTTCCCAACAGGTAGGAGGAACATGTCTCCATCTCCTTCTCTACACAATTCCCATCACCTGAACCACCTCGCACCATGCCATCCTCACTCCAGGTCGCACTACACAACGACTCGACCACCGACCAGCTCTGGGCCTACATCACCGGCATCGCCCTGCAACACGATGGCAAGCGCTGCATCTTAAAGCCCGACGGCAAATCTCTCTACTTCCCTGAGAACCCGCCAGCCATCGGCACTCCCCTCGCCGAAGACTGCGCAATCCCTCTCGGCGAGCCTGGCAACACCGTGAAAGTCACCATCCCCCAAATCGCTGGCGGCCGCATCTGGATCGCTCGCGGCAAGAAGCTCACCTTCCTTCTCAACCCCGGCCCTGCCCTCGTCGAGCCCAGCGTCCTCAATCCCTCCGACCCGAATGCAGACGTCGACTTTGCCTTCGCCGAGTTCACCCTCAACGATGCCCAGCTGTACGCCAACATCAGCTACGTCGACATGGCCCCCGCCCTGCCTATTGCCATCAGCTTGAAAGAACCGAATGGCTCGCAGCAAGACGTTGCCGGCATGGCGCCCGATGGCATCGAGAAGCTCGCCGCCGACCTCCGCAAGCAAGAAGAGCAGGACGGGAAGCCCTGGAGCAAGCTCATCGTGGAAAGAGAAGGCAAAACCCTGCGTATCCTGAACGCGACTCATGGTAATGCTGTGGGTGCAGACTTCTCCGGCTACTTCGAGCCCTACGTCGACCAAGTCTGGGACAAATACTCCTCCGGCGCGTGCTGCAAGATCGACACTCAGGCTGGCCCTGGTGTGTTGGAGGGCAAAATCACTTCTTCCGGCAAGCTGCGCATCGGAGATGAAGAGTTCGACAAACCGAACACGAATGACATCCTGGGTTGTAACTCTGGCCCATTCACGACTGGTGAAAACCAGGCTCGCAACGCCATCATTCCCCGCCTGGCTGCTGCTTTCCACCGCACCGCACTGCTGAATTGCGAAGACCACCCTTCCGAGCCTCACACTTTCTTCACACAGGATCCGACGAACCACTACGCCAGGCTGGTGCATGTCCACAACGTCGACAGAAAAGGCTACGCCTTCGCCTACGACGACGTGCAGCCTGAGGGCGGCGAAGACCAGAGCGGGAAAGTCAACGCAGGCGATCCCGTGCTGTTCACCGTGAGCGCTGGCGGGCAAAGCGCCGGCAAAGGAGGTGGTGGGAACGAGGCACTGCAACAAGCTAGTGCTGGCGCTGGGAACTACGAGCGTGAAGCTCCGCCTCCTCCGCCTGAGCAGCAGCAGGGCGGTAGCACTTACGACCGCCCGCCGCCTCCGCCACCACCTGGCAAGGAGGGTGGCGGGTTGAGAGACAAGGTTAAGGGTTTTGCCGGGAGGTTCATGAAGTAATATGTCGATGAGAAGAGGGAAGATTTTGGACAGAGCGATAGGAAACACGGCTGATGCGGTACGAATAGATGAAATGCAGATATATGCGATAATGTATACCGACGCTTCATGGACATTTCAATGCAACTGGAGTCGGCGCGCCCATTGCCACCGCGTGGAGGCGACATGCTCGCTAAGCCCAACGCTTCTCTACCTCTCTCCTGACTTCCTCTGCCCAAGCCGACGTCGCCGCTCCCGCTTCGATATCGGGATCGTCCCATGAGCGCAACTCGAGAAGCTCGAAAGTACTTTGAGCTTTTGTCTCGGGCTTCTTTCGACGCGACCCGCAAGCTGTAACTACATTCAATTAGTCTTGACGGTGTGGGAGCAAGGTTCGCGATAAGAAAGCATACTGCAAAACCTGCGACTGGCTGTCGTGATAGATTTGTGGTTGTAGCATGCGATGCCGATGCCGAGGATCGAGATGAGGACGCTGACGAGTTGGATGGTGGCTTCTGCGTTCCATGCCATGGTGATTGCGATTATTTATTGATTTGGGGTCAAAGAAATCTAGCTACACGATTTGGACGAGAAGTGTTGCTGCTGCTCTTCATGGTCGCTGCCGATGAGTTTTGGCTTTAATGCTCTTCGCGCGTAGATACATGTTCATCAACCACTTGCGAACTCAGTAAGTGAGTTATCGCGGTTGAGTGTGCAATGTATTTGGATCAGAACTCTTCGTTTTGGAATAAGGAGGACTATGTTTGGGACCCGAACGGAGCGTTAACGAGTCGTTATCAGCTCGTGTAATGCTCATTCGGGTTCTTGAAGTAAGATAAACAGATCACGTGCCTGTTCTGATTGAACGAACTGTCAAGCTCGCAGTGCAGTTCGAGGCTGAGCTAAACGAGTCGTTAACGATTCGTTGGACTTCAAGCCACAGCGCTTGGCTTGTGTACAGCCACCTACGTCCCAGCTGTGCACTTCAGCTTCAGCCTCGTCGAAAGAAATAATATGACTCTCCTGTTGTTATGTTGTTCGGCTTCGAGAGACAAAACTCGTTCCGTATTGCGAACTATAGAAGTCGCCTTGTACACTTCGTCGTAATCAACACCAGGTGCCTCCCGGGCGGTCTTGACAAGAAAGATGCCTATTTTACCTGATTTCGACTCCAAGAAATCCAACCCACCGCCTCCAGGACCTCCTCCCAGAGTCGGCTCAATGAGCGAGGACTCGCCTTACAACCACGTTCACGTTGGTAACCCTTACTCGCATCTCCCTGCGGATCGGCAATTTAAGCCGAAGATCTCATCGGTCATAACTCCATATATTCCTCCAGGGTCTCAGATCAATGTGCCTCAGAACAGACACGATCACGACGGACAGGCGGTCCACCGAGATCCTGGCTTAGTATCCGATCCATTTCGCGACGTAAAGTCGTCGAGTCAGTCGCATCCTCCACCTCTTCAGCAGGCTCAGCGGGTCCCAGCGGCGCTTGTCGACAATCTGGCCAAACATGGATTTTTATGTGTGGTTATTTTGCTCAACCATGAGCGACAGCTCGAGCAGATACTCGAAGAGCTGTCGTTGTATCCCCGTACCGCTGACCAGCAGGGTCACGTAGGCGGGCAGTATCCTTTTGTTCTGGCTCAAAACGACCTCAACCCCATGTATGACGGATCCACTCAGCAGCAGCGACGGCCACGACAACAGTATTATGGACGCGGGGAAGTCGCTCAGGCTGTGCCTCTCGTTCACCCTCAGCAAAAGGTCTTTTCTCAACAGCAGCAACAGCCGATCCATCAGCCTCAACAGGTCTTGTCGCCTCAAAATCAGCAGGGGCAGCCTTTAAACTGTTCAACGCAGCTCAGGCCGGGCACACACAATCTCTACGGGCCGGCTACTAGGAACTACTCCCGCGATGTCGACCACCAGCAGAAGCACGGAGGCGGAAGCCATGCTTCGTCAGAAGCCAGTCATTTAGGTACAGCGACACCAAAGCCCCTGGATTTGGACAGGCGGTCAATGGAATATGCTCCTACAGCTGTATTACAAGCGGTGGTAGACCAACAGCAAGCCGACTCCAGCACTTTTGATAGCAGCCAAGAACAACCTGAAGTATCAAAGAGAGGTTTATCTGGCGAGTCTGTTTGGCAACAACCAAGTTTTTCCCCTTCCCGGACAAGTGCCACTCCAGTCAGGCTGTCCGAAGTCGCCGCAGACAGTGCATATGAGATGCTGCCGCGCAAAAGCCTCGGACCGGACATCAGCAGCTCGGTAGAATCGGATGGGTGGGCTACTCTGAACACAGACGTCAACGTAAGTAATTCGAGTACCATCGGCATGCCACCAGTGCCACGCGCTGCTATGTCCGTCTTCGCAGGAGTCCGGGGAGATCTGGAGCAATTGCATGCGGATATCGGAGATCTCAGCGATGGGTCAGACAGTTCTCCAGAGAGCAGCGGGAGCGACTCGGAAACACTGATCTTGTCGGAACAACGCAACGATCATACGACAAATAATGTTCGCGAGGAAACAGGTGCACCCAGTGACGGGCCGCAGAACTTCCGCACGAATACTGAAGAGATGACAAGCGTGTTCAACGGTCCGTCTGCGCATAAGCGTTCAAACCTCGATGGTGATACAGAAGACCGTGCTCGTGCGGCGATCGCAGTCAGTCGTAAACGAAACAAGCTTTCAAGCTCAAGATTCATATGTTGCTTCCACAACGGGCCTGGAAGGAAATGCTCGGGGACAGACGATTCTATTTCGGAAGTAGTTAAGAGGCTTTCTGAGCAGCACGACACTCGCGTGTGTGACCGATGCTGGGTTCTGAAAGTCAAAGATAAGTCCTCAGGTCGCTTTGTGCATCCCAACGACAATCAAGCTTGCCTTGACCATTGCCTCTCGCCACAATGCCACAAATCTTCTTCCACCATCGGACATAGGCACTTGTTCGACCAAAACACCTGCGGTACTAAAACCTCACGAGTCAGACCCGGAGACAGTGAGGCTGTGTATCGTTTCATCTTCCGTTTGGTGCATCCTGGGCTCGATTGTCCTGCATCGGTCCTGACAACTGAGCATTCTCTCCACCTGGACGCAGTACCCCGACAAAGCCGACGCAAGCTCAATCGAAAAGAGCTCGCAGCGCGAGCCAACGATCTCGAAAGGCGACTCGAGATCGGAGAACAGGAGAACGCAGTGAATGCGCTCCGGATTACGCATCTGGAGCAAGAGCTTGCCGAAGTCCATCTGGCCACGGCGAGAGCAGAGGAGAAAAATGCGCAGCTCGAGAAACAGACGAGACGGATCGTCGCCATGCTCAGCGACGCGCTGCGGACTGGCGTATTTCTCAATTCTCAGGACCACCAAAGTCTTCTCAGGCGAGTTGAAGAAGATGCCCCCGGTGCACTCGTTCATCAGTCGCAGTCTCTCTTGACCCCGTCTGCATCGGACCGAAGTCGAAATTCTAGCGCTACACCGGTCAGAGTTGATATGGCGGAGCCAGATCCATTCTCGCAACCTGCTGCGCGCGAAGGATCTAATTATGCCGCTCCACTGCAAGCAATCCCTGGCAATCATACAACAGATGGCAATATGTCCGATCTCTGGGCTAATGAACCCAACATGGATCGGACCTGGGACGACATCTTCGACGAACCAGGAGAAAGCGATATCACAAGTTCACAACCACACAGATCTGATCCATGGTAGGCAGGCTCAAAAAATTGCTCGTACAAAACTCCTCGAGCATCCGGGTACGGATAAAGGGCTACTACAGGTCGTGGAAAGAACCGCAGACTGCACGGTGATGCCATGGCAGTTTCAAGAGCAGGATCATACAAGCCGTCGTTTACTATGATCGTTTTGCTGTAGTCTGGAAGATGTTAAGAACTGTCCAAGACCCGCACATGCCACCTGCTGCCATAAAAGATCACAGTGGACATCGTCATGGGTACAACAAGCTAGCGGCACAAAAAATGGCGAAACAAAGAACGTTTCCAACCGTACGCAAGTCACGATTATATTCGTATCTGTCTGTAGAAGTGATGCCCAGACACACGGGCTTCCAAATTGCCTTTCCTGGCCTTGCCATCAGTCCATGCCTCGCCAACCATCATTTGGTCTTTCCAGAACGTGTTGCTTGAAACAAGTTTTGCACTGCGAGATTCAGAGAGTGAGTCTCCGTCGTCGTCAAGCTTTTTAATTCAAGCCAGGACCCCGGTCGAAGCGCAGATGTGAGAGTCTCGCGTCACGGTGACTATAGCAAAATGATCTGAGCTCAAAGAAGACGACTGATAGTTTACAGGAAAGTTGCTTCGCCACAACCATAACACCATCAATGATGGACAGCAACATATGAAAGCTTACTTACCACGACCTCAGGCTCACCCGTCGGGCTCTCGCCCTCGTCATCAATGACAATTGGGAAGCACACGCCTTCCGTATATCCGGCTGAAGTTACCACGCCGAGGGTTTTCTTGAGCACTGGGACCTGGCAGCGCTGAAACTTGTGGTCATTGTCACATTCCGCGGCTAATGCCCCGAGACTCAAGAAAAGGGTAAGGGCTAGGACGGCTTTGATGGCAGGCATGGTGGAGATCGGGACTTGTTCGTGGGGTGGTGGTGACTTTTGGCGATGGTCGATTCGTTGTTTAGTTGCGGAGTTGGAAGAAAGCTGAAGGGAGCATTGACGTGCAACCCGCATCAATGATATACTCTCAATTGTTACACGGGTGGATGAAAGAAACATGATAAGCCACGGGCAAGAAGCCTGTACCTCGATACAAGGATTGAAAACGCACCCACTTATGCTACGGGCCTAGAAACCCGGAGATGGCCGGGTAACATAAACTTGGTGGTCAAACGATTGGAAAGTGATCACCTTGAGATCAGACTGGCATGTAGTGGAGCGATCAATGATTGATGGAATCAGGTACCTATGCCATCGGGTGTGAAAGGGAAACACCTAATAATACACCAAATCCCAAACGGGTGAACGCACATAAGTACGTATGTCGTATCTCGTCCGTGAAAGCAAGCCCACAAGCGCCCATCTGTCCTCAAACAAAGGCGAGCGGCGTTTCAATCTCGCCACTCCACATATCATCCCCACTCCAGCGTCAATGAAGACAGAAAAAAGTCACGCACACCGCTTCGAGGCTGAAACAGGATCGCATACAAATCAGCATCAACACAAACCGACAGTTACTACGCATATTCCGGATAAGGACAGCGAGGTAGGCGTGCGACGTTCCTGCGAGACTGCGAGTACCTTCTCATTGATTGACCTCTCTCGACTGCTACTGCCTCTTTGGTCAAGCCCTCTTACTTCATTAAACGAGACTCGTAAGCGCCAATCAGGTCGATGGAAGAAGCCATATATAAGAGAAAAATTACGCAAGGAGACCGCCAGTCGGCAACGTGACAGTGATGACCTCGCAGATCATAATCCCCTAAATTGACATAACGCTTTGCATCAGCTGACATGTTCTCCAAGAAGATGGTACATTGAATTGCATTACCGTAACAGCTTCAGCCTCGCACTTTCCGGCTTGGTCTTTAAACTTGCAAGAATCACCCCTGTGCTTGTTGGCACATTCTACGGCTCCGGGTATGTATGGGCAGTTTAAATATCCCTGTGGCAAGAGATACATGACCTTGGTCAGTATCGATCAATCTTAGCAGACCGTTATACAAATCGACTCACCGCCACTTCAATGCAGACACTCTGGAAAGTTGCCCCTATCGGAAGAAAGAGCTCACACTGGTCGCCTTTCTTCTTCCCCTCGCATTCGTTCAACATAAAACCGAAAGGTGAGGCAAGAACAGAATTCGCACATGCAAACAGTGCAATCAAAGCTGGTTTGGTCTGCATGATAGACAGATTTGCTGATTAAATCGTTTCTTGTTGGTCGCGCGACTGTGATGTTGCTGATGTTTGGATCAGCGCAAGAATACGGAAAGCGCGACCAACTTATAGCTGCATTGACAGTCTGAGATGTGAAGCGATAACCCTGTGTGAAGTGGCGTATGATCTAGTGTCGTAGCTCTTAGTCGAGATAAAGCGCTGACGATGCGGCGTCCTGGAGCTTGAAGCCAGCATTCTCAACCGCTTTAGCAAACTTTCGCTCATGTGTTAGGGACTTCGTATGTTGCATAAGGTCTTAGTTAATGGCGCCCGGCAGTGAGCGAGGATAAAGAACGTACCGGAATTTCTGGTTGCACCGTTCACAGCTGAGCCATTCGTAGACAACAGTAAGGCTTAAGCCAACTCCGAGTGTGGCCAAAACTCGACAGTGAGCTTTTTGAATGGACAGTAAGCGTGGCGTTGGGTCGGAGATCACTCAGCAGATCGAGACTAAATTGACATAGTGCGAATGTGCTGATAGAGGTTCGCGATTCCGTATGTCGCAATTTTATGTCGTACCCAAAGAGACGCCCTGCTAATTGAAGAAGACACTGAAGCACTGCTGCAGACGCTCGGGTAGCGTAATAATTTGCTGTCGACTCTTGCTATTATTATCTACAGTGTAAATCAAACCAATGCTAAAACTTTGGAAGGAGTCATGGTACCGCGGCGAAAGCCAACGTGTATATAGATATTGCAAATCCTTGCAAGCTTTGGGATGTCCGGCACGAACGGTCGGAAAAAAGACTACCATCATCACGACCTTGATCAGATGCAATCGATAACACTCGTGCAAGCACAGTATCTAAGCTGAAATCCCATCGATTGGAGATTTCAAAACGTTGACTCGACAGATCAGGATTCCCTGGATTTGTGGAAGAAACGGTGTCAGCTGAATTGTTTCCCGAGGGCAAGATGCATTCGATGAAGATACCGTATCACCACTCCTGCACTTTCCACGAAAACCACCATAACCACAAGCATCGTCTTTCTGTTTGCCCTCGCATTCGCGAGCTCCGGGAATGACGAGGCAAGTCAATGTTCCCTGAGTGAGGGACAAGCACTCTTGGTTAGCCGCAACTACCCAGACCAACATGCAACTATGCTTACAGATACATCGCGGCAAACGCCTTTGACGTCCAGGCTGAGCGAATCGAGGACCATGCACGCGTCGTTTATCTTCCTTTCATCGCAGTCGTTCCGGAAAAGATCACCTGAGACGGGCGAGGTCACAACCGAACCAGTGTACGCAAGTGGTGCGAACAATACAGTTCCAGTATACATCGTGGATTCGCGAGTGGATTCGTCGTTTTCAATCTTGTGGCCGCGATGCTCTTGTTGCGAGAATTGTGAGATTTGACTCGGAGGCCAATACGTAGAGATTTGCAAGCATCTTATACTATATGGAGGGCTGGACTTTGAACTAAAGCCGTGTGGCCCTACGAGAGACGCCATACGCATTGGAGGTGTGATCTCCGTTTGAGACAAAGCATGGGTGATGGAGCATTGGTCGCCGTAGACTTTGTTGGCTCGACAAGTCAACGAGTGCCCTTGGTATTTGTGCGCTCCATGGTGGACGAGAACAAAGGATTTACTCATAAGATGTGGTTACACGACTTCCAGCTCCACGACCGCTTATAAGCCAACTCATGCGTGGCAGAAAATTTCGTGGGTGATCAGCAGTGGAATGTAAAATGAAAATCAGATGGTTTAAAGGCCGATAGACCCGACTGAGATGTCGTACCATATAGCTTCGCCGAGTAATATTGTGCTCAAGCCACAGCCACGCACTATACCACATCTCCGCTTTGGTCCCTTTCTCTCTCGGATAATCCGGAACTATAAAGGTAACCACTTGAGTGGGCACGATACAAATGGCAAAAGTCATAAAAGCGATCGTCGAAGTGACTATCGGCTGCACCCGATCAGCATCAATGCCAAAAGCCAAAGCCGAGCTCAGTGATTCGAACGCTCGCACAATACCCACCAATAGCGTGATCATCTGAAATCGGTGTCGGACGTGCCCACAATCCGGTACATGAAGATGTCGTGCGACTCGTTCATGGACACGAACAGGCATTTGACCGCAAAGCCTCGACCGAAGCCCGGAAGTGCCTAGTCCAGATTGACTTCTTCTGCAGGGCTCGAATAAAAGTGCTCGTTTGCCGGCCTACTAAGCGAAAACGGCGAGTATGAAGATGCTGAGCAATGTCCAGGTTATCTTAGCGGCTTGTGGGCGACTGAGAATCTTGAGGTCGAGGAAGGGGCTCGAGAACACGTCGGCACAATACAGACCGGTAACGCCACAAAAGCGATCGTGAGATTGACCATTGGCGATGCCCGAGCGGCGCCAATGGCAAACGCCAAAGCCGAGCCCACGAATATGGAGGCACGAACAATGCCCACGGACAGCGTGATCGTCTCGACATCGGCATCGAACAGAAAATAAGTGTGTGTCCGGTAACCCAGAACCAACGACCGCTCAAGCCGCTCGGAATCATATCTGTCCGAGACAGCATCATGCATCGAACATCTACATGTGAGTCCTCTACACACCATCCACGCCGATAATTGAAAATTAATCTCCATGACGCGACAAGGTTTCTAGCTGTGTATCAACACAGAGCTGAGGTGCCAGTATACGCACACCTCTATCAAGCGATGGATCTAGCTGCAGCCAAAGTCAGCCGCATCGCCTAAATACATCCAGACGCCCTAAAACTCAACAAGCAACCGAACCGGTGAGCTGAGTGCTACCCAGCTCCACGAAGAAAGCAGTCAAAGAGGCTCAAGATCGCTTGCAGGTCACCCTGATATAAATCGCACCTACTTCCCTCACAGTCCGACCACCGCCCCGCCCCATTCATTGCTATCGTTCTCACCGAGAAAAATGTCCGTGACCGTAGCCCAAGCCCACGCAATCATGAAAGCCGTAACCGTAGACGTCTGGAACAACACCCCAAAGACCGAGCGCATCAAACTCCTAGAACAATACTGTTCATCGGCAATGAAAGCCTACGCGCCCGACGGAAGCGAAACGAGTGGAATCGAAGGAGCTCGTACTTTTCCCCCACGCCTTGGACATCTCGGCTGACGAGTGAAACAGTGCGACAGCAACTATGACAAGCTCCATGCAGACGGCAGACAAGACTGGTTGTTCGAGGTAACTGGGGATCTCTGGTTGAACGGCAATATGATCATGCAGAAATGGTTCTTTGGCAAAGATGGAGAAGGTTGGAAGGGGTGGGATGTGATCACACGTGACGAGAACGGGAAAGTGGTTTCTTTGTATGGGTTGATTGAGGGTGTGCATATGCATAGTTTGCAGGTGTGTGTACCGTCGCGAAGCATACTTTGCGAATACACGGGCCCGATGATAAAAGGCGACCTCTGCTTGTTACAGACAAGTGTTCCATCAGCCGATAATCCAGCTTGATACGCACCACAGATCTCGATCCCCTCCTGAGTAGCTCGCTGAGATAGCATGTGCCCGACACGGCGGTTCGTTCTCACATAACGGAGCGCAAAAGATTGGGCACTCAAAAGGCAAAATGCATCGGCCGGGAATCGAACCCGGGGCTGGCCGAATCATTTGAGACGCTAGATCTCGAATGGCAACGGCCAATTTTACCACTAAACCACCAATGCTATTGCATGATCACTGCTAGTATGGTTGTCAATATGAATCTTCATGATTCTTGTTATCCACTCAACTAGTTGAATGCACGATGGATCACATGAACATCACTCACATCGGAGCTGCTGGTAGCCGAGTTCAGAACGGTCCAAGGGCGTTTATTCATTATGAAGGCGACGAGTTGTTGACGATCTCATGTTCAGCATCAATCAAAGCGTGAGAGAAGATGTAAAATTACGAAAAATTCATACGCAGCGGGTCAATTATCTCGATCACCCAAGTCTACCAACTATAGCTCTCTTCGATGAACTCGACCTCACATCCTCTCGCAGCAACTCTGACAACAGCCAAGCGCACCTCGTCCGCCATCCCCGGTGGTCCACTGACCACGATAGCCAAGCTGCCTTCAGTACGAGAAGCTTCTTCTTCGATCAACGCGTTGACATCCATTCTCCTCCCCACAGTAGTCTCGATGGCCACACCAGTCATTGCATTGTTCTCCGTCAGATCGCGCATGCCCTCGAGCAGACTCGCGTGGCGCATGCCCCATGCAAGTTTACGGCTACCGCGGTGGGAGGCGATGAGAGGGAGAAGAGCTGTGACGCCAACGCCGCCAGCGATGCAGAGGAGGCGGGGATGGTGGTTGAGGGTATCATGTGTTGGGTGGAGGACAGAGCCAGTGTATGGGGCTTCGACGAGGACAGGGAGAGAGGAGCGTTGGCGGAGTAGAGCGGTTGTGCCGGAGTGTGTGCGGATGATGAATGAAAGGCCAAGTTTTGGTACGCCGGTGAAAGCGGCTGGCTTGCAGACTGGAGTGATATCAAGTTTGGGCGCTTTCTCAATATCTAAGTCGGAGGTTGGAGATGCACGGGCGGAGCTGGCGCTCGATGAGACAGAAGTCTTATGGTGGACGTTATCTGTGGGCGCAGTATCGTGTAACATGCCACCAGCAATAGAGAAGGGATGGTTCTCCCAAACACGCCATGTCAACGTTGGGAAATAAAGGTACGCTTGACCCTCGCCAGTAATGCCGGGGATGTCAAGGCGGATGTAGTCTTCGTCGATGACTGTAATATGCGCTCTGCAAACTCCATTACGAGCCAAGCGAACGAGCCTATAAATTCTTTCGAAGCCCCAGAAGGCGAATGCGATGTACATCCACAACTCGTAGCCCCACTGCTTCGAGAAGCGGAGGACGATGTGAAGTAATGATCCGATGATGACGAAGAAGGAGATCACCACGTGCCAGGCGAGGAAGAGCTCATAAAACTTCTGCCTGATGGGCAAGATCGAGGTCGGGAGGAGGAACACCATGCCGAGCGTGGCAATGACACCCCATACCCAGTAGTCGAGCTTGGCTTCGGTCGCGTGGTCTCCGGATTCCATGTAGTTGTAGAGATAAATTGCAGAGTGAATGCATGCTTGCAGGGTGGCGATGCTCGCAACCCAGCGGTGGAGGAGGAGAAAAGTAGTGTGGGACCAGTTGGTCAACGAAATAAGCAAGTTATTCCGTCCAGCATAAAGAACCGACAACACAATGTTGACCAAGCTCAGAGCACCTGTCCTGTTGCCAACGAAGGATCGGATCTCCTGGGTGGTCGAGTCGAACCATGAGTTCGGCTGACGGGACTCGTAGCCAACACAGCAGAAGACGATGTTGATGGCGATGAGGTAGAAGAGAAAGATGGACTGCCCTCTGGTTGGCATGATCATAAGGTTGAAAGTCGGGACGCTGTGCTGGTTTCCTACCAACGGCGGGTAGTTGAAGTGGGCGTTGAAGCGGCTTGCGAAGCTTTTTGGGAGATATAGTTTCGATAAGACGATGGGTAGGAGAACGCCAGTGGTGATTAGGATGATGCTGGTGCTGTTAGTATAGTTTTGTCAATTTCCTGTGCGGGATCTGTACCTGTAAAGCGAGTGCGCGCTCTCCATAAGCTCGAAGCCATAATTGCCGTTGAAGTTGGAGATGTAATCCTCATCCTCCACCAAACTGACCTGAGTAAGCATCTCATCAGAAGGCGTGCTGTTAGTCGGCGCAGTCTCGATGCTCATCAATGCTTCAATGTAGGTGTAAATGGGAACTGGCGGCTTCTTGAGGCGACCTCCAATGCTCATCTCAAAGAACTTGTCGCGAGCCGAAGTTTTGACATCCTGCGGGCAGCGCTGTTCCATGCAGTATGCGAGGGTCTGCAGGTATGGCTTGTTGTTGGCGTAGCACTCTGCCGATGGCTTTTCGCCGCCGTGGTTCATTCGCTTGACCTTCATGCCTTCCATGCCTTCCATATCGTGGTGGTCCATCGGACAGTCCAAAGGATTGCCAATGGCGGACTGGCAAGCGAATGCACAGGGCGGCTGGTACATCTTGATTCCGTAGCCGATGAGACCATGGCCATCACGTCCAGATGATGCGAGAACTGGTATGGCCAGGCTGGCGCCGGTGGCGAAGATGGCTGAGAGCTTCATGACAGCTTCTTCTCTTGCGGACGAGGACTGAGATCGCAGAGCACAGCTAAGCACAGTAAGACGGCAGTCGTTCCATATCTATCTGGCTGAATATATGTTGCACCTCTGGGCCAAGGTGGTTGCAGGGCCCAGAGTCCACATCCCAGCAGTCTGGCCAGGGTCTTCCCACGAGGTCGCGCATCTTGTTCGCACGTGCGGATGCGATCCGACACACTTTGCTGTGCCTCCGGCGCTGGTGAGCAAGTATTCCATAGTTGTGGTTGGTGGTGCAGACATGCTCGCAGTCGACACGCCTTGGCCAAGCGTTTGTGGCTGCAGAGCCAAGAATTGAACTTGCTCAAACCCAACGCATCTGCTCTCTTCGTCCATCTGGAGCCATCAACTTGCGACCTGGAAAAGGAACGGAGACGGCATTCTCGTCGCTTTTGCGAGTGCTAACGGCATCTGGCGTCTCTCGATTGTCACGGTCCTCAAGTCCCGGAAGTGTAGCGATTCCTGTGGTTTCAACATACTGACAGCGGTGTGAAAGGTTAGGGTTAAGTCTCATTGATTGGATGACAGAAGTGTGCGTACATCATAGTTCTTCGTTCACGAGGTCCGGCTCTGTGGACAAGGTATTGCATACCCTGATTAAAGAGTCGAGACTTATAGACACCGATCACGAGTCAGGAAAGGTAAACTTGGGTCTAAGTGAGAGGTACATTATTCATGAGAGTAACCATTTGCGTGGATTAGAATCTCTCAAGTACCGACCACCAGCTAACAGCTCTGCAGATCAAATCTAAAGCTTCTCATACACAATCTCGCCCTCAAACCACGTCGTCGAGACACTCGCGCCCTCAAATTCACCCCGACTCAGATCGCGATCCACAGCAATGAAGTTAGCCTTCTTGCCCACCTCAATACTTCCAAGATCTTTCTCCCTCCCCACTGCCTCAGCGCCAGCCAAAGTGAGCATCCGACATAAAGCCTCGCCACCAGCTTGTCTATCGCCACCACCCACAACTTCCACGATGCCATCCAAGAAGGGCAGAAGATCCGGCTTTTCGCCTGCGCCCCAGTCGCTTCCGATCGTAGTATGTGCCTTGTGAGCAAGCATCTTCGCAAAATCCCAGTTCATCAACCCACCGCTGCCCGCCGTGATGGGGTGTGTGAAGAAAAATGCAGGCGACATCTCCGCCGTAACGTTCAGCGCGCGGAAGCGCTCGTAGTCGTCTTCGTGCACGCCACTGCAGTGTGCGATTTCATGGCGGGGTCCGTGGGGGTTTGTTTGCCTTGCAGCGGCGTATGCGTCGAGCACGATGCGCGTGGCTCCTGTGCCTGTGCAATGGATCTTCATCGTCATGCCGCGCTCGTCGTACTTTTTGATCGCTTCGGATACGTTCAGCATGAGCAATTTGGACTCGTCGACTTTGCCGTCTTCGCGCTTAAGAGCGGCATGTGTCCAGTACGGCGCCAGTGGGACTCCATCGACGATGATCTTGACAAAGCGCGTGTCGACATGTGTTGACTTGAAGGACTCGGCGCGATCGAGTAGTGCGTGAAGGCTTTCCGAGCTCTCCTCGCCGATCCAGTCCGGAGCGTAGACTATGTGAGGGAAAATTTCCAGCTTGAGCAAGTGCGTGGACTCCAACGCTTGCAAGCCTTTAAGCAACAGGGTGTTTGAGGACGCTTCCTGGCAAGAAGTAACTCCAGCAGCATGCAGCTTCTGCTGCGCTACGGCGAGCACACGTTGCACATGCGACAAGCCAGGCTGCGGAATGGCTGTCATCGCTTTGCTCATGCCATTCTCGGCCATCTCGCCCGTCAGATACCCATTCTCATCTCGCTTGTAGCAAGTGCCCTGCGCGTCAGGCTCGCCCTCAATATCATAACCCGCTCGCGCAAGAGCCGCACTGTTGAGGAAAGCACTATGCCCAGCACCGCCACGAATCAACACAGGCGTATCAGGATACTCTTTGTCGAGCACGCGTCGATCAAAGTCTTCCACCAGATAGCCATGCGCCATGAGCCAGTCCTCGTTGACGTTGGCGAATTTGCACGCACAGCTGCCCTTGCGGAGCTCTTCGGCCACATTATCATTCGTGAGACCTTGTCCTGGTAAGCGAACGTGAGATGTCAGCGCGATGCCGGAGAATAGCATGTGCACGTGAGCGTCGTGGAGGCCGGGCATGATGAAGCGGTTTTGGAGATCGTAGGTGATGAGACCGTCGGTTTTAGCTTTGGCTTTGACTTCATCGTTGCTTCCTACGATGCTGAAGACGCCGGAAGGGGAGACGATAAAAGCTTCGGCCCAAGGATGCTGCGAGTTTATGGTGAAGATGTGGCCGTTGATGTAGGCTGTGCCGTTGTCACCTGGTCTTTTAGTGGTGCTTGAAGTCATGATTTTGCAAAAAAATGTGTTTTGATATAATCGTGGAATCTCTCGGCGGTAATAATTTATTACTGAATTCAACGTAGGCAATCCAAGAAGATTCAACAAAGGTAGTACAACTGTTGTCGGGTCCTCGGATGTAAGATAAGCATGATCGTAGAGTCGGAGTACTGCACGCGAATGCGGGGCTTGTTGCAGTGCCCTTTGCCCAAAACGGTAATGGAAACGAGAACCTGTATATGCCGACAGGCGATCATATTCTTGTGCGGCCCATCGAGATTCTCAGTGTTGTCCGAAAGTCTTACCACATGATCAGACTACAACCTTTTAAAGTTAGGAGTCTCCTCCCAGCGTTGCCGCAGATACAGAGCACGCAAACCTTTGAATCGAAGTTGCTATCCTCGGACGCAAATCCCACGATACTGCAGGTATGATCGTTGCTACCGAAAGTCTAGTTACTGCTCGAAAGAATGAATAGGATATGGAGATGTTGTGTTTGGATGAACAATCACGACACTATCAGTATTGCCATTGATGAAACGACGATCTGCTTTTCTCACGGCATCGCAATCCATCTCCATGGCAGCCGAAAGTGATGAGTTGCCCGAGATCTACGGTGAAAGATCACTGAGCGTCAATGGTATAGCCTGTCTTCCCGGCTCTCGGTGGCGAAGAGTATTGTCAGAGAGAATCTTGGGCCATGATAGCAGCAGCCGACGTCGTTGTTGCATGTATATCCCCAGCCGCCGGTGTTATGGAAAGTGACCGCTTTGTCAAGATACGACCATATAGTACTATACATACCTCTATACTGTACATAGCCTCATCTCCGCAAACCGAAAGAATTCCCGAGCCAGTCCTGTGATTCCTGTCTCGAGCAATCCCGGATTTTTGTCCCTCTGCAAGAAATCCTTGCAGAAATATCGCCACACCGTCCATGCGAGCATCCAAACCAAAGACGGGGGTATCATCACCAACAAAGTAACAACTCAAACAGAGAGCCCTCTCAAATCCCTCTCCCGATCCCCACTTCCCTCCCTTCTCCCATCCTCGTCCCCTCCCTCTCCAAATCTCTCCCCCAACCCGCTTCCCCAATTCCACTCCTCGCATCCTCCTCAACACTAAACTCAATCTTCCTCTCAATCCCGCCGCCGAGCCCATCCCTATCGCCTCGCCCTTGCAACGGTATCTCATCCGAATCGTCGCTGCGCGCACCACTGCTGCTCCTTCGCCCGTGGATCTGCACGTGTGACGATTTGTTCTTGTGCGAGCCGTCCCAGGTTGGAGAAGGGGCAGAGTTGTGCGTGAGGGTCGTGCTGGATAGCGGATTGCTGTTTGTGCGGTCGCGGGATGATTTGGATTTCTTGGAGACGGGGAGGGAGTTCAGGGCGTAGGAGTTGGGAGCGCCGTTTGAGCCTGGGTGGTAGTTGCTTGGGTGGGCGGAGGTGGAGCGGGTTTTGGACGTGATGTTGTCGAGGCCGCGTTTGAAGAAGTCCCAGTATGTGCGAGAGAGAGCTAGGTTCTGGTTCAGGGGAATTGTTAGCTTGATGGTAAAGGATAGGTGTGGTGGAAAGGAAGTCCTTACGGCGCCGAGGATGCCGAAGCCGAGCTCGATGTTGCCCCAGATTGCGGCCCAGCAGTAGACCCAGCTAAGGTCGGAGACGGCGAGACCTAGAGACGAGGCGCGGACACAAGCGAAGACGGTGGAGCTGGTAGGAGTGTCAGTTGAGGAAATGTCTCTGTTGATTTGCAAATCAGACTTACACCACGCCCAAGCTCATGAGAGCGCAGACGGCGATTTTGTTCTTCAGAGACAGCGTCAGGTGCCATACGACTGCAATGGGAAGCAGTGTACAGACGACGTCGGCGAAGACGGAGACGGCTGTTCGAGATTGTCAGCGTAAGCTTGTCAATACAAAAGATGAATGCGAACATACACGTTTGCAAATAGATGGAGTAGATCCTAACATTGGGATTCCAGCACTTGTCGTGCTGACTGGTCCAATAAGCCGAGACGGGATCGCATTCAGCCAGCAGCACAATATCCGGCAACATTGTTGTCAAGATTAACAGCACGATTAGCGACCAAAGAGCATATCTGAGTTTTTTTGTGCTCTTGATGCGCAGCACCAGCAAGCAGACCGAGATCTTAAGCAAGCACAAGATGGGGAATAGGAACAATTGCGTGAGCCAAGTCAGGAAGTTGACGTATTGGTAGTCTTCGATGGAGAGGAATTCGCGATGTCTGCCATTGCCATGCTGCACGCTGATGATCTGGCACGTCACGCGGCCGATGGTGAGCAGACTGGCTGCCGCGATTGTGTAGTCGTCGCCTCCGAGAGCATGCCTTTTGGCCCGCACGGTAATGCGTAGAGCAGTGGTAGTCAAGACCAGGATAAGCACGACAATGGAGATGGCGAGTAGCGTCGGGCCGGCGTTGTCGCTCTCACGAGCCATGATGTGAGTGTTGTGCCAGAGCTGGGGCGGCCGTTTCGCCAACCCGATTGCACGTCGGGTTCTCCAGAGAAGGATGCGACGATCTCTAGAGGAGAGCCAAGTCAAAGTGGTTGGTTGTGTCGCAGGGTATGTGTGTCGCGACTGTCGAAAGGGACAGATTTGTTGGAAAGCAGCGTGCGATGTACTTCAAAGGCTCTCGCTGCATCGTCATGCCACCCGAACCAAAGCTGCCCTGAAGAGGCGCCCACTCTGCTTCCCATGGCTGGAACGGCACGGCTCACAGACCCGATGCGACCCTGGATGGGTATGAACTCTATCAGAGTGTTGAGATATGTATGTAAGCAAGATTGATATTGCCCGTGTCGGCTGAAGTCCCTGACTATTGGGCACTGTTGCGATTTCCTAGTGCAGAAGGTGTGTGTGGGCTTTCCGTGCGCACCACTGCAGCAGAAGGGGAGGAAACGGTAGCGAGCCGCAGGAATCCCCACGCGCGCGTTTCGCCAATCTGCCTCAGTCTGCGTGCAAGCGAGGCCTCGAGAGATGACGATCTTGGCCTGCATGCGATAATTCGCTGTGTTGCCAGCGGTGGTGACGGGGAAGCCGGAGAGCAGGATGAAGGAAGACGCCACCACCGTGCGGTGTGGAGACGAGAGTTCAGCGAAACGGCATCGTCGAGTCAGCACCCAGAAGTGGAGGAGCGAAACAACGAGCGATGATGTGAATGCAAAGATTTTGGCTTTTTCGATACCAAACAAAATGGATGCTGGAATGCTTCCAATTTTCCTGTCATATCTGCCGGAACACGTGGAAAGCGGCGCACTAAAGTGAAGATTCTCTTTTGGCGTGATAAGACGGTTGTAATATCAACTTAATATCAGAACTAATGCAAGGCAATAATGGAGCTTGCACAAAAAAAGGTCGGGCTGTGCTTGTGGCGCATGAAGAAGGGGCACCGGATCGACGGCACTTTTCAGCCACATCCATCACCAGTCGACTTGGCTCGAGTCCTCGACACCAGCACGCACGGTGCACTCACTCTCGGGGCTCATCCGATAACCGTCTCGTAGTGATGCTTCTCCCTCCCGGGCTATCACGCGCCATCTCTCCATCTGTCGCCATCCCCACTGGAACGACGGCACAAAGAAATATCAATACTGTACTACGAGAGGCACGGTCGACGGCATCTCAACGGACTGTCTTTCCATGTGCGGGATCACAATTCTAAGCCACGGGCGATCTCGGCTCGTTCATGCCAGCCACCCGCTCAGCGGCGGAGCTGAGGATGATTCGACATCTTCTCTGCTTGCCGAACAGACAGCGCTGGGCCGCCGTGCAAAGCAGTCAGCCGCCTGAATTCCCTTCGCCTCCTCCTTGTCTGCACAGCCTAATCCTCTATCTCGCTACCGTAAAGCATATAGCACGTGGCGGGCACGCAGACCCCGGGAGATTGGCTCAACGGAGCCATCAGGCTGATCGAAGGGCTATCTTGAACCCTCGAGGAACCCTCGCACGCCCCCAGCGCTCATTGGCCTCGATACACCTAGACGCCTCAACCCTGCAGCTACATCGCCTCTAGCGCAGGCACGAGTGCACATGGAAAACTGCCGGCCTTCCTGCTGCTTCCTTGCCGGCCCGCTCTCTGCACACTAGGCTGAAGGTGGTCTTTCTGCGACTTCATCCGGCATATATGGTGTTTAGCCACTTCCCAATGGCTTGACATTCTCTTTCCCAGGCTTCCTCTCCGTAGCCCAGCCCACAGCCAGCAGAAACCACGTCAAGTCAACCATGCGCTACATTCAGCTTCTGCCCATCGTGGGTGCCGCCACTGCTTTGGCCACGCCCATTGTGCCTCGCAAAGAGTGCGCCGCGAACGATGATTCTTACGACTTTGTAAGTGCTGATTTCAACCAAGACATGATCCGGGATCGAATAGCTAACAAGTTCAGATTGTCGTTGGTGGCGGAACAGCCGGTTTGGCTGTGGCGTCTCGCCTCAGTGTCGAGTTGCCTGATCAATGCATCCTGGTGATTGAAGCTGGCCCTGCAGCCTGGGACGAAGAGAAAATCAACATTCCTGGCCGCAAGGGTAGCACATTGGCCGGCCCCCTTGACTGGAATTTTACCACGGTCGCCCAGCCCGATGCCGCCGGTCGTGTCTTCAACATCAACCGTGGCAAAGTTCTCGGAGGCAGCTCTGCCCTCAATTTGATGACTTGGGATCGTGGCGCAAAGGCCGACTACGACGCCTGGGAGGAGCTCGGCAACGAAGGCTGGAACTGGCAGAACTTCATCATGGCCATGGAGGCTGTCGAGACATTCCAGCCCGACCCTCGCTATGATGGCGGAGGTGTTGGATACGAAGGTCCCATCCACAGTGCCATCAACCGTATCATCCCACCTCACCAGGAAGGTTTCATTCCAGCGTTGGAGAGTCTGGGTGTGCCTGAGAACAAGGCATCCCTCAGCGGTGACCCTCTCGGTGTCATGACACAGCCCAGCAACATCCGCGCCTCCAACTACACCCGCTCCTACTCCCCAACTTACCTGTCCATTGCCGGACCCAACCTCCACGTGAGGACCAACACCACCGTCTCAAGACTGAGCATTTGCGACAGCGAGGATGGCCTGGTGGCAAACGGCGTGTACATTGGTGACGAGCTCATTGAAGCCACCCAGGAGGTCATCCTCTCCGCTGGCTCGGTGCAGTCTCCTCAGCTCCTTGAGCTTTCCGGCATTGGCCAGGAGGAAGTCATCACCGCTGCTGGCATTGAGCACCTTCACTCTCTTCCTGGCGTTGGTGAGAACCTCCAAGATCACCTTCGCATCCAGACATCATATTATCTCAAGGATCAATACTACTCCTTCGACGATGTCCGAGTCAATGCCACTCTCGCAGCTGAGCAGCTCGCCCTTTGGCGCTCCAACGAAAAGTCGCTCTACGACTACACCGGCTCCGGCTACACCTACATGACTTGGGACCAAGCTCTCGGCTCTAACGGCTCCGCGCACATGGCCGCCCTCGCCCACGAGTCCGCCGACCTCTCCAACCCCGTCGACGCCAAGAAACTCGAATACCTCACCACGTCTCTCAACGCCTCCGTCCCCGAGCTCGAAGTCATCTTCTCTGACGGCTACACTGGCGTCCGTGGCGTCCCCGCCGTCGCCAACCACACAACCCGCTTCTTCACCCTTATCGCCGTCGTCCAGCACCCCTTCTCCCGCGGAAGCATCCACCTCAACGCCACTTCCCCCTCCGGAAAGCCCGTCATCGACCCCAACTACCTCTCTAAGTCTTACGATCTGCAAGCCGCCAAAGAAGCCGCAAAGTATACCCGCCGCATCGCCAACACGCCCGCTCTTCGCAAATTCTGGGCCGCAGAGTACGAGCCGAGCGCCGGCGCCGTGCAGACCGATGCAGACTGGGAGCAGTTCGCGCGCAACACCACCCTTTCCATCTTCCACCCCATGGGCACCTGCCACATGGGCGCGCTCGATGACGGCGGTGTTGTCGACAAGGACTTGAAGGTCCACGGCGTGCAGGGCCTGAGGATCGTCGACGCTAGTGTCATCCCCATCCAACCCAGCGCGCATATCCAGACGATGGTGTATGGCATTGCAGAGATTGCGGCGAAGAAGATTGCTGGGGAGTACCAGTAGATGCAGTCTATAGCAATCGTTAATACTACGTGCTCTTTCAATTTGGACTTGGTGAATACAGCTGTAGTCGCAAGGGCCGCTGATTGGATCTACGCCGTCATATTGTAGCATCGAGGTTGAAAGCTGCATCAAGGCTTTGCATATGTACGTGCCTCTCGCTACTTCGTCAAGATGCGAAAGAAGTCAATGGCAACGTATTTGAAGGCGATTTGGATTTTAAGGCCATCGACGTTTATGATTTCCTGCAACGATAATTTTGATAATGATGCTCTAGTTGATCCGAGTAGAGCAGTGCACAGCTTCCATTGGCCGGATGGTCTTCCCTCCGTTCTCAATGATCCTCGTTCTACACAATTCGTCCATGTGGAGTGATTCCAAGGAGAAACCCCAGGAAATGGACCAGGACAGCCGCGGAGCTGGAGCCGAAGGAGCCGAAGAGGTTGGTCTTGGCTTGAGGTGGCGCAACTTGCTAAACATGTTTTTGAGTGCTTCCTGATCTCTTGTACTTGCGACAGCGCCCATTTTCTTGTCAATGCACGTACGAACCTTCAGTGGTTGCCAAATGAGAACATTTAGACAAGCAAAAAATGTACATTCTACTTCATCAGGCTCCGCATAGCGACCAGACAGCAAATCGGAATCGCTGATGTGCACCCGGAGGCTGGCGGAAGCCGTTTGAACTCTGCTTGTCTGCTTATCCACATGCACGCGAGATCGCGTTCGTTTGTCTTGCAGAGCGTTTGTCAGCCTCACTATTGACGCAAGTAATGGTGATGACGCCGTTAAGCTAGTGCAGACACGTGCTCGATGATAAGTCATGACTATCTTCCTTCACAATCCCCTAATACCAACATCGTCTCTCTGTTCCCCTAACACCCTTTCGACGCATCGCGGACAACTACCTCAAGTCACAGGCAGTTCACTCAGCCCTCAAACTCCAGAAGCACATTCCGAACAGCCATGTCCTTCGAACTCGCTCGCTCCCTCGAGCGCTCCCACCTCATAGTCCAACCATCCGACGCCCGACTCGACCCACCACAATCCTATCTCTTCGTGCAAGACTTCCTGATCATCGCCTGCGGCTTCCTTTACCTGCTCTGCTACCTCTTCTACATCACGCGCACGATCCGCGACCGCCACCTCTCCGGCCCGGTCGAGTACATGTGCTCGACCATGTCCTACGAGATCTTCTACGCCATCGCCACGACAAGCACGGTATTCGAGCGCGTGTGCTTCATGGCGTGGTTCGCGTTTGATCTGGCCTTCGTCGCGGTGGCAATTCGATTCGCGTATCCTGCTGCGGAGCGGAAGCTTGTGGCGACGAGGACGGCAGCAGGCGTGATTTTAGGATTGGTGGTGTTTTGGGCGCTGGCGAGAACGTGGCCAGACGAGCGAGAGCAACTCACGGGTTTCTGGACGGGTATTCTGCTCCAGTTGCCGATTAATTGGGGGAGTTTGTGGGTGCTTGTGAGGGATCGGAGTACCAGGGGCCATTCTTTGGAGATTTGGTGAGTGGATGGTGTGGTTTTGCTGGAGAGTTTGAAGCAGCCGCTGACTTTGACACAGGATCACACGCTACATTGGCTGCATATTCGCTTATGCAGTCTTCATTTGGCGGTACTTAAATGTCCCCGAGAATTGGAGTTACGTTGGCTCTCCATTGAGCTGGTGGATCATGGGGCTCACGTTGTTGCCCGAGACAGTGTTTCCGTTCGTGTATCTCCGCATACATAAGGAACAGGAAAGGAAGGAGGCCACTCTTGACAAGAAGAGCATTTGAATGTCGTGGCATTGCAATTTCTAATTCTCTGTCATCCTGCGACACTGGCTATCGGTGAATGAGTACCAGATGCAATGTTTCTTCGCGCGGCCACAAAAGCTCTGTCATGACTGAACTTGCTCACCCTGCGAGAACCTAGGCCCAGAGATTGGTCGATACAAACGATGCGCCCCCTCCTCTGGTTCGGCCTCGAGCTCAGGCCCAACGGTCTCCGCTGCAAGCTCAAACCGCACTGGCTCAGCAATGAGCTGATGGCGAGCCTCTTCCTGATGCAGCTCGTAAAGCGGTGTCGACATGGCTTCTGGGTGTATTGCATCGCCCGATGTCAATTCCTGCGGATCTGGCTCGATTTCTGTTTCTGCAATCTTCTTTTCCTGCGGCCACTCAGACGGGGGCTGCGTTGTGTCGGTCGCAACCTCTTCCTTTGGACGTTCACGAGGCCGACGGCGTTTCCACCAGAGAAAAGCGACTGGTATTACCAACACGACAACAGCGCCGATCACAATGCCAACTATCGCGCCGGTGTTCAAAGTTGTTGACGACTTTTCCTCAAGAGGCGGAAGGATGGGAACAATGTCTCGCGTGCGATTTGACCGCTGAGCCGCGGGACTGATGGTGAAGTTGCTTCTGTCCCAGTCAACCACGAGGTATGCTTCTTGCAAGAAGGCCCGACCGAGCACGCTACGCTTACTAGCTCGGCGAAGTGGGAAGTAATTTGCGGTTGTGTTGTACAATGGTGGACTGGCTTGGAGATCAAAAGCTGCATACGGGAGAACGATGGTGGTCGTGTCATTCGAAGTGCCGTCTGCTGCAAGTGTGAACGCGATTGTTGGAGCGAGCTCGATGAGCCTCGCATGGGCTGTGCTGTTGACCAAGTACAGCTCAGTGTAGGGATCGTAAGTCAAACCAAGAGATGCCTCGAGTTCGTCGCAAACTACTTGTGGAAGCCAAAGCTGGGACACGGTTGAGTCGAGAGCCATGGGAAGGCTGAGAAGGTCGTGGGTGACGGAGACGGTGCCCTGCAGTGTGTTGCTTAGCACGATGCTTCGCGCATTCACTGTGAGAGCGAGATTGACCACATTCGATACGGAGATTCTGGACCCTTCGGAAGCGCCTCGATCGTAGCCGCCGAGGACAAGACTGCCGGGAGCGTTGTCTGCGATAATCATGTCAGATGAGATGGCCTTGACATCGACCGACGATTACGTACGATACGAGGCTCCGACATCGAGCCCGAACGAAGCGCTGGGCGTAATATTCTCTCTCTTGAGAGTGTCCACGAGGCTGGCAACAATTGTTTTCTCGACCGTAAAATTCGATGCTCTTTGCGCAATCCCGAGACTTCCAAGCCAGAAGTCCTTCGTTGCCAGACCAACCACGCTCTGCTCAGGAACTTCGACAGCCTCGCTTTCATTGCGAATGCTTACAATATCTGTCCCGTACAGACCATTTTGGTCATCATCGAACAGGCCATCCTGCACGGGAAGCGCATATATACCAGTCTCAGACCAGGACGTCGAGGCATTCTTCTGGAAGCCAGAGCTTTGCACATCCTGAAAGTCTCCAGCTCCTCGAGACACTCCACAATCACTTGTGTTTGCGAAGGGAGTTGAGGACGACAATTGGCATCCTTCGGGGAGCGGCACCCAGATTTCACCGTGCGACGTTGCGGGTAGGACGTTGAATTGTTGTGAAGGTGAGCCTATGGAGATGGGCCAAGTAGACCAATTACCGTCATTGCCAGCCCATAATTGTGCATCCAGTATCAAAGGGTTTGATGTAGCCATCATATGTGAACCTGCAGCAAGATGTTGTCCTCGGAAGAGCGACGTGAGATCGCCCCATGCTCAGAGTGTTAAGCTTGATAGCCGGCATCGTTACGGCTAGCCGGATGTGCTGACAGCCAGGCGTCGCTTGAGAGTCGAGCGAGTTCTGCGTGTTGATGGTGTGGTCTGGCGATAGTGGCGTTACTACCATAGCTACAGCTGTCTGGCCAGGTGGACGGCGTGATGCTGCAAGCATCGCATGATCCCGGCGTCGATCTCCACGTAGCTTGTCAGAACTTTACTCTTTCCTGGGCTGACATGTACCTTGCCCAAGCTCTTGTGGCAGTTTTCCATCTCTACGTCCTTGCGCAACACAGTCGTCGTGGCGATGTATGGTGCTGTTCCGCTGGCGTACTTACTGGCAGTGTTTGAACAACATGCCGCTGCTTCGAGCTGCTCCCGGCCGACGTCCGCCAAAGTTGTATCGACATCAATTTGCTTCGGAGCAGGCTAATATAGTCTCTGATCTCTTCAAACACCACGAGATAGAGAGCTTATCCTTCGCCTCCCATGGAACGCCGTGAAGGTCGCTCTGAGACATCTTGGCAGTACCGAGCCAGACCCATCCACGAGGCAGAACCCGCCAAGCCGTCACGCCAGATCTATAGCTCACGCACCGGTTCATGTTGCGTGGTCGGGTGGCTTATACGATGGAAACTGCGCAAGACTGCCATTGATGTATCAGCTGTCGACGCGTTCGATCGTTGCACTCCGCATGGTGCGTAATATCAGTCTTGGCTTTGAGACACCTTAGGAATGCATGCTGCAGCCATGGGATGGTGTCTGCTTATCTTTCGGGAAGTCCAGACAGCTCTGTGAAGTTATAGAGTGCCGTAAAGAGCTACTTCTCTCTGTCAACACTTCGCTCTGCGACCTAATTACAATTGGAGCAACCAGCTTTGCGCACGTGTCCCACTATCCATATCAACAGCGCACTCTCTGAAAGATGGCAAACAGTAAGTCTACTGACGGCTTGGGCATCCCAGTACTCGGCAGTCAAGCAAGCTCGATCATTTGCTGACTTGTCATCCAGGTACACTTCCAGCATGCACTCCATCGAGCTGTGCGCCTTGCAATATCGGGGCCAGTACCATGTGCATCTCCTTCCCGTACAGCAACATCGACCAGGTCACATCGACTGTCTCCGTCATTCCGTACATAACTCAGTACGACGATGGCAGGCTTTCGACCAGCTTCTCGACCGTCACACTCGAAGAAGATCCCGAATGCGACTTCTTCGATGAGGATCAGTTCACTTGGGTCACCCACGGCCGCACATTGTAAGTCCGTCTCCACACGATAGCAGCCAGATTGATCTAATACTTTAGAACATGGCCGACAACTTACGGTACTCTGGAAGGGTTCGTCGGCCGAGCGGAGAGCACGTTCGAGCCCACGAAGACCTTCTATGGCGACAGAGACTGCGATGGAACAGTAGGCACCACTGCGGTGACACTGCCATCCACCCTCGACAAAGGCTCTTTCATAATCCCGCTCGGCGTGTCATCTCCCACTCTCAAGGCCGGTCCTCTGCCCACAGACGTGATCAGCTACCTCGACAGCTTCGACACAGTCCAGGACCAGTTCAACGAGATCCCACTTACGCTCTGCGCGCCCGCTCTTCCGGTGCGCACTGCTTGCACAACAGTCTTAACCTCGACTTCCACCACTGTCTCGTGTTCGACGGTGTCTGGAGATGAGCAGTCGTGTGTTACGTCGTTTGCGACATTTTTAGAAACCAATACGCACACTCCCCACTGGCCTACGCTCAATGGCTCCTTCACGGACTTGAAGCAGACTGCAGCGCGCTTGACGACCGAGACTCAGGAAGCCATCACGGTTCAAGCCACCGCCGAGCCTGTTCTCGAGCCTGCGAGCGAGGAACCAACTAATGAGGCCAGCCAAAGCAGTGGCACAGAGGCACAAACAAATGTCAGCCCAACAGGGGAGGCCTCGGAAGTCTCCACAGAGGACAACCAGGACCCGAACACCACACCGATCGAAGGTACACCTCCGGCCGAGACAATCACATCGACATCGACAGTCCCAGGTGACACCGAGCTTGGCTCTGTACCAGAGACTGATGGTGCCTCGCCTGCTACCGGCTCTGGCTCTCCCACTGCCGACACGTCCGCCGCGACGTTCACCGGTGCTGGACCGGGAATCTTGATACCACGCTGGAGTTTGGTGCTTACTGTAGGCTTGGCCGGCTTGTGGATCTGAGTAGAAGTTGCAGAATGGTCCCTCAGCCTGAAAAATTCTTCGGAGCGAAGCTGTGGTATGGCATCTAACTCGATGGCGGTGGTAACGATGAATCTGATTTATTCTGGGAACCCAGGGTTGATAGGCGATCATGGCACCACTGCTGAGTCCATTATTTCCAATGGCAAGCAGACAGTAGGCTTATAACAGCTGTAATGTGATCACCTCCGGGCTCATGGCCAGTCAACTATTGTCAAGTGCATGTGAGCGCATAAGCATTGTATACTCTATCGTCCGAGTCCCTGGTCGTGATTCTGACGCCCGTCACTCTCACCCACGAAACATCATCGAGTCCAATACAACACACCAAGGTAGCCCGCAACCAATGTCAACGAAAGCTGCACCAGCACAGCTGCACCCTGTAAATCAGCGCCATGACCCCATTGATATAACCATAAGAAGAAGAAGATAACCCCCGGCAAGCAGCAGATTGCCATGTAGATCGCGACGCGCAGAGCACTGCGTGCTTCTTTTGCGTACAGTCCGTAGAATTTCTCGCGCCTTCCTGTTTGCATGTCCAGCTCAACAACTCTTTTCGGCGCGGTGTCGAAAGCCTCCCTTTCCACCATACTAAGACCCGTTCGCCTGCGATGCCATCGTTCCCAGCTCAAAAGAGAGGGACAGACTTGGTAGTAGTAATGCTGGCGGAACTCGTCGGGAGAAATGGGACCATGCGGCGGTAGTTGAAGTTTCTCCAGAGGCTTCGGCATGTAATCATATAGCTGGTCGGTCGGTGCCGGGAAAGCGATCTGCAGCCGAGCGCCTAGTCTTATGCCGGTCATCTGGAATTGCATGAACTCGCAATGGTCGTAGCGCCATGTGGAGAACCAGAGACGAAAGCATCCGCGAGCGGCGTTGTACTCAGATTTGATTTTGTCAAAGAATTGAATGTCGGTTTGTATGCCAGCGCAGTTGAAGCCAATGAACTCACGCGAGCCGGCTTCCACACAGAGATATATGTGATGGCCATTTTGTTGAACTCCAGTGACTTGCGTACACGGTTGTATACCACAAGAAATGCTTGGAATGGTCGGTCCCAGTGATTGTAAAGGGAGTTGTGGTCCAGACTGGAGCGAAGAAGCTTTCCCGGCTCCAGGCTGATGACTGGGCAAAGGTTTTGTTGGTGTAGAACTACTGGTTGCGCCCACAGCAAGGTTCCTGATTCCTGGCGTTGGATCGACCTCGTTCAGAAACTTAGGAGCTGTGTCGAATGCATCTCGAACGGCGACTTCTACATCTTTCGGTAGGTCGATATATCGGGCTCCACCATTTGGCTAACACCGCAAGTCAGCGAAGTGTCATATGCATACCACACGAGATAACCAAAGACTTACCGACTTCCAGCTCAGCCGACAGCAGTCAGCTTGAAGCGGATAACGTCTTGCCGCGAACGGCGACCAGTTCCATGATTCGCCCATGAAGTCTTCGACGTAACCTTTGAAGTGATCTGCCATGGTTAGAGACTGATCTTGCGAGAAGCAGAGCAAGTCCCTCGGAACCCAAGATATCTCTCGGGCCACTCGCGCCAGATAGTCTCTGTCGTAACATGCCATCCTATCTAGACTGCTGTCCAAAGCAGCCATGATCCGTTTCTCGTACGGCTTGTGCACAAAATCCAAGAGAGTTCTTTTGAATTGTATGCAGGCGTCACTGCCGAGGACGAAGTTTCGAATCTTTGCTTCGTCTTCCGGTTCCTGAGTCAGCACCACTTCGTCTTCGTCTGCAGAATCGGTGGATGTATCGCTGTGCTGCTCTTCGTTCAACCATTTGCTGTCCTCTGCAGGGCGACAACTGCTAGGACTTGGAGCGTCTGCCCTCGTCATTATCTCCTGGGCGACGTGTGTTGATATTCTTCTAGTTTGCATAGCGGCTGCAATGCGACGCTCAGTGACAGTATCCGCTTCAGCTCTGAGGGCTTTTCCGAAAGTCTTTATCATTCGGCGTATGTTTCTGCGATACCTCTCTCGTCCGATGCCTGGATCGTCCACTGCAGCAGAGTTTATAGAGGATGCCACGTCACCAGCAAAGAGCGCAGATGCTGTACGATTGACCACATCGAGAAAGCCTGTGGTGCCAAGACTACCACCTAGACTGGTCGCAGTAGATGCTGTAGACTCTTGTGAGAAGATCGACTCTGCGCATGATGATCCGTCGTCATCAACATCACGGGGAAGGGCCGTTCCCGGAGATTTTCGCGGAATCTGTTGATATTGCTCGCCGAAGATGTCGAAGCTGGAGTCACTAGCTGCTGCCAACGCTCCTACATGTCTTGGAAGATTTGCGGGCGAAAATGCAGTGTCAACGAAGACTGTGTCCTCCATAATTTCGCTGTGTTCATACGGTGACGCTCCCAATTCTGAAGAGTGGTAGTGTTCTGCAGAAAAGGCCGATGCATCACGGACTGGCAGAGGTTGACTTATATGAGAAGGTTCCATGGCGTCTCCTTCGAGTTCACTGGCAGACTCGCGAAGCCATGTCAAGTCCTGGGAAGACTGTGGTGAAGCGTTATCTGAAGACCGGTGAGCTGCCGCTTCCCTCAAAATTATATCCCGGAAGTACGGACTCGAATCATCCCGGCCTTGTTCAAGGTCGTCGATGGCGTCGATGGGAACAAGGTTAGGCGATGATTCCGATTCCGTAGCCTCGGAATGACGTGGATCGAGTATGCCAAAGCCATGCACTGGTGCATCGATCGGAGGCGCAGTAATTCAAGAGTTATCAAGCAAACGACCGGCCGAAGCATTCGTAAATGCACTCGAATGTTTCCTCTTGATATGTAGCATCAGATGGTCTTTGCGGGAGAACTCGGCAGTACAGCCTGGTTTGTCACAAGCGTGTTTTGGCGCCTCGTGTACATTGGCGTGCCTCTGCAGATCCTTAGGGAATTGAAATGTAGCAGTACAACCATCATGATCACACTTATATGGCTTCATTTTGTATGGATTGTGAATCTCAAGGTGATGTCTGAAGAGCCGTTAGTTTGTTGGTACATGGGCTTGCGCATCAGCAAGACTTCCTCACCTAAGACCTCGTTTGCTCGGGAGCTGTTGCTTGCAGACCGGGCATATGAAAGACTCGCTAGACGTCCCAGGAGAAGAGCTACCCTCGATTTGCGGCTCGAGCAAGACGAAAGGATGTTTTGGTTCATTCTGAACCGACGGCTGCCGAACGGTAAGCCCTGGGTCCTCAGCGGTAGTGTTATGGGCGTCTTTATCGAGCTGCGAACTGGGTTCAAAATCCTCGAAAGATGTTGATCTGGTGGCCTCCAGTACTTTTTCCAACTCCCGACGGAGCCGTTCTGCCCGTGAATAGAGGACATAGTCGCCGGAGGGATAGAACCTGAGTGGAGATGTATCCGAAGCAGGATGAGGGTCCTGAGGCTTTGTTTGGGGGTCTGACGTATTAAATCCTCCAAGCCTGATATAATTAGTGTAGGGTGTCAGAATAGGACCTGTTGACTGCGGTCGACGTGGCAAATCCTGAGTCCGGATTCCTATATTGGCGTTGGCACTTTCCGGATCGCAAATTTTCGTGTTGTTCTGTCTTTGCCACTGCCAGGTATCTTGCGGTTCAAAATTGGGGTCCAAGTTCGCGTCTTTGGACAACCAAACGCCGTCAGCTACAGAAGGCGCCTCATGCTGTCCTTGCAGACTTTTGTTCGATTCCTCAAGGATCCGCGCATCTGAATCCCAAGGAGATTGCTGACGATGGTCGGTTTCTGATGCCTGGTGCGATACGATGAGATCTTCTGGCTCGATATCACGATATCTTCCGGTCACGCTCGCTGGCTCCGTGGGAGCAGCAGCCCTGCTTTGTTCTTCGATGGTTTGATCGCTGGCTTTAACACTTGGGTCATCTCCTGACTTGCTCATGATGGACGGATTCGAGCTTGTGGCGATGATTCACAGGTAAGATACAGAATGTGAGGGTGCGTGGACTGTGGGAGCGAAATAAGCAAAATAGACCATCCATATAGTCTGCAAGAAACAAGAGCCCGTGACCGCATGAATCGCTCCGCCCAGTTGGTCTCTTTCGCACAAGGCAAAGTCTCGAGCATGGCGCAGCTCACGCAGGTGCGGCATATCGTCTCTGGTGGCTGTATCATGTTGTCCGAACAGACTGCTGTTTGCGTTTACAGCCCCAGCAGCCGGCAGCGGATGGCAAACCGATCTGCCACAAGTTCAGTGATCCAGGTGCTGCGTAGGAGACGAACGCTCTGAATATGATGAAAGCACATCTCATTCGATCCCTTCGTGTATGAGGAGGCAGCCCGACGCCACGGCGCTTACATGCGTCCAAGCCGCCTTGCTGCGCCATCGCCCTCAGCCTTGCTCGCAGTTGAGCCTCCAGTCCGTTGGTGACGTGGTCGCAGTGTGCATGTTCCACCAGCCTAAATCTCGACCAACACGGCAGCGTCTAATTCAATTGTCGATTGCACAACCGAAACAGCTGCACAGCAGGGGCGGAGGCGCGAGAGTTGACCGCGAAGGTGAGATCCATGAGAGTGCATCTGAAAGCACCAGAGCGATACTCAGTCATACCGCTCACGCGGTAGACGAAACGCGTGATGTTCCTGCTGGGTGAGGTATGCAATCTTGATAGTGTCAAAAAGCAGGCTGGTCCGCCCGTTCCAAGAGCGCTCCAGCCTCGCCTTCCTTGATCAGATGTTCCCGTACACAGCGACTGAAACCTCAGTACATCTACATCCGCTCAAGGTACCAGCTCTAGCTTGAGTCGACATTCCTCTATACCACCACCAATGGACGCGGGCATTATCAGGAGCGTGCCAGCTGCTGAGACGCTGTCTACGTCGTCTCTTTTTCCGAAGGTACTGTTTGCCGTCGAGAGTCCGTACACAAACTTGAGTGCAGCGGCCGGTCGCGCTTGTAGTTCATACAAGTAGCCAGCGGGAGTGGAGATTATCGAAATGCAATTGTGATTCATGAACAAGTTCGTCATTCACGGTCGTTTAAATTCATTCAGTCTGATCGAAACACTCAACCCATATGCAAATGCGAATTCAATCGTGCCGCAATCGTATCTCATCCAACCCTGCGAGGCAAAAAGCACTTAGCTTCTCTTCTGTGCCACGAAAAGGAAAAGTTTCCGGGTATCATCGTCAACTCGATCCAAATCCTCCCCATCACCGCCCACTCCCCTCCAACTCCACGATCCCGCTTCCATCGATCCTACCCCAACTTTCCACGACCGCCCTCTCCCTCCTGATTCTCCTGACCTTCGCGCTCTTGCTCTCGCCCTCGAGTCTCGCGATATCGATCGCGTACTCTGCTCTTTCTTCTCCTGTCGCGTGGTCGATGTTCGTGCGGCGCTGGATACTCCAACGCATGGGATCGCCGCCAGCGCTGTATTTTGGGAGCGGAGCGTTGGGCGGAAGGGTGGTGAAGTCGATGTCTGTTTGGTTTTTGGGGGAGGCGCCGGTTGGGGTGTTTCGATTGTTGTGGCCGCTGGTCGGGGTGGCGGGTGGCATGGTATGGCCGTGTTTTGAAGAGGGAATGAGGGCGTTTGCGCCTGTCAGGGGAGTTTGGGTGGTTGAGAGGGGTGTTTGAGGGCGAGAGGCGCCTGCTTTGGTGAAGGGGTGATATGTCGCGTTGGATATGTATGGTATTTCTTCGTGACCGGTGGGAGAACTCTCTCGGATCTCGGGGTCGGGGTGAGGGTTTGACTTGTCGCGGGCGCGGTTTTGTTCTTGCTCTCGCTCCCATTGTTCGTCGATCTCGTTTTTGTCGCCTTTTCCTGGGTTGGTCTGATCGATGGCGGGTTGTTCATGCGGCTGCTCTGGCGCAGTCTCGACGATGTCGGGCACAGCAGCCTTCAACTCAGCCTCCTTCTTCTTGATCTCCAGCAGCTCTTTCGCCATCCTCCATTCGATCATCTTCTCATTGAGCTGTCGCTGCTTCTTCGCCAGCTTGACGAGTGCCACGCGTGCGAGGTCCTTCTCATTCATAAGTTCGTCCTCGCCGAGGGCTTGGACCTGGTAGTTCGTGCGTGCAGCTTCATGCTTGCGGCGCTGAATGTTATTGTTCATCGCTTGGCTGTTCGGAATGGGCGATCTGGTGGGGGGAATGGCATTGACGCGGTGGCTCAGGCGTTCTCTGCGCGCGGCATCGCTCTCGGCGAGCCAGCTGGGAGGGTGAGGGAGGCATACACGCTCGTCCGGGCCGCCAGAAATGGCGTAGTCGAACTCGTTCATGGTGTCGTGGTCGTCGTCGCCGTTGTTGTCGTCAATCACTGCGGTCTTCCTCTTCGCAGGAAGTGACTGTCGACCGCCACGGACAGCTCGAGACTTGCCACGTGAAGAAGTAGGCGTTTGCGAGACAGGCTTGTGATTGCGGCCCTGGTGGGGCATGCTGTGCCTGGTCTTCTTCTTCGCGGGGCGGCGAGTCTCCTCTTCCTCGTCCTCCTCTCTCTCCTCACTCACCGCGATGCTGCCCTCACCAGCCTCCCCGATGTCCGACGCAGATCCTCTCGAGCGCTTGAGATAGCGTTTCGGCTGGTTCTCGATCCAGGACGAAGGGGTGTTGGCGTCGGCGGCGTAAACGGCACCACGGTAGTGGTACGTTTGTACCGCCTCTCTGGCTGCCTGAGCAGCTTTTGGGTCGCCCTTGAGGGCGTCCGTGCCTGCTATGTTCAACTTCTTGAGCGCTGCTTGTTGCGCTCGCGACAGCTGGGCGGGTGCTGCTGCTGCTGGCGGCGATGAGGTCGCGGGAGAGGCCTGGCCGCCGAGCGACCTGCGCGTCGCGACCATGGTGTTGTTGTAGTGGTGGTGGTGTTGTCGGGAGGAAGAGGAGTTGTGGGTGGTGGTGATGATATGAGGGCAGAAAAGGAGATTGTTCCAAGGGGATGTTTCTACGGTATACGTAATTCCTCCTACAATTGTCTAACAATAACATGCACGGATGGATAAAACGGCTCGCAACAGCTTTCCCCACGCTCCACCATACAGGGAAGGGAAGGACGCAAGCTCCCGATTGAGCGAGCCATTGCCAGCTGTATGCGCGCCAATCAGCTTGCGGTCTGCCGGTGAGACATTCACTTCTTTGATTATTTCGTTAAGTCACACAGTGAGGACAATGGAGATGTATTCAAAGGCAGCTCGATACGTGTGGCGTAGGTAGAAACCATGGCAAGGCCCTGCCGAATCTACCACGCAAGTGCCGATGACGATGTCCCTTAGAGGATAGCAGAGGAAAAGGATCTCCCGTCAAAGACATTGCAGGCGAAGGGGAGACTCGCAGCTGTATAGCAGTGAGTTTGCTGTATAGGCAAAGACATCCATTGAGACAAAGACGCGTCTCAACGCATGAACACTGGACGTGAAGGTACTACCGTGTACATTCGCCCTTTATCTCGAACACGATCTCGTCGAGATAGTCGTAATCTCTCAAACACAAACGACGCGTCTGAAGCCAAGATATTCTGCCTCTCGATCTACTTGCGATGCAAGAGCTATTGAAAAGCGCATTGACGCTCGTAGAATTTCAGTCGGACGGATGAGGATTTCCTGGAATCTCATAAGTCTTTAGCATTCGATGCTGCCTGCGAGAAAAGAGATTCTGCGGTAGAGTTTTATAACGCCGAGTGACAAGGCTGCAGAGAATCTGGTGTTTTTCTCTTCACTAACAATCTCAAAATCGGCTGCTAGTTGATCTTCCATTCATCTGTCGAGACTTGGTGCAATCGCAGGATATGAGACGCGTAATTGGAAACCCATTCTGACAGCATGAACTGCCTACGAAGGTGTCTACAAACATAGCTCAACAGCCCCATAGTATAATCATCTTCATATTCATCGCTTCGGTTACTGGTGGCTTTATGCACAGCAGCACAGACAAGCGAACGATTTCTGTTCGAATCGAAATCGTTCAACGCCCGCCTACTTATCTACGCGCGATGACTGTGCACAACGACAACTCTATCGACTCGCTGACCAGCCTCGCGCAAATTCCTGCACGTTGATTTGCTCTACGGCAGCTTCTCTTGTCCTGAAGCAGTAAGCCGGTGGGTCTCGAGCAAAAGCACAACCGGGGTTCAACGCCAACAGGGTTTTGGAGATATCTCTGTGAGACATCGAGCCCATTGCTGGGTCCTGCTCGCGTGCTGCTGCGTTGAATCACTGCCCTGTGCTGAAGGAAGAGGAGGAAAAGGAAGAAGATATTGCCATTGCTCTTGTGACTCGGCGGAGACACTTTCTTCACATACAAAGCAACACCATCCCAGCCACCACTCACCGGCGCATCGTCGCCAGCAACACCGCAACAATGCATCCCTCCATCCTCACCAGCCTATCGCAAACAACGACACATCCCTCCACCCCTCTCACCACCGCTGAAGCCTTCAGCGGCATCCTGGGCTCCATCTCTCTCGCCGCCTGGATCTTCCTGCTCGTCCCGCAATTGATTGAGAACCACGCCAACGGCCACGCAGATGGCATCTCCATGACCTTCCTCTTCATCTGGGCCGCCGGCGACATCTTGTCTCTCGCAGGCGGCCTCTGGGCCGGTCTCGTGCCTACCGTCATCGCGCTCGCAATCTACTTCTGCTTCGCTGACGGTGCCTTGATCGCCCAATGCATCTACTACAACACCCTGAACGCGCAGAAAGACAAAGAGCAGGAAGAGGCCGCAGCTATCGCACACCCACGCGAACAAGACCCCCTCCTCGCCTCCGCCTCCGCCAACACCACCCTTCAGCGCAAACCCTCCACCACCTCCCGCCGCTCCCACCGCCGCAGCAGCGCCGCCCTCAGCGCCCGCCGCGACTCCCTCTCCCGCGCCCTCGCCAAACCCACCACCACCTCCGCCTGGCTGAAAAACTCCCTCTCCATCCTAGCAATCATCGTCGCCGGCACTGCAGGCTGGGCGCTCGCCTACAAGACTGGCGCCTGGCACCCCGTGCCCCTCAAAGACCCCTCCGCCTCGACTCCCACCCCTCTCGGCGCCAGCCTCCTAGGCTACGGCTCCGCGCTGCTGTACCTCGGCGCGCGCGTCCCGCAGATCGTTAAGAACCAGCGCGAGCGCTCATGCGACGGATTGAGTCTGCTGTTCTTCCTGCTGAGCTTGCTGGGCAACGCGACGTACGGCGCGGGGATTCTGTGTCACAGTTTGGAGGAGGAGTACGTGTGGACGAATTTGCCGTGGTTGATCGGCAGTTTGGGCACGATGGTGGAGGATTTGGTGATTTTCGCGCAGTTCAGGGCGTTTGGGGAGGTGGATGCCGAGGTGAGAGAAGAGGGAGAGGCTGTTGCGTAAGAGAACGTGAGACTGAACGGAGAAAGGATGATGTGCGAATATGATGAGATTGAAGTGGTTTTGGTTCTTGGGATGGTCACGGCGACGACTTGGATTGGTTCTGGACATGCGGAAAACCCGGCCGCGAAATGGATGGCTGGACCTTGGTAGCTCACGTGAACAGCAAGCTTCCTCTCTGGATTTGTACTTGTATGATACCCGTCGAACTAAGACTAAACACACCTGCACGACGAACAAAATGGACGAGCGCGCCCGAGATGGACAGAATCTTGGCCGGAACAATGAAATAAGAATCCTCGACCAGCTAGATCTGAACGCGCACGCAGCAGCAGCAGCAGCAAAGAACATTAGAATAGACCTAAGCGCAAGCTCAGCAGCGCATTGTATGTATGAATGTAACGGCAATTTCCAGGATAATTCGGACTTCAGATCCGGTCTTGCGGTCTGGCTTCAAAGTCCGTACTGCGCGCTCTGCCAGTACGGTGTTTGGACCTAGACCCCGAGCGCGTGCATTATGATTCACCTCCTACACCTCTCATCATCGCTTCAACGTCCTCTTCAGCGGCGATTGTTTCCTTCGGCAAACGGATGTACAGATAGACAAACGAAGACGATTGCACGAAAATCACCCATCTCTGCCTTCATCCGGCTCGTTGAACGATAATCCAAAATCACCGAACACTGTGCCTCAGGGTAATTGGAAGGTTTGTTGATGTGTTTCTTTGATCCTTACCTAGCAAGCTATCCCAGGAATTCTTTACGCGCGTGATTAGTCCTTATTCATTGCTGCCGAACTCTTTGATGACGGAAGAAAGAGCGAACCATCAGGATCGGATGATTCGAGGGACTCGAGGCCTTTCGTGCTTAAGATTGCACTTCCCTGCTCTATTCTCGGACCTGACCCTTCAACAAGCTTGCACTGCCACCGAGAGTTCTCTTCCAACATCGCTCCCAGCCAAATTCAACACCTAGAAAGTCGTACCAAAACGCCTCATTCCCCATACAATCATCATCGTCTCTCCCGTCCGCTCTCCATTCCGTCCGTTCTTGAGCTCCTCTCAATCCTCACCACCTCCTCCAGGTCGGGCTCCACGTCGGCCCCAACCGGTGCGGATTCCTCTCAATGAACTCCAGATCCGCCGCCATATTCCTCTCGCGCTCCACCCTATGCTCCTCAGTATCCCTGCGATAAGCCTGCAGATCCGGCATCTCAACCCACTCGCCGCTCTGCCCGAAATGCTCCAGTTTGATCATTGGGCGTCCGTTGGGGCCGAGGCGTGGTTGGGGCCTGGGAGGGGCGTTGTGAGGGCCGTAGGCGCCGTGTGAGGGGATGGCGAAGGCGTTTGAGCCGCGGTTGGGCGGTGGGGGGGAGTTCGGGTGGTGGGAATCGATGAGTTGATGGAGGGCGTGGATGTTGGATGAGCTGTTTTGGGGAGGTTGCTGCACGTATTGATTCTGGTCTCGGTTTTGATCGTGGTTATGGAAGCCTGAGCTTTGCACGTTTTGGTTCTGCGTGGGAAGATTCTGTACGTACTGGTAGTAGGAGTTGGGGTCTTGCATGTACTCGTTCTGCATATTCGGGTTCTGCTGCTGAGCCTGTCCCTCATCAGCTTGTGCCTGGGCAGATTGAGCCCGGAGGAAATCTTCTTGTTGCATGTTGGTGATGTTGTAGCTGTTGTTGGAATCGATATCGGAACTGCCGCGAGACGAAGTGCGGTAGATGTTGGTGCTGTAGATGCCGGCGAGACATGGTAGGAAGAGTCTCGGGCGTTGGTTTTATTGGGTTGGTCGTTGTGCAGTTAATGGGAGGGACTGGATTTGACATGTTGCACGTGTTTAAAGTATTTTGGTCTGATAGAGTGACTCATGGCTGCTTGTTTGTTGTGAGGACGTAGGACCTGTGAAATAGGAGTATGGTTCTGTCACTGGACATCATTGCACAGTGAGCGGCAGCAGACCACGACCTGCGTACTTGCCAAATCTTTCTGCTTGAGCACGGAGACCAAGTGATGTGCTATGTAGAATCATGGAGGCTCATTCGGAGAGAACTTCACTTAAATTTTACGCAGTCGATCTTGCATAAATAGCAAACAATGTGTGCGATCTCGAAAGCGGTCACGCTTTCGTGAGATCTCGCAATAATCGATGGTTTCCAACGACATTCGAATCTGTCGAGCAGGCCTCGCAAGACATCAAATAACTGAACCACATCACGCAACAAAATTCGGTTGTTGAGTTGGGCATCACTGTCAGCCCTAGTGTCACAGTGCTGCGATTGACAACTTGTATAGTGCGCGTACGAGAACAGATCCACTGCAAACTTACTCTTGCTTAAGCCCTATGTGTGTGGCTGGAGAAAATATTGATCGAAATAACTGAACAATTTCTAGCGAATTGAACACAATTGCTCAGGGCCTTGTTCGAAATTGCATCCTGCAAAGGTATTTGAACGGAAAGTTGCGATGGACGTAATCACATGCGAGGAAAGCACGCAGCTACCGCCACACCGAGGCCTTTGACTGCCTGTGCAATCTAATGAGAATGGCATCCTTGCTCTTGTGGCTACTTCTACACGGCCATGACTCTGGGCTACAGACTGCATCTGTGCCGCGGACTTTCTGACTCCCACTAGCTCTTGGCTTTTGGCAATGATCTTCGAGACACGCGATTGTGGCTGAGTTACTGACTCGTTACAAATGTGAGGGATGAAGAGACTTAACAGACGCGAGGACGCCAGTCTCGGCTGCAGTGCATTTATGATTCGAAATTTCTTCGGCGGATCCGCAGACGTTTTAAGGCGTACTAATCTACCTCCAGAAAGAGCAGGTCGATGCTCGGAGCAAGCCGTGAAATGACTAAAGACTGGAAAAAGAATTGAGCAGTATATCCGCTAGATGCCTGACTGTGCTGCTATCTGGGTATCTAGAAGAGAAAAAAGAAAATCCTAGCCCCTTCCAGCTAACGTTTAGCATGCTGTGTAAGTTCAACCTGGGGGTTTTGTGAGGAGAGCGTTGCAAACTTAGGTTGTAAATTGCAGGTTCTGGATTGAATACCCTTAACGTCTCCTCAAACACTCTAGAATACTGTAAAACAATCGCGTGGCAGCGGTCTGCAGGCACTTTGATATGTGTCTGAGGTCAGCACACCTTCACTTGGCCTATCGGACGCGGACTCCGTCGATCTGCGTACACGTTATAGTCTTGTGCGATAAACTGGGGTTGTGAAGAAGGGAATTCGATCCTGACACAGGTTAGAGTTCACGCCGTTGCAATACGAAACCTACAGGAATGTCCCGCGCCGAAGCGGAGGGTTGGCACTCGGAATTTTGGCCAAAGAGTCCATTCACCATTCTGGGCAGGATCGATTGATAGGGCTCACATGCATGGCGTCTCTTCGGTCTAATGTATGATGCACATCCACGACTCAGTTGTCCACGGCGAACCCGGTCCACGGGTTCGATGCAGATCTGCAACAATCGCCCATGCTTCCCCAGATGGAGAGTTTCCTTTATAACATTCTTGCCATCGCTTTGCTGCGGTCCGGCAGTGCATGTATGTGGTGTTCTGGAAAACATGCCGACGCCAGTTCATGAGCCAAGTTTTTTGAAGGAGGTGTGGGGACTGTTCGCTGTTGGTCAGTGGAATCCTTTGATCGAGAAGCAGGAGATGTAACGGTCGCTGACTTTGAGTGGTTCTAGGTGCTTCTGTCTTGTTGCTTCGCCTTGCTGTTCGTGCTCGCACAGTAGGCATTCGCCAATTCGATGGGGACGATTATATCTCGATAATAGTCCTCCTTTGCTATATCGGAGACGCCATCACGGTTGATCTGACATATCACTTGGGCTCAAATGTCGACTTTACCAAAGCCCAGTTCGAGGCTATGAGTCCTTCTGAGCTCGACGAGGTCGTCACTGGCAGCAGGCTGCAGCTGCTGGCTTGGTATAGCTATACTGCGCTCATCTGGACTCTAAAGGCCTGTATGCTGTTCTTCTTTGGTCGATTGACCTCAGGATTGCGGATGCAGACGTATGTCCGATACATGAGCGTTGTGTTAGTGCTGTCGTACCTCGCTGTTTTCCTAACGATAAGCTGCGGCTGTTTCCCTATCCAGAAGAACTGGCAGGTTGTGCCTGATCCAGGGAGCAAATGCACTGTAAGTTATACATGTCAATTGAGATATGATTTTCTGTACTACAATCAGAGATGCTGACCTTCGCATAGTTGAGGCCTCAGAACTTATACGTAACATCGGCACTCAATGTCATCACAGACGCCTTGATCTTAATTACGCCTATCCCAGTCCTCTGGAACCTTGAGGTTAGCCGAAGAAGGAAATTGGTTCTATCGCTCCTTCTCTTCCCTGGTGTCTTCGTCATTGCCGCTGCATTGATCCGGGTCATCATGTCTTTGGAAGCTCAACCAAGTGCTTTGAACATCAATCGCTGGGGTACGTGAACAAGAAGAAAAAAAAAATCTCGTGGTCTAGAATCAGACTCTGTACCAATTTCTCAGCGGTAGGGAGGGCAGTGCAGGATTTGAAGCCAGACTACGAGCCCATGTATTGTCTGAGACACTTTGCTGATTTGAACTTCTCTCTCTGTAGGCGTGCGAGAGACTGTTGCTGGAATTGTTGCGGTCAACGTGCCTATTCTGCGACCAATGCTTCGAAAATCTTTCTGGACCCGCGGCCCTGTACTCAGCCAGCCGTCGAACAGCCATGGAACTGGCTTCGGTGGACACAGCACATCGGGAAAATGGACAATGTCTTCATCATCGGCACCGACTCGCCATTCCCGGCCCTACATGAGCTACGACCCGGAACAACAATTACCCCCGACCAAAGGTGGATCGGTGATAGAGTTGACAGACCATGTGAGCGAGCGGAGCAACAACTCCGGTCGGTCTAGGAGCAACAGCGAAGATCTCATCATTCAGCGATCGCAGCAGCCATACCGACATGACCATGCGGGTAACGACAGGGTGCTCGTGGAGACGAGTTTTGAGAGCAGCGTGGAATACTGTTACGAGGATCCGAGGCCAGCGGTACCTAGGGGGCTTGGAAAGGAAGACTCGAACTACCTTGCGAGTGTCATCCATACTCCGGGACGAAATTGAACAATATGATTTCTGTCTGAGCGTATGCTAATGTCTTTCCCATTTCCATTACAAATACAATACCTCAAGTCACTCGGGGCACTTCGCTGTGACCCTACGCGTGGCAGGCGAGCGAACATATGCAGAAATAGCGGTCGCAATGCCTCCAAGATGCTGCGATCTCCTAGAGCTTCACACATGTTCAATTCAGCATAAGAAGTCCTTTGTGTTATCGGCGACCGCCTGTTGCGCAAGGAGAGGGTCTTCGAAGACGAGCAGAGAATATTTCATGAAACTGGCCATATTTTTGATATCTGGTTGGATGTTGTTGGTCAGATTTAGAAACTGTCGAATTGATAGACACTGAGCAGTCGATATTGTCGATGAAGCAGGAGATCCTACACACGCTGCGATGTTTTCTCCAGGTATGACGTGTTTAGCAGTGTGGTTAATGATCTGTAGATGGTCCTGACTGATTTGCCATTTAGTACAGTTGTGCATTCACCTGTTCCAAGTAAGCTAGTCACTGGATATGTGATAGGACTTTTGCCAAACGTGGTCATTGAGAACAAAGAACAAGGTACTGGTCCTGGTCGGCATCAACAATGTCAATGTCAGAGACAAAGATAGATCAATCGTGAAGCCGTCGCTCATTATCTTGTGGACAGTGTTGCGATCGACGAAGCACGTTGCTGTTGAGCATGCATTTGCATAGTTCAGCACTCAAAGAGCGGGAAGTGTTTGGTGCTTGTTGGAACGACGGGCCGCACGTATCAAGCTGCCATTCATTACCAGGCGTACATTTCCATTCTTGTCTCTTCGTTTTGAGCTTAATACCAGGCCGACAAAAGCGACGTCGAGTCCCGTGGCTACTCTTTATTGTCAACAGAATAAACTCGAATATTGTAGACCAGCATTAAGCCAATGTGTCATTGGTGCGCGTCTCATTTGACCCTTAATGTAAGAAAAACAAAGGCATTTCTTTGACAGCAAAGGAAAAAGACAAAAAGTTGGAGAGGTAGGTGATCGAAACCTAGACCTTCCGCAATCTGCTAGATGCAAAGCGGACGCTCTACCACTGAGCTACATCTGATGGAATTGTTAGTATGCTGTTGTGTGATTGGTGGATTTTGGTGAATGCTTACCCCCATGGTGATGACGTCAAGATCTCCAAACATAATATATACCTCAAAAATTATTTTCGGCCATGCAGGTAGCCGACGCCAAAGCCGGAAGAGATGACAGGGGCGGAAGGGAAATTCAACATGCATCACTCAGTCGACGTGAAAAATAACTGTATAGCACCTTACTCTCAAAGTCAGCTCTTACAAGTTTCTCGGCAAGACATCACACCGTCTGGCAATCGGTTGTAATCGCACGCGTCGCATCCAATACTCTCCAAGTGTTCCGCTCCTTCTCTTCCCGGGACTTGCAGGCCTCGCTATCGTCCCTCGACGGACCTCCTTGACAATGTCTTATACAATCGACCCTAATGAACCGCGTCCACTCACAATGATATCAGATTCTGCTCGCTTGCGCCTGATCCGAAGCCTTTCGCTGCCAAAGCGGACGAATATGCACATTTCTACCAGGCTGACACTGCCAACCTCTCGCGGTTCAATCCTTCCATTCCATGATATCGGCCAGCTCGGATAAGGCGTCAATTACATTCTGCTATAGCACCAAGAACGACTTGTAGCAGATCAGTAAGTCAGACGAGAGAAAGGTGCGAGACTACCACTGCAATCGTGAGTTTAGGTCAAGAAGAAACCTTCGTGATGTCAACGGGGTGTTGAAAAGATTTAAATTGTATTCACATTCCCCTACATCTATCTTTGCGGCTCTCGTGTACACGGTTCGCATGTCTGAACTAAGGGATGACAGCTATAGCGTGCCCTCGAGCTTCAATTACAAAACTCGCGTGTCTAACACCGAAGTACTAGCCTCTAATGCGCATTTGCTGATGTTCATTCAAAAGTATCGTCTTGCAGAGGCGTTGGGCGAAGCTAGAGATGCATCAACTTTCACTTCACAGCCTGCATTCGCCCAATCAACGGATTCTACTGCCTGGCAGTACATGTTCGCAGTCACTCCCAGCCGACACCCAAGCCTGCTCTTTTCGCTCACAAATCACCTTGACCAACGCGACCAAAACCTCGCTCGCGCCATCTACCACCGCCTGCCCTACACACCGATCCTGCCCACGCACTCCTACGACCACACAACACCATCGAGCGAAAAAACCACACCCCAACACACCACCACAGCAATACAGGTAAAATGGTCGAAAAAAAGATCCCTGGGCTCTCCGGTACCTTCATATTCGACGACACCACTCCACCTCCACGTACGCGTCCTTCTTTGTTTCCGACCCGTGAACAAGTCGCGAGCTTGCGAGACTTGCCGTTGCCCCAACCACGCACTGTGTCGCAGCCACCTCAGCCAGCTCTGACCTCAACATCTCAAGAGGCGGGTCCGGACGCAGACGCGGCAGAACCGAGCGACGTCGAAATGGCCGATGTGCCTTTGCCGCTCGAGTATGCTCCAGTCGATATGGACAACGAGCGTAAGTCGCTTGATCCGGGAAAGAGATATCGGAGCTATACTGACAAGATCACAGCATCCCATCTTCCTGCTACTACAGCTCCTCGGTACTCTTTGTCCTTCCGTGCTCCCACCATTCCTCGCCCGGAGGGCTACAAGACTCCACCTCACGGGCCATCATGCTCACCGATCACTCCCCCAACCCAGCTCGCCACCGATAATGGCGACGCTGATCAAGAAATCTTTTCCCTCGAGCTACCAGCTCCTGTCGCAGCCGCCAACCCGCGTGAGTCTCCAATTGCTCTGATTTCCTCATCCTCCCGCACTCCAACTGTCCCTCTCCCAGAGGACTACGAGAGTCCGCCACACGTGCAATCATTCTCATCGCTCACTCCATCGGCCCAGCCTTCCGCCAAGAACAACGATCATGGTCGCAACTCCTCCCATCATGAGCGGGTTGTTTCTGGGGCCAGAGATGAGCTGATAGCTCCCCTTGCCACCCAAGATCATCATGCCATTGAGAGCGGCGACGAGGATTACAGCGAACGCGAGGTATGGGATGTTATGCCCGCACCGCCACCTCAGGAGTTGACAGGCATTGACTTGCACGCTCAGCGCGCTCAAGGCGAACCCGCTTTCCCCATTCTAATTCTCCCTCTCGCAGCCATTCACGGCATCCTCAACAACCTTCTCGTCTATGACGAGCCAATCGCAGTGATCCGCAAGTCCCCTGATCGTCGCCTCATCGAGGCCAACAAGTCGCACATCGTGACGGTCGGCAAAGGCAAGATCACACGCGAGCCGCAGAACAAGGGCCTGAAGTCCAGAACCACACGCAACCTCAACACCGCCTCGCCCACTAACTTATTCCTCGTGTGCCGCGGCCTGCGCGACCTTGGAAACAAGACTTACTACAACAAGAACACGTTCGCGTTCTCCGATGAGCAGAGCTTGATCGATTGGGCTAAGAGCATCGGCTCTAGGCGCAAGGAGGTGAGAAAGGTGGAGCTGAGATCAGAGTGGGAAGTCGCCTTCGAGAACAATGACATCCACAGCAAAGACCTCGCCATCACTGGCACTGGCGTCCTCGATACTCCCGCGCTTCGCGTCTTGGGGAACATCGAGAGAGTCGACCTGGACATCGCGCTCAGGATGCCGTGGCAGCGCACTGGCAAGCTTCCGGACGATCATGACAAGGTCTCGCTCGACGCGCAGAAGATGTGCTTCGAGTACGGCAAGCGCATGGTCAAAGCTGCGGCCGACAAATTTCGACGCTACGAGTTGAACACCCCGTTGATCGAGAAGCACCAGCACATCTGGTTCGACAAGGCATGGCAAGAGAAGCACTATGAGTCTGTCTGGCTCAAGAATAATTTCGCAGAGTACAAGCGCAAGCTTGCTGAGGGGCGTGCTGCCGAGGCCAGCAGCTTCGAAGACGACAAAGACTCGTGAGCAACAGTGAGCGAGAAAAAGCAAAACCACATGATCTCTGGCCCTTGCGTGGACGTTTCAGCAACGCGCGAGAACAAGCAGTATCACGTTGCCTTCGGCTGCCTGGTGCCCTACATCATAAGGCCGGTCACTTTTTGTTTTCAGCATCATTGCGACGCGGAAGAAACTCTGAAATCGAGGCTGGAAGAAGCAGAACCACATTTTCCCAGGCCAGCCTCGTGTGTATTCGTTCAGCGAATCTTTTGGGCCTTCTGCACGCATCAGTCCAGCATTACATTACACTTTACAAATGTTGGGCGCACACAGCAAAGCCGAGAAGAAGCAGAACCACATTCTCCCCGCCTGGCCTCGTGTGTTTTTTCTTTTCCCCAGTCGGAGCATTTTCTCGGGCAGCATGATTGAATTGTCGTGCGTCTTCACTCTTGATCTCACTGCAGCGTTCCCTCATAGGCATCACAGAGAAGCATCAATTACGTCTGCATTACATAGTCAAACAAACAAGGAGCCAAATTCCCATTTAAACACTCGCAATCAGTCTCTGCACAGCACTGTCAATGCCTACTGTGGCAGCGTCGATGGCCACGCTCTCAGCCCTAACGAGGCCTCCATCGAGACGGGACCAGTTCACGCCGGTGCATATGGTGGGTAAACAGGACATCCAAGCAACAGCAGTAGTATACATGTAGCCGTCGTGAAGGAGTCTCAAGGGAGAGGGCGGCGGCGGAGCAGCGCCGTAAAGAGCAATGGTGGAGGGTTTGGAGCAGGCGCAGTAAGGACGCCGGGGCGTATCGGATTGATGCAGTCGAGTGTGTAGATACCTGGGCCATCATTTATCTTGAAGAAGAGCAAGTCGTCAACGAGACTTGCCAGTGTCGTGGCAGCACCCACGACAGGAAAAGATGGTTTTGTATGCAAAACAGTGTATTCGATCAATGGTTTCTTGCTGACTGACCGGTACGTATTATTTGCCAAAGGTATCTACATGTATCAACATTATCTCGCCGACGTAAATAAGTAATAAGTATAAAACCACTGTGCTGACCAAAAGTCCAAATCTTCTCTTCTTCTAAACTCCAAGATTATGCACATCCGTAGACCCTTCCGTCTGTCCACCATGCAATGCAGCCAATCTTTTTACTCGTTCTGTTGCTCCTCTTTCGAAAATACTCCAATGCAAAACCTTCCACCATCGCTTCCCCATGAATTACTTACCTAACAAACCCCCCAACCGCCGGTGCACTCCAAACAACCTCCTTCAACCCCCTCACAACTCCAACGCTAACATCCACAAACCTCACAAACCCCTCTTTGCTAGCCCACATCACCCGGCAAAACCCTTCCCGGAGCTCCGGCGCCTTGAACTCGTGCTCTTTCGACGGTGACACCCAGATCACTTCAGCAGCCTTCGTGCCGTGCGCAGCGTAACTGATCTTATGCGGCGGCGTACGCGAGAGCTCGTCGATGGTGGTCTGCAGTCGCGACCAACGGAGGACTTGACCGTCTTCGCCGAGGGCGGCGGGGCCGATTGCGGTGGCGAGGCGGTGCGCGTAAGCGAAGAAGAGGAGGTCAAGGAGGCGGGAGTGGATGGAGATGTAGCGGGTGCTGTGCAGGACACGGTGGATGAGGGAACGGGTGAGGGTGATGTATGCTCCAAGATCGAGGATTGAGTGGGCGGTCCGCAAGTCGAGGTGGAATGTTGGACGGGCGGGCTTCGTGCGAGCAGTCCGGTCTGCCATGAGGACTAGCGCATTTTCTGCCGATCCATGTTCTCTTGCTGGAGCCAGATCTCCGATTTCTTGATCCTCATCTGCTGTCTCCTCCGTACGAACAAACTCCTGAGCATACGTCACAACAGCGCGCGCAATGCCGTCCGAAATACTGTCATCCTGCAAAGCCTCCGCAAATTTCCAAAGCGCCTTGTCTTCAGCTTTGATGAATAGTCCCAGAGATTTGAGATCGTGGCGTAGCTGCTCAAACAGCTTCTCGGCTCCTATATCGTCGTCTCGAACGGCAGCAAGACACAATGGCCTCAGAGAGTCATTGCAGAACAATTCGGCTGTTAATTGTGAGATGGCGTCGGTTTCGGCGGCGGTATACGTAGTACAAATACAATAGTCGAGGGCATTATTGTCGGCAAAGCTCGCCATGTTGCTGAGGCTCTCATTAGTTTGCGTGTATCGGCTTTGAACAAAATAGGTCTGGCAGGCGTTATCACATATTCGTTCGATTCAATGCGAGAAAGCTGTTGATTATTGACCTTTCGTCTATCAAAGCGTCTTGTGAAGTTCAGAAGATCTCCTAGGGTAATGAGACCTGTCTTGCTGCTTTGCGAGACTTGGGAAGCTATGCTTCTTTGTTCTTTTGTTCCATGTCCGGGGCATGCCGAATGAGACTCGCAAATCGAGGCTGGCCTGCAGAAGCACCTTTTCCTTTGTTCTACCGATCCGCGTCTGGAACAAGGGTGGTGAAAGTCTCGAAAAGGGTGTACTGTCTTGCCGAAGCGGTGTTCTGAGTCGCGGCAAGCCTGTTGCTGGCATCAATGCTGGATAATTCGTTTGCTTGCGTTGAATCCGACGACGACTAGCATGGGCAGAGACTCAAGCCAAATCCAGCGGCGCGAAGAGCTCCATTGTCAGCAGTCTTGACGGGCACTCCACAAGGCTCGCATCAAGCGATCCACCCAGCAACACTCTCGGCAGCAAAGAGAACATTCCCGCTTCAAGCTTCTCAAACCGCCCACGGGTCCGCCATCACATCCAATGTATCCAACCTCCAGATCTCCACATGCGCAACCTCTTCCTTCGGCACACACTTGACCCTCTTGCGCATCTCCGTCTGCCCACTGCCATCCTCGCAAAGAGCCTCGTAGTCTCCGCCGATCTTGAACACCCGCCCAAGATCCCCTATCCATCTCATGGTCGTTGCATTATGAATGTAGGTGTCGCGGCCAATGTGTGCTGCGACCTCTGAGTCGGACATGGTGGACATGGCACGGGTGCCGTCAGGGTCAAGGATACGGAGCGCGTAGAGTTTTGGAAGGAATGGGAGGAGCAGGCGGAGGGTCTCGAACTGATCGTCGGCAAGTGCGAGGCCGAGCTGTGTGAGATGCGGGCAGGAGCGGATTAGGTTGGTGAGGTCTAGTGCTGTGAGGAGCCAGCAAGGGGGGAGGAGGAAGTGTTGGAGGGTAGAGCCGTGGTTGGTCGAGAAGGCTTCGAGAAAGAGAGGACCTAAAGAGGCGGCGGCGGCGGCGGAGCGATCGCTGGATCGGGAGTCATTTATCAAGTGCGCTGAGTTTGTTGACTTCGTTGAAGCGGTAGCGGTGGAGGCGGGGACGGAGACGGACGAGGGCGAGTCTTCGGGAGTGATGTAGTCTGCGTCTGCTCTGAAATACGGCGGGTGGACATTGCTGGTGGAAGACATTGAAGGAGCGCCGAGCCGGTCGCCAACGATGTACACTTTTTCGAGACCCGTGGAGTTCTTAATCATGCCAATGTGCTGAGGCTCGAACTCGTTGAAACGCATGGTGCGGTAGTAGAGCTTGAAATCAGGCGGCAAATTCTTCCAGGTTTCGTCGACGTAGACATTCGCTTCACCGCCTTGGACGCCTCCAAAGAAATCGAGGAAGGCCATGCTTTCGCAGCCTGCCATGTGTACGACGTTAGGGGCATCCAGTGAGTTCCGCCCAAACCAATTCTGGCCGCCAGCGTGTTTGAGCTTGAGCTTTTTGCCGGTCTTGTAGGCCTGGCCGAAGAAGGTCTCCATGTTGAGCGAAGGCTCGGCCATTCGACGTATGCGAGGGGCAAAGTGCAGGCGGAGGTCGATCAGATTGGGCGAATGGGCAATCAGGTGGGAAATATCGTCCGGGTAGCAGAGGGGGTCGATGTCGATGGCGGCAAAGCCTTTCAGGCTGGGTATGGGTGGCACGCAGATGGACGGCCGGGGCATTCGACTCGAGGGGAACTTGATGGTGAGGTAGGCGAGGGTGTTGCGGGCGGCCAGGCCTTGGTAGAGGGTCTTGAGCGGCTTGCAGTCCAGCTCCCAGCTGAAGGACTGCAGCTTGCTCATCCTGTCGACGCACATGCGCAGCATCATGTTCAGCATCATCGAGTTGTCCGGCACTCTGCCCTTGGCGAAGTCCTCCTGGCCCAGCTCCCTCCACTCCCCCCATACGCGGAAGTCCTTGACGACGGCGGCATGGCTCTTGGTCGTCAGGCCGTTCAAAGCCATTATGAACGGGCTCCCGCTGCCGAAACCCTCTGGCCTTCCGTCGACGTAGCGGATGTGCGGATAGGAGTGCAAGGCCACGCGCTCGTACAGCTGCGGCAGGGCCATGTAGTACAGCAGGCGCGAGGTGCGCGTGATGCGCGCCAGGTCGCCGACATCGTCCAGGAAGCCCACGATTCGCGCGATCAGGTTGAGGGGGAGCTGCGAGCCGTGGCCGTGGTCTTGGGAGGGAACGGGCGATGTGTACTGGATGAAGGGCGGGATCTCTTGCATAGTATAGCCGCCTTCGTCGCGGGACGGGTTCGACATGGACATGGACATGGACTGCGTGCTGGAGCTGCCGCGCGAGCCCATGATGGTGGAAGAGATCGAGGGTTCGCTGCCCTCCTGGTGCTGGTATCAATGCCCTCCTCCTATCTTGCTGTTATTGTTGCTGCCGCTGCTGCTGCGACTGCTGCCTCTCCTCCGTCTCTCATTGCAGGGGCGATGGCAGGGGCAATGGCATATGTGGAATGGCGCTCATGTCACTTGACGTCTCGACACACGATAAGGTTGCGTCTCCCGTGGGCCCTCGTTCAAGGTTGGTCGGTTTCGCTTCAGGCGCCCTGGTCGATGACGGGACTTATGGCTGGAATCGGCCAAACTTTGGTCATCCTCTCACCCTTTGAGAGTTTCAGCCAACCGTGAGGTATTATTTCCGCCACTGCCTCTTCAGCTTGCACCCCTTCTTCTCCATGGTGTTTCAGAAAATACCAATCCTCAGTACTCTATCTCCTGGATCATCCATCTTCAAGTCTCCGTCTGGCCAGCCATACCCGTTGATTGGAGATCATATTCGCCAAGTGGAAGTCTTTCAGCATTGACCATATCCACTCTATCGTTTGAAACTTGCGTTCTGGTTGAGGAGCCCCTCTTCTGCGACGCTCGCCTCTGACAGTTTGTTACAGCAATATATACTAACATAACTCGTCTTCATCCATCAAATTATAGCAATCCTCGCTGGCGCAACCGGTAGCGCGTTCGGCTGTTATTCGATCAAGAAAGCATACCGGAAGGTTAGTGGTTCGAGCCCACTGTGAGGAGTTCCATCTCGAAAGAGATCGAGCTTCATTTCCTTTTGCCACTTTTTTGGACAATATCTATGCACGTGGGAATGGCTTGGAACTGCTCACGATTGTGCAAAGAATCGGCCTGCTCTTCTTTGTTGTGCCTATGAAGTCTCTGGTCGTCGGTCAGAAATGGCAGTGTGGATATGCAGCTTGGTGGTCTGCCCACAAGAGAATTTTCAAGGTGAACAATAGACGTACACTGCAAATAAATTGACCTGGCTACATACTACCCATCGCAAAAACAATTGGTAGGTCTGATTCACGGCGTCCTGGAGACATGGGGTTGGAGGTGTAGCATCTTCGAAAATGTATCACAGTCGCCTTACCAACACATCAAGACATAAATTACATACATATCAGTCCTCATCAAAACATATCCGCCTCCTTCACCAACACATCCCTATTCAAATGCTCCGGCCTTGTCGACAAAATCCCCGACAAATGCAAATTCAGCTCCAAATCCCCCAGCAGCGCCTTGAAAACATGCGACACACCCGCTTGCCCACCAAGCACCAATCCGTAAACATACGGCCTACCAACGAAACACATCTTCGCCCCCAACGCCATCGCCTTCGCGATATCCGCTCCACACCTGATTCCTGAATCGAACATAACATCGATCTTCTCACCAACAGCATCCACAATCCCGGGCAACATCGCCAGCGAACTCACACCCCCATCGACCTGCCTCCCGCCATGGTTACTAACCACAATCCCCTGCACGCCGACTTCCACAGCTTTCTTTGCGTCTGCTACGCTCTGGATGCCTTTGAGCACGATCGGCCCTTCCCAGTGCTTCTGCAGGAAGGCTATGTCGTCCCAGCCGTGGTTCGTACCCGGGAAGATGGTGCGCGCCCAGGCGGAGACTGCGGCGGACATGTCTTCTTCGACTTCGCAGCCGTGTTGCTCTGCGAAGCGGCGGCGGAAGACTGGGTCGCTCATGCCGATTGCAGTGCCGATGTTGTCGGAGCGGAGGAAAGGGTTGTAGCTGGTGAGGAGTGTTAGCTTGTCTTGTCATGCTGTTCGCATCTGAGATGACTTCGTACCCATTGTCGAGATCGCTAGGCCGCCAGCCGAGAATATAAGTATCCAGCGTGACGACGAGCGCGGTGAAGCCGGCTTTCTTTGCGCGGTTGAGCATGGAGATAGTAATTTCTTCGTCCTCGTCCTTCGGCCAGTAGAGCTGGAACCACCTTACACCGTCGCCGTTGGCTTCGGCGGCTTCTTCGATATTCGTGCTTGCGGCTGTGCTCATCACGTAGGGGACATTGTTCTCAGCGCACGCGCGAGCGACGGCGAGTTCACCGTCGGGATTGAAGATACCTGCAATATGAATTAGCCATCTCTGGTCACGACGATCCTCCCAGACTCTCAACTCACGCAAAACTCCAACCGGCCCCGCCGCAACCGGAAACTGGAAATCCTCTCCAAGCACCCTCGTCCCCAGATCCGGCAACTCCTCGCTCTTCACCAACCTCTTCGGCACCATCGACCACCGTCCAAAAGCCTCGACGTTCTTCCTCGCCGTCTCGCCGCTGCCCGCATTGCCAATGGCGTAGCCCGCGCTGTTGGCAGACATGGCCTTGGCGGCTTGCGGTTCCCATTGGTTCGAGTGGAAAGTGAAGGGCGGGCTCTCGTAGCGAAGGCCGTTCTGGTAGACGGACGTTTCGTATTGGACTGGGTTTGGAGCGGGCTCATGGCGGACGCCGCTGGTCTTGTTGTTGGTGGTTGGAGGCATTTTCTGAGTGATGGAAGTGGGAGTTGGGGGGATGTAGGAAGCTCACGGTGGCTTTTCTCGGTCCATATCTGCGCATCCGAATACTTCCATCTTATCGATCGTGAATTTAAGTATTGATGTTGTCGTCGACATGACGTACCCCCCAAAAGTAGTGGCGGAACAAACCACAGGGCTGAAGGATGGGGCTTAGCGCCCGGGTGCGAACGAAAAGTGGGAACTCCGCTCGGTGCAGATCCGGCATCGTCTACCGGCGACGCTTGAATTATCTAGGCTAACGCTTGGTTCAGGACAAATCCGGTTCCTGACGATGGTGGATAAGCAGGTCGATGATCGACGTCAGAGTGCGGAAAAGAATGTTTCGTGCTGCTGCCGAGGTGGCTCTCCTAGGGTGGTGGCTTGTGGTGTTTCGATGTTGATGCGAGGCGCAGAGGTGTTGTTTGGCGATACTGACAGTTTATCACAAGGATTCAATTTTTCTGTAGACACGCATCTCGATCATGGTCAACTTCAGCAGGCAACGCAGGCCACAATTGCCCACGGAAGAGAACCCTACTACCTCAGACGAAGAACGTCTGGAGAAAGATAACCCTCACAACCCAGAGAGAGTCGCATGGAAGCAACGCATCAAGCAGTGAGTGGCAACTATCTTACTCCTCTTTGGTGTATCATTCTAGCTGACATGGTTCTCAAGCTTCACGTTCGCATGGTTTGCCTGCACGATGGCCACAGGCGGTATCGCAACTCTGCTCAACGCCCAGCCAAACCAATTCTCAGGCCTCAAGACCATCGGCAAAGTAGTCTTCATCTACGACCTGGTGCTATTCGTCGCTTTCACGGCCATGATCAGCGCACGTTTCATAATGTTCCGCGGCACTTTCTCGAGCGCCCTCACGCACCCGACTGAATCTCTGTTCGTCCCGACTTTCTTCCTCAGCATCGTCAACATCTTCGATTGCATCCAGGCCTACGCCGTGCCAGTCTGCGGGCCATGGCTACTTGTAGTCCAGCGCGTTGCTTTCTGGATCTATCTTGCTTGTACCTTCATGCTCGCGACTGGACAGTACACATATCTCTTCACGGCTCCGCCTAACCGCTTGACTGTCCAATCGATGACGCCAGCCTGGCTCTTGCCAATTTTCCCTGCCATGTTGACGGGCACGTTCGCTAGCCAGATCGTCAAGACGCAGCCGCCGCAGCATCAAGCTACGATCATCGTCGCTGGCATCACGATGCAGGGTCTCGGCTGGATGGTTTCGTTCCTGATGTATGGAGTATATATCACGCGGTTGATGCAGTATGGTCTTCCAGAGCCGAAACTACGACCGGGAATGTTCATCGCCGTCGGGCCTCCCAGCTTTACAGGTCTTGCGCTCATTGAGATTTCGACGAGCGTGCCTTCGGACTATGGAGTCTTCGCCGAAAACTCAGGCATGGCAGAGATGATGAAGCAGCTCGCTCTTCTCGTCGCAATGTAAGTCCCAAACCCTCTTCAGAATCACAGAAAACTCCACTGACCATGCGTACAGCTTCATCTGGGCCCTCGCCTTCTGGTTCTTCAGCATCGCCCTGCTCTCCACCCTCCGAACCGCACGGCAAATGTCTTTCAAATGCGTCTGGTACGCCATGATCTTCCCCAACGTCGGCCTTACCATCGCGCTCATCCAGATCGGCGAGCAATTGCTCAGCCCGGGCATTCAGTGGGTGACGAGCATCATGACGATCATTCTCGTGGCATTGTGGCTGTTTGTCATGGCGGCGCATGCCCGGGCGGTCGTCAAGAGGCAGGTTATGATGCCTGGGTCGGATGAGGATAATGACCAGTATAAGGATGATAATCAGTAGGATGTTTGGAGATTGGTTTATGCGGTGTAGACTGTAGTATAGTGTAATTCTTGCAAGGAATTGGCTTTCGGGCGTAATGTGTAACTAGCCCTAGGAGATATATATCAGGGCACAATCTTGCCATATCCAGAATAAAGCACCGCAAGCCTCTACAATCGCATGCCCATTCTAGCATCAGCCAGGTTGCGTACAGGCCATTCGTCTAAACCCTATGTGGGCATCTCACGAAGACCACATCTTCGTCATGCCCTGCCCACCCTCGCCCTCCGCGGCGACCAAAATTCCAGCCCAGCAATACCATTCCAAACTTCCGCATGCTTGGTGCCTCCTAGCCTGCCAGCCTTGCCGTGTTCAAAATCTATATGCTTCCAGGCCGAGCAGATGTGGATCATCACGGATCAAAGTCCGAGAAATAGAAGGAAAAACAAGCTTTCGGCGGATCGACAAAGACGGGCTCCACTGTGGCTCGGCACTTGACGAGCGAACGACGTCAGATCTACAGCATTGGATCTTCTATCGCACCTCCCGGAGGCATTGTCTCATGTCAGTCGCGCCGATTAGAGAAAACTGGCCAGACCGGAACAATTAACACTAGGGAGTACTGCGTGTGCGGATATGGAGAATTGCCTTGCCGTAAGGCTGACATGATCAGAGCGTCATATTTGTTGCTTGAGGTGACCAGAAGGAAGACGCCGCGGTGAATAATTGTTGGAGCTATCTGGTACTGGTGAGTTTTGCTCCTACTGCTATTCCTTATGACTGGGATATTCATTTTACTTGTTTCTTGACGACTTGACGTTGTCTCACGTTGCGAACTCGGACTGCTGCTGCCGCTACCGCTGAATGGTTCGCCTCGCTACTAGAAATACTAATCCAAGAGCCGTCTTACCTTTTCTACATTATCACACACCTCTTGTGGCGATTCACGCCCGCCTCACCTTCGCAACGATGTCCTCCTCAAATGACACGAAGGACAAATACAGCCACCTCCCTCGAGCAGCCTCAGGACCGCGACCATGCTCCCTAACCGTAAGACCCCATCCACATAGCCGCCTAAGCACGATCCATTAACAACCACACAGGGAAAAGCCCTTCTCAACAACAGCACCCTCAACAAAGGCTCCGCCTTCCCGGCCTCCGAACGCGACACTTTCTCCTTGCACCCCCTTCTGCCCACCCGAGTCCAAACCCTGCAAATGCAAGTCCAGCGCGCCTACGAGCAGTACTTGCAAAAGACCACCGACATCGGCAAGAACACCTTCATGTCTTCGCTCAAAGCCCAGAACGAAGTCCTGTACTACAAGCTCGTGCAGACGCACTTGAAGGAAATGATGCCGGTGATCTACACGCCGACGGAAGGCAAGGCGATCGAGGGGTATAGTCGGTTATTCAGAGGGGCGGAGGGGGTGTTTCTGGATGTGGAGAGGGTGGGGAGCATGGAGAGTGATATGGAGGTTGTGGAGGAAGCTGCTGACGATATTGATATCATTGTGGTCAGCGACGGGGAGCAGATTCTGGGGATTGGCGATCAAGGAGTTGGAGGAGTGTTGATTTCGGTGGCGAAGTTGGTGCTGTATACGCTTTGCGCGGGGATCCATCCGAGTCGGACGCTGCCGGTTGTGTTGGACTGTGGGACTGATAATCGGGACCTGCTTGAAGATGAGCATTATCTTGGACTACAGAAGCCGAGAGTGCGTGGCGAGGAGTATGACGAGTTCGTGGACAAGTTCGTGCAGACTGCGCGCAAGCGCTTCCCGAGAGCATTGATCCACTTCGAGGACTTTGGCGTGCTTAACGCACGCCGCATTCTGGACAAGTACAGCCCTGAGATTGCTTGCTTCAACGACGACGTCCAGGGAACGGGCTGCGTTACGCTCGCGGCGGTTACAGCTGCGGCGCGCGTGGCGGACGTCAAGATCGGCGATTTGCGCTGCGTGATGTACGGTGCTGGCACTGCTGGTACTGGCATTGCGGATCAGATTGCCGATGCGATTGCACTGGACAGCGCCAAGTCGAGGGAGGATGCGAAGAAGCAGATCTACTGCATCGACCAACAAGGCGTGGTGTTGCAGAGCATGGGCGAGGATCTGAACTACGCACAGAAGCCGTACGCTCGGCCAGACGAAGAGTGGAAAGGCACAGACGCGAAGTCCTTGCTTGCGGTTGTGAAGCAGGTCAAGCCGCACGTTCTGATCGGGACGTCCACGCAGGCCGGCGCTTTCACCGAGGAAGTCGTGAAGGAGATGTCCAAGCACATTGACAGGCCAATAATCTTCCCGCTGTCGAACCCGACGGAGTTGCACGAAGCGAAGCCTGAAGATCTCTTCAAGTGGTCGAATGGCAAAGTTCTCACAGCCACTGGCTCACCATTCGACCCAGTCGAGGTGGAAGGCGGCAAGAAGCGGGAGATTGCAGAGTGTAACAACTCTACAGTCTTCCCTGGCATCGGATTGGGTACTGTTCTATCGCGGGCCAAACTCATCACATCTGCGATGCTGGTCGAAGCGACGAAAGCTCTGGCGTCGCAAGCCCCGGCGATGAAAGATCCAGATGCCGCACTTTTGCCTGATGTTGAGGATGTGCGGGAGGTGAGCGTCAAGATCGCTGCTGCAGTCATCAAGCAGGCCGTGAAGGAGGAAGTCGCTCAGGAGGAAGACATTCCAGAGGATGATGACGATCTCGATGAGTGGATCCGCGTGCAGATGTGGAAGCCAGAGTACCGGCCGTTGAAGAAGGTCGACTAGACGGTTGAACTTGTCGTCTGATGTTGGAAGACGTCCGGATTGGTTTAGTATTCCATATTGTGTAACATAATCATCACCTTCCATGTCCTGTCGTGCAGAGTCTCCTATCACATCTCTCAAACATTCTGATGCTCTCGCGACGAAAATACCTACATTTCAAACGACAGAGACAAGTCGGCTTACAGCCCGCCGGGCCTCATTCAACGACGTCCTTCGTCCCCATGTCGCCGAAGGAGGGGGGCATGGCGCATGGAACAGCTCGTGGTTCAGTCTCAAGCGCCCGATGACATGCGCGGAGACGCCGAAGAGAAGTACGGTTTCATGGCGTCGAAGCCTGTCTGTCGAGATATCGTTGAGAATTTTCGCCTGTCCTGAGAGAGTAGATATCTAGGGTTAGTGTTGTGGTAATCTCGACATCGAAACCGAAAGTGAATTTCCATCGTCAGATCGCCTACGACTTGTTTTGTGCCATTTGAAATAGAATCTTGCTATTTTGTGAGTCTTTGGATCATTATCATAAAATTTCCACGGCCATTGGTGCATCGGAAGGTGTAACATCAACCAAATCTTGTTTTTCACGATTCATTCCACGAAACCCATGAACAAACGTCAGGGTAGATGGATGTCTTTCAACAGACGTCAACAAAAACCCAATCAAACCCAAACATCTTACAACATACACACCGGGGCCCCGTCTCAATCACAGGTCAATCAGTCACTGTGAAACAATGAATGATAGCGCATCAAGCTGTGTGAACTGCTATTGTTCTGCATCGATGCCCCTTCACCGACAACGACTGTCCCACTCTGGTGCTATCTATTCGCGATGGCAGTAACAGTGAATACCACATAAACAGCTTCAACTCTCACTTGTCAAGCAGATTTCTATCTCGCTTCGACACGATAATATCTCAGGAGAAGTTCTGCATCTAAGTTGTCTAAGGACAAATCATCAGACTGCGAGCTTTAAAACAATGTACTTCATAAACGCAATGAGCTGCAACCCTCCCATCGAATCAGCAATGGTTCAGTACACCATCCGAATTGGTCTAGTGGCTAGGATTTGTCGCTCTCATTCATCGCAAGATGATCAGTTCCGACAAGGCCGGGGTTCAATTCCCCGATTCGGAATCATTCTTTTGACCTTTTTTTGCTGCCTCTAGCGACCAACTTCGAAACTGTCTGCGGTGTTGCAGCGCTACATGATAAGACGATCATTTACTCGATCGGCTACTGTGTTCTTTGCGGCCTGGTCGTGAACAAACAGAGCGCCGTCGCGTGGGCGACTGACTCCAACGTGCAGGCAGTAGAGGATGAGGCTGCTGTGAAAGGCGTTGTGTAAGTTTGGTGCCAAAGCCAAAGGACAGACATTACAGCAAGGCAGTTAGGGCTCGTACTTGGCAGAGTTCTCCACGATGAAGCAGCTTTGTCGGACATGCGATGCAAGCTGTGAAAGAATGGATACTTCTGTTGCAAACGACAAAAATGGCACGCAAAGTTTAATGTGGTTTCTCGTACATCTGACAGTATAAGTATATCAAGTTTCTACAGTTCGTTATCTCACATACTCAGTCCGTCCGTCCGTCGCGGAAGCACAAGAGCGACCGGCTGCAGTCCGAGATATTGGATCATGGTCTGGTGGTGCGAGACGGGCTACGCATTGAAGGAGTGAGAGAGGAGCTCAGTCGAGCCTCTCCAACAATCTAATCACAGCCTGGTGATTGTAGGCCCGCGCCCACTCATAGAAGCCATCGTCACCTTGAGGCGGTCCCAGGCGGTCTCTGTAAACCGAAGACGCCCACCAGGAATTCGCAGTCCCGCCTGACATCGTCCAACGTCGCAGGCGGTCTGGTAGCGTATCTGGCGCGTAGGACACGGTGCGCGAGTGCAGAAGTGGCCAAGAAAGCGCGCAAATCTGCCTTGGTGCCGAGATCTTTTGTCAAGGCTAATCCCAAGCGCCCTCGCACCTGTCTCCAACGGACTGGGTTTACAATCTATTCGTCCTCGTTGACAGGGCCCAGCCAGTTCGTGTGAGCACCGTAATCCGCTTCGATGTCCTCGTGACCTTGTGTAGCGAAATTAAGCAAGGCATAAACCCGATCTCGACGGTCTGCGCACTCGAGGTTCCTGGTCTCCTTGAGAAGGTTCCCCAAAGAAAAGTCCATAGGCTTCGTCCGCAGTGTCATCATGCGTGTGGCTAAGCTCTGCCTCAATCGTTCCGAAGCGTCTTCGTACATTGTAGCGGTGTCCACGATGACACGCCAGACGTCCCTGAAAGCGTCTCAGGATAGTGAGTGTTCTCCACACATGAGCACGATGAGGTTTGCGTGCCTCAACTCCTGGAAGACCCACAGTCGCTTCCAGTAAGGGCGTTCGCAGAGGCTGCAGATGGCTTCTGACAGTTCCGCCGGGCTGATGATCTGGTGTTTGACGGAGAATTTGTCCCCGTAGCTAGCAATGGTGCTCATGGCATGCTCGCTATCGTCGTACGCTGGGCCAAGCCACGATATCATCTGGTCCGCTCTCCCGAAGATCTCAGACATGATCCCGACTTGGTGCATCCTTTCGCGATCATCAGACTGATCGATGCACAGAGCGTCGATCCAGAGCCAATTTTCAGGCCATCCTTGGCGTCGCAAGGCCTCGAGACGAACGAAATTATGGTGGAACTCCTCCAAAGACTGTCCACGCGATAACAAGGACGCCTTCCTAGATGCGAGGACTCTGGAGCGTACTTCCTTCATGCCCTGCAACTCTTTGCGCTGCATATTCGTACGCTGAAGGAAATGCCACAGATTTGTGGCAACCAGACACTTTTCCCCATCTACAATGACAGGGTGCCGAAGCGTGGCATCTCCCCATGCATAGGAGACTGCAGTGTAATGAAAGCGCTTTGTATAGGCCTGCTTGTGGTGGTCTCTGTGGGGTTGTGACCGGCGAATGCATGTCTCCAAGCAAATCTCTCCATCAGGGCCCTCCTCGGGCTTGATACGTACGTAGCGTACGTAGCCAGCTTGAAGTTTCGCACTGGGCTGCAACTCGTCAGGCTGGTCTTTGGATTCGGAGTCGAGGTTTGGGTCCATCACGACGCTTTTGACGAAGAGATTTGTGAGCTGCGGCAGGCCAACCAAGGGTTTTCAGTACCTATGCAATGGGAACGAACGTAGATCGACTCGAGAAGCGACGGATGTTGGCGGGCTGCGAAGAGAGTAGATGGTAGAGCACAGCCTTATACGCTATGCTCTCCCCCCAGCGCATGAGGCGCAGACCCCGGACGTTCTGTCTGCAGTAGCGGCCGTAGCAGTGGCTGCGCCGCATGATGCAGGTGTGCCTAACCCTCGATCTTCGCAAGTACCGATATGCCTGATCAACCTGAGATGAGAGGTGGCACAGGTATCATTGCAGACTACGCCACATCTTATATGAAGGTGTCTGCAGCGGAAACAGGGTGATAACGACACGCGATGGAGGAAAAGATATATCGAGCAACCTTCTCCCGACGCCTCGCCTCTAAGACGAGACGAACAGATGAAAGGAATATCAAAAGGACCTGTCAGACATACCGCCGAACCCTCCCAACACAGTCGGCCGAAGCCAGACACTGAGCAGGGTTGAGATCATCGCCACGTAGCAAAGCTACGCACGTCGGCATCACTCTTGGGCTCGGGGCATCGGCTCATCAGCCAGGTTGGAGTCTGTGGCTCATGTAGAGAACACAGTTATGGACGTTTACTATAGAAATGATTCTATGAAGTCTGCGATGCTGTTAGGATGGCTGTACTGATGAACAGTATGGGGTGGAATTGGTACTCACAAAGTCGCGTAACAAGATCAGATTGGATCGAGGAGGAAAAAAGTTTTATACACGCTGGCAGACGTCCGGCGCACGGACGTGCTTGGCAGATGAGGGTCCTGAGGCAGTCGTCGCAAGGCAGCCGCGGCTTGAGACTGGAGCTTGAGCGAGCGTCATGTTTGGAGGTGGAGGAGCTTCACTTGACGATTGATTGATTGATTTGATTGATTGCAATACTGACATCCTCACACCACACCGCAACACAATCCACCTTGACGCCTCTCTATACCGTACTTCCTCTTACAACAAACCACGTGATCTCACCCTCCACATTGCATCTCAACACCAGCATGGCCCACTCGGCGCGACTGGCGGCGCCGACCTTCGACGTGGAATCGTACAGCAGCAATTATGACGGGCCTCTGCAACCGCTGCGCCTCGCTCACATCGCCATGCACTGCCCGTCGCTGTCCCGTCAAGCCCTGAGCATCGCCATCACATTGGCCAAGAGCGGCAAGGACGTCTCCCTCTACCGCCGCCTGCTCACTCTCGCCTCCATCCTCAACCTCAACGACCTCGCAACCGCCGACCTCGGGTGGACGGACAAGACAGAAGATGCCAACAAGCGCGAGAGTGCCAGGCTGGAGCAGGAGCTGAAGGGCTACAAGAACAATCTCATCCGCGAGAGCATCCGCATGGGCCAGGAAGACCTCGCCACTCATCTCCTCCTCACCGGCGGTCCCGCACCGCAGCCTGCACCAGAGGGCGAGCAGCCACAGAGCGCCGCCAACGTCGGCTTGAATGCTGCCTATGGCGCCTTCGGCAAGATGCGCGACTACTGCACAACTCCCACCCACGTCGCCAGCATGACCCTCCGCCTCCTCCACACAGCCATCATCCAAGCAGTCTCCGCCCTGCAGTCTGGCTCGCCCGCAAACTCCTTCTTCAACGCCGTCATGGCCAACGCCAACCGCCTTCGCAGTGTCGGTGCCAAGGAGGAAGAGATGGCCAAGCTCACTCCAATCTCATACGCTGCCGCTGGTGTCGCCCAGCTTAGCTCGGGCAACTACCGCGATGCTGCCGAATCATTCCTGGCAGTGCCTTTCGACCTCACTCAGTCCGGCTCCTTGCACAACTTCCAATTCACCCGCTGTGTCGCCAGCGCCAACGACATTGCCATCTACGGCGGTTTGACTGCCCTCGCCACTCTAGACCGCGAACAACTCTCCACTCGCGTCCTCGGTGGCTCTTTCCGTGCCTTCCTTGAACTCGAACCCCACATGCGCAAGGCCATCTCCCTCTTCACAACTGCAAAATACCGTGCCTGCTTGGACACTTTGCAGCGCTATTACGCCGACTGGAATCTGGATGTCTTCCTCGGCGCTGGCGTCGGCACCACCCGTGGCTCCCACGTCGACAATCTCATCGCCCGCATCCGCCAGAAGAGCATCACTTCGCACTTGTCCTCCTACTCACAAATCTCCCTCGCCTCCCTTGCCGAGACCTTCCCTCTGCCTCCAAATGCCACTGCCCAATCACCCCAAGTCGCCCTCGAAGCAGAGCTCATCTCCCTCATCCAGTCCTCAAACCTGCCTTTCCGCCTAGACGCCGTCAGCGGCACTCTCGTCGCCCCAACCCTCGATCCACGCACAACCACCCACGCCGACGCCGTCGCCACCGCAAATGAGATCGAGCGCTCTCTTTTACTGAGACTCCACAGAGTCAACACCACTCTCGCCGGCCTGGAAGTCTTGCCCGAGAAAAAGAGTGTCCTCAATGAAGGAGGCTGGAATGGTAACGGAAAGGGTCGCGTGTTGGGATGACGAAAGAACCAACGTTGAGATTGATACGATGACTACTTTTATGATGACGGATTGCAAGACCATTGCATGGCATGGAATTAGAAGAGAGAAATCAAAAACATGGTGGCTCTAGCGTGGCGTTTCGGGGTTTGATTTTGAGAATGACAGCATCGCGCTTGGAAGACACGAAGCACGATTGATACAGTATAGCGAGGACTACAGAGATTTTTCATGAAGCGTGGCATAGGCTCCGCCGCGCCTAATAGTACGAATGGCATGAGATGTGCACGAAACGAAAATAACATCTGATTTGAACCACGGCCCTTCTCCCTCCCCTCACCGCCTGACGTGCAAACAGGAGAAAGAAGAAGAAATAAAAATTACATCACAAACCATACAAAAGTCAAAACCCGCGACCACGAGCAAGTTTTGTCTATCCCGATGGCTTACGCTCTGACTTCTAATTCTTCTAAGCAACCACAACCCGGTTCGATGCATTCGTGGCAGAACCGGTGGGAAATTATAGGCTACGAAACTCGCGCCATCCGTTCTGCTTCCCAAACCAGCCGGGAATTCACTTTCTCTAAATTTTCCGATCAGAGACCACGATCACCCACCCACGCCTCTGGAACCGGAAACTGGAGATGCAGCTACCCGTCCATCATCTGTCCATACACGCCCATCTCTCTCTCTGTCGTTCTCAGCTAGCCCGCGGAAAAGTGGCAAGGCGAGATGGGATGCAGCTAGCCCTGCTCTCCCGTTTCCTCCTCTGCTCTGTGCGTATGCGAGTGGATTGGCCCACTCGGATACTTGCATGAGGAAGAAAGAAAAGCTGAGACCGTGAGAACTGATGAAGACCGACGAGAAGCCACCCGGGGAATCTGGTGGTGCAAGGTGAGAGACTGAGACACGGTTTTCGTTTGTCTGCCTCACCTGTGCTGAGCGCGTGCGCGCGTGCGTTTGGTGGGGACTGCGAAGGGGGATGGGAATGACGATGGTGATGGGTTGGACGGACTGTGCTGCGCCGCGCTGCGCTGCCGTAGGTCTTCTCTGGTGGCGGATAACTTGCAGGTGGAACTTCTCCTACTCCTCCTCCTACTCCTCCTCCTCCTTCTATCCGGCTTCCCCTTCATCGGTATCGCTGACTACTGAGAAGAAGCCAAGCGTTTTTCAGTCTTGTTTTCGCCACCGACTTGTTCGATTCATTGTGTACCCAAAACCCCAACTTACTTCTGTTTCCCTATCAATTCGCACTGGGACGGACGGACGAACGAACGAACGAACGAACACAGGGTGCTTTGGAGGTTTCTCGAATCTTGGATTCTGTCGAGATCACGGCTTCCTGATACTCACTCTTGGTTTCCTTTGCTTGTTGCCTCTGGCTTGTGCCTCCCCCTCATATCAGACGAGCAACGCGGGCAAGAATGTCGTCGTCTGCTCCAGAGACTGGACTACCGGCCCCACCGGCGTTGCTGGATGGCCCGGCGACATCATCATCGCTGACTGGACCTTACAAAGGCGATGGTGGTGGTGATGACGATGACCATGTTGGTGGTGAGATTTGCGCCCCTGCGAGCCATGCACATCTATATGAACGTGGACGTGGACGTGAGCGTGCATCAAGACGACGTGATGGAGATCTGGACGCCAGCATCGCTAGTATTGGCTCAAAGACCGTCGACAACGCCACTCTTGCCTCAAGCTCCGATGCCCAAGCTTTTCTTCCCTCGATGCGCAGATTCGACGCGCCTTGTCGAATTGAGCCTTACAACCAGGACCGCCTGAGGAGCTCTTCGGCGTTGGGTTTGCAGACGAGAGGCCGGGGAATCTCACCGATTGATATTCGCAGCGAGACGGGGAATGGTGAGAGTGCTTCGAAGCATCTTCTGCGTATGCGGCGATCGAAGTCACAGCGCAATCCCGGCTACGAGCGTTTGCTGCAGGCTGGGAAGCCGGAGCTAAGAGGTCATCTAGTTGTGGCGGGCAGAGATTGGCGAGCTGCGAAGAGTGTCGGTGGTGGTGGACACAATCCTGTTGACAAGCTCACGCAGGCGAGGCCATGGAAGCCAAGCACGGCTGAGGATTCCATTGTGTGGCACAGGAGACCGTTGACGCATCGCTATCGCAAGACTGCACCCACACTGCCTGGATACCTGCCCCTGCCCTCTGCGAATTCTCAAGCACTCGTTGCAAACGGAAAACGAAGCTTGCACACCGACGAACCCTTGCCTGGGTCTGGCATTGAGACTACCCAGACGCTCTCTGGGGCCGCCGGTGTTGCAAATGCTGCAGATGTATCATTCGTGAGTCTCGACTACGCTTCCGCTTTGACCCATCTGGCCGCCGCTCTCCTTTCCAAGGACACGGCCATCATGAGAGGCGTTTTGCCTCCCGTCGACGAGCTGCTCGCCAGGCTTGCACCGGCTCTGCTTCGCGACGAAGATATGATTGCCATCAATTCGACGGCGAGCCGAGATCCGGATGTCGGGATCGACGGATACCGTGCTAAAGTCCGCCGGCTGGTAGCAACGCTCGGAAGAGAGTTGAAGAGCGAAGCGGAGGGCTCTTCGGTAAAGGTGGGGCTTTCACTCGCGTTGCAAACCAGGAGTCTGCCAGAGCAGGCGGTGCGAGGGGCGATAGGTCGCTCGGAAGCCTTGTATGGCGAAACGCTGGATTTTGCTGGACAGGGAGAAGGGCTTGGGGAGCAATTGCAGGCTGAAGAGAGCTTCACGCCGCTTCGTGACTTCATTCTCGCGGGCCATGCCTATGCCTCTTTCAAAGGCCGCCTGATGGTGTTTTCCCACGAGCCATATAAAGTTCGCGTGGGGAACGCTGTTGGGCACAGGGCGATCGGCGAGACAGGAAAGCTGCTCCATCCTGATGATGTCAAGGTCGTAGTTGAGGAGCTTGCGTGGGTTCCGGTCGAGTTGATCAATATCGTGGAGCGTGATACCTTCCGCTTGCCGGTGCTGGACCAGATCAAGGCCTTCGTGGAAGACCACATGAATGGAGAGGGTAATTGGTCCCCGCTGAGTCCCAGGGTGCATATGCTTGAGGAAGGCTTCTGTCGATTGCAATGGAGATCGCCATGTGGTGCTCCACGCCACATCGATGTACCGAAGAATGCCAAAGAGCGACTGCAAGCCGCATTTGCCTCCGCCCCGGCGTTCCTGGACTCAGCGCCTGCACCTTCGGCTACTGTGATGGCACGGCTGAACGAGCAGATCGAAGCCCGAAAGACACGGCATGCAAATCGCTTCCGCGTCTGTCTTGGACACTTTTTCAGACGATGGACGTCGACTCGGATCACGCACTCGAGCGTGGCGCTCAACATCACCCTGAAGCAAGCTCTCTCGGACTCGTCTACAACCGTCATCCATGCAGATCAAGATACTGCCTTGCCTGAATCTCCTGCCGATGGTGTACAGGACGGTCCACAGTCTCCTGGTAGCCCTCGGCAACCTGCCAAGCCCGCCGTGGACAAATCTGACGACCAGGCAGCTAACATTAATGAAAGCCAGAACGACAAGGACCAATACCTCTACCTGTGCATAAAGCGCGACCCTCTCCGTTTCGAAGTAATCGAGTGCAATGACCTCAAAGAAGACGCCGCGCTCTTCGAAAAGATTAAATCCACTTACAACCGGAAACGCGGCTTCGCGCGTTGCTTGTTCTCAGTCTGGATATACGACCACTGCGGCTTCTACGAGTTCCAGAAACACGGCGGTGGTCTCTTCTCGCTTTGTGGATGCGGCTTCCCCGACGCCGAAGACCTCTCCTATGCTTTCGAGCCGCGTCCGCACAAGCGCCTGCCTCCAGATGGCCCAGTCAGCGCAGCAGAATTCAGGGACCGCTACCATCATCCCCACGGCGCCTGGGGGCTCCTCTGGACCGTATGGCATCCCCGTGCCCTCAGCAGGAACAAAGGCTTAGAGGCCGCCAGCAAAGAAGCTCTAAACTCGCTCCCAAAGAGGAAAGGAAAGCTCGCCATGGAATCCCGCACCCGGGAGCGCTTCTTTGGCCTGCTGGTGGTGGAGACGTTCTCCTACTCGCGCCTGCTTACGTACCTCTTCGCCCTCAATGCTCCCTCAGCCGTGTTGATGATTCTGTGGCTCTCTGTCTGGGGCCACTCGGGCGACTTGCAGAACGCTGCTGTTCCGCTCTTCATTACTTTGACTTTGAGTGGCATCTTCATTGCGTTGGTGAAGTAGGGTTATCCGAGCCACGAGTGCAGTTTCCTTTTTTTTTTTTCCTTTTTTTTCTCCGCATGTTTGTTGTGGCTTTTGCTGTTCAGACATCTGCTTGACCTGTAGCAGCATACTACTGTTCATCTTGCTGGCGGCTGTGGCTGCGGCTTTTCCTCTTTGGCTGCGATTTTTTTCCTTCTCTGGGCTCTATCTGTAGCTAGACTGGATAAGGTAGACACTCTTGGCGCTCCGTTCCAATCTCGCAAAGACGCTGTTCTTCTCGCATGCTAGTCCTTACGAAAGCTTCCCATCTTAAGCATCATCTCGATGGCAGGCAAGGCCACGTGGAGCCTCATGTCGGACTATGACAATACCCTAGCTTATCACTTGGAGCAACGGAGAGCGTTTCGAAGGGTGTCTCGCACCTCAAATAAGTATTGGCGAGAGTGATAGAATGCAATATCAGTGCGTATGGTGATTGCAATAACTGTCTGAATGCACTGGGACTTAGAACACGCTTGCTCGCGTCTTCTTTTGATCGAGATTCAAAGAGGAAGCAGGCGCAGCGGTCGAACCGAGCAAGGCATCTACACTGACTGCAGAATTGTAGAATTTTCAGAGGATGCTACCGACTTACCTTTCGTGTAATCCCTTGGGACGATTCTCATTGTCTCAGCAAATCTTGCAGTTGTCGCCGGCAGGTCTCTGGTCTGCGGCGTGGACTGTATGGGTTTTTCTTTTGTGAATTGGAATGGCTACTCGCGTGGTAATGAGTCTGGGACACTGACTGCACTTCTGTGATTGAGTCTCCTTTTTTGGTAGTGCGTGATATCGCTCTAGTTTGGGTCAAAATAGGGAAAGATGGTCACTATCTAGACTTCCCAGCTGTCCGATGGAGCTCGGCGCCCTGCGGTCCCATCAGCACTACAAGAATCTTGCGTTCGCGACTATCGCTTTGATGGCAAGTACTGGATTCCTAATGGCCCTTACTCTCCCAGGGGCCAGAACCACCACAATGCCCGTCGACTGCGCGATGAAGTCTATGCTGCTACGCACTGAAAAGCTCGATTGGAACAGCGGGCAGAACGGAAGGTTCTACAGCTTTCTTGCGGTAGAGTAGCTAGGCCTCAAAGGCGAGATACAAATGTGCATTTTTCCACTTCGTGCGAAGAAACATAAAACGTGCGGAACAGTATCGATCCGGAAGAGGCAAAACTTTTTTTTGGTCAGTCTAATGTTCTTGATCAAGCTGACATGTTGCATCTGAAACAAGGAGAAGACTTTTTGATTTGTGTTCGTGGATGTAGTGACGTTGGGTACCCATCGAATCATCTTTCTGGTCTTTTACTACAGATCGATCTTTGGCACATCTATTCCAGATCATCTCGCGCTATGGGTAGTGATACAGCCTTTTGACGCGGTCCGAGTCCTCACAGCTGTTTCGCCAAAAGGGCTTACCCACATGTTCGTGCCTCATAATCCTCTCAGCTTCGTCTTTATCTCAGACTCTAAGTAGTGATAGAAGTAGGGGAAATTCTACTCAGTCGCAGGGTAGCATCGTGTTTTTTTGTCAAAGCTGTTATGACTTCCCTAGAGAGTTGGTCTATGGACGACGAACTGGGTCATGGACGACCTCGAATGTCTGCAAGGAGTGGTTACCAGCCCTGCCACTGACACTCAAATTGTAGGACAATGAATGATGACCTCTTGTCCTGCTTGTCTTTGTCCGTGACAATAGTATTGTTAATGCATACCAGGAAAATCACTTTGGTCTTTGTTCCTAATGGCCAAAGTTGTCACAATTCATGTCGCACAACCAGTGACTTGCACGCACGCGGAGAGCTTTCACATGTGTGGCTATACGATGAGCATACAGAAGAAGTTTCCTGGGCGCGTATTGGTCGTACATCGATCGCTAGTGGCTTTAGGGGCGGCTGGTCCAGTTACTCACAGCTGTTCAATGTAGGCTTAGGCACTGCTGCGGCTTCACAAAGGCTTTGAGATCCGATTCACAAAGGACTACGACGCTCGTGTTCACAAAGACTTTCAATCTTCACAACTGTGCTGGGAAAAAATCACCTTATAGAGGACGTTGCCGTCAGTGTAAACCTGCTCTGGATGATCAGAAACATCCAACCTACAACTTCTGCCAATTCGACACCTGATTCAAATCATTCAGCCAAGACTCCAAAACATGTCGAGTTTTCAGAAGTACAGCCTGCTCGACCTGACCGATGCGTCGCTCGCTCACCAGATCGTTACGGACATCACAGAAGACCTGTTCTGCGGACCTGCTATGGAGCCGCTCTACGTCGCTCTAATTCAAGAGAAAAGCCCCAGAGCACCGGCCGAAGAGCTTGAAACCCGCTTGTGTGAATTCATCAGGGGCCTTCCTGCACACATGAGAAGCGAATTCATCGCTCTCTCACGTATGTGGAACGCCCTAGAGAATCATGACATCTCGAGGGGTATCGCGACTGCTGTTTTTGCTTATGCTGTTTCGCTTGCTGGGTATAGGAACGCAAGAGAAGCTGATGCAGAGGTCGGATATCTCATCTCTTTCAAAGGGAGCGCAAGCGAAGCCACTCAGAACAGTGGACCGACTACGCCCAGAGATCAGACGTCTACTAGGTGCAATGCTCCAAAATTCACTCTTGACTCAGTCACTACTCAAGCACTTGTAGACTGCAAAGCCTACGAAGGCTTGACTGAGAAGCGGTATATGGCGATCATCTGGCATGAAGGCTACAGTTCATTTGGCTCTGAGCTACTCAAAGATGTGCTCGGCCCTTACTACCGGCGGCTAAGGGCTGCAATTGGCACTAACGTTCATTTCGCAAGTGATGGCTGCTACCCAGGTGACGAGCCTTTGCGTTGTTGGGTCGATTCGCTCAGTTTGATACCACCTCACCTGATAACTTTCACACCTTATGTTGCAAAGCAGAATTCTGGAATCTTGTCGCTTTTCAAATCGAATAAGGGTGCGCTATGTCCAGGATACTGCCGCGTAAGGTGGCCAGAGGACAATTGGTGGGATGTCATTGACATATCAATGGACGTTGTGGAGATCACCAAGTCTGTGATTGCCACAGCGCCAAAGGTGCCTTATCTCGCCTCCATGTGGGCTACTACCTCTGTGCCGCATTTCGGCGGCTGTTTTGACTATGGGAAGCGAGTGGTACGAGAGCCTTGAATCCCGAAATGGTTGGGCGATTGGATGGCCATCTTGCTTTGGAAAAGCAAATTTCTTTGGTACGTGTTCCCTTGGATTTATTTGCTTTCACGCCTGGGTTGCTGGACATAGAGGTCGTGATTGTACAATAGTCGCTGCAAGTTATCTTTTTTGCCAACAGAACAGCGTCACGGCACAGTACGGATGTTAGAAATCAATTGATTGTGTCATTAACAAAAGCAATTAACATTTATTTCTCTCAAGTAATAGCTATCATTGTGAGTTGATGTATAGTAATCATATGCTCATGACTGGGACCAACTCTCCTTGCAGGAATTAGCCGGACATATTGGTGAGAATTTGGCTGCACCTTCTCTGCAAGACGAGACCGCGAAGGGCGAAGGAAAGCGCATGATCCCAGAGCCGCAAGCTACTCCGCTTATCTCTTCAGGAAGGAGTACATCCTAAACCCTGCGAACTACACAAGAGCATCAAGTTCGGAAAGTATCACCAGACGCTGGCCACCAGCTCGTTCGGGATGACGGTGTCACTGACGTGCTCAGTAGCTAAACAAGCCCTACTTCTACCTCTTCGAGCACCCGCAGCCTTCCCTGAGCACAGAATTGGACAGAATGGCCAACACATTCGACGACAGCATCATCGATTCTAACCACCTCATCCCACAGCGTATGGCAGTTGTAATCTGGCACTCGAAGACTACCACTACATTGCACATCAACACAGAACTCAAGCCGATATACCTTGCCGCACTCCAAGATAAGGATTTTTTCCCAGAGCAGTTTCAAAACAGGCGCATTCGTTCGGGTGGACAATGCAGCAAAGATCTTGTGTCAGAGGTCCCTGCTTTCGAGGGCTTCGGGTTGACTCGACTAAGCGAGTCTTCTTATCTATCAATGCTATGATTAATGTTCTTGGTTTCCAGTACTCAGTGTCTACAGCATCTGAATGGCTTATCGCTCACCAAAAGATTTCAATCCATGAGCTACTATGGAAATCGCCTCTGAAACAACATTGGTCGCCTCGTGTTGATCGTGTATCAGATACCAGTATGGTACAACCTTCACTCTATCTATTGCCCCGGTCTACTAGAAGCTTCCAAGGTTGAATTGGGTTTACATACTTCGAGCTCCCACTAACCACGGATAGATCTGTCCACAGCTGTAAAACATTGATCACGATTCAATTCACCACATCTTTGAGACACAATTTTCGGCAATGCGCCTTGAAGCTGCTTTTTTGGTCTTGACATATTCGATATAATCTAAGACATCCCATATCACTCATTCTATTCAACCATCTTATCGTCACTATCCACAGACTCGCCACTATCGGACTCGATGTCTTCCATGGCTTCATCAGCGTTGGTCATCTCAGGTGTACGGTCAAACTCCATGTCGTCGCCATTAAGCTGCTGGAACACCATGATTCTCGCTAACATGGCCAATTGTTCCCCAGGGATCTCGTCGCTGTTGTACCATACGAACTTGTCCCACTCACCAGTGATGTTAAAGCCCCTTGTCTTCACCTGAGCGTATGCACCGGCCTGATGCTTCGCCTGGATTTTGTTGGCGACCGCGGTCCAGTTGTTGCGCTCGTGATCTTCCACGAAGGCTTGCGCTTCCAGTTTGAGAAGAGGACAGTCATCGAACCTACCTTTCTTCTAGTCCTCCAACATACCCTTGCATTCCGCTTCTTTTGCTTGAGTTGTTGCAAAGGAACGGCGCTCCTCGTGATAACGAAGCAGCTCCTTGCTACCGCCGATGGCACCGATCAGGTCGCTGAGACGGAAGGTAGGGTTGGAGATGTAGGCGAACAGCTGCAGGAATTTTCTGTCAGTGCATGTGTGGCAGAAACGTACCAAGGCTTGCTTGAGCAGGATGTGAGAAACGACCGCCTCGTAATCGAGCGTACCGCTGTGCTGTCTGAACTCGATAGTGCCGATCGGATCTGCGTCCTCCGACGCATGAGGGGCGGCGTAGAGGTTATCGAGGTTGAGTGTGCTGTAGTGAGCAGTGGTCTTTGCCGAACTATTAGGGATTTGGTTGCGAAAGAAACCGCCTAGCTCTTCGAAAGAAGAGGCTTCTTCGATTGAAGTTAGCCAGTGGAAGATGTTTGGATTGAGCTCTGTCTTCTCGTTGTTCTGGAAATGCCAAGCAAGACCAACGTTGAAGTGACGACCGTCAGGGAACATGGTGACGGCGTTCTCATCGATCCTGCTGGTTGAGTAGAGAGCGTCCAGACGATCTTGAAAGCGGTGCAGAGCTCTAGAACAGATTTGGCGGTGCGAAGGGGCATGATTTCCGAGCCGAAGCCGATGTGGATGTGAAAGCCTGTCGTGGCATTCGTAACGAACCGAACTCCACATTTGGACAGCTCACTGAAAGCCTCAAGTACAGTCATTAGCTCTTTCTTCCAGTCATCGTGTTCGAAGCTTAAGAGCCGGGAGCTCACCTCCAGAGGCTGTGTCATGTGGTCCATGAGCTGTTCTGGTAGCGCCTCGCGTTCAGTCGTCGAGAGATGAATGCCACCCTCATTCTTGAAGGACCATCGGGAGTATGACGTGTCGGAACTGGGATCCAATTCCTCTTCGTAGTCCTCGTCCTCATGGCCTGTCGATTTGATGCCTTTGTCCAAACAAGCCAGCGATAGAGCGGCGATGGCGTCACCTTGCGGGTTGCGTTCGTCGTCCTCGAACATTTCCATCGGATAGATGGCTATGTACTCTAGCTCAATGCCGAAAGTCATGCGCTTCGTATCCTTCATGAGTTGGTCTTGTGTGACTAAGCCGCGGCTGTCCATCATATTAGCCATATTGCTTGTGTGGCGAGATGTCGCGGTTGTGGTAAGATCAAGAACCGTTCTTTACAAGGACCAGATAGCCTGCTACTTGACCTGTTAGAGAGCGTTTAAATTTCTAGGCTTACTACAACTTCTGGAGATTTGTCTGTTCTATCAAAGTTCGCCCCACTCTTGTTTAAGCAGCAGACAAAGACAATAGTTCGAAAGAATAAGCTTACATTCAAGACTTTTTCCTTTGTCTATCGGGTATGAAGAACAAGACGTGTAGGCACTCAGTGCTTTCCCCAACAGCTACAGAGATAAAAAACAATACTGTTAGACGCAAGGGGAAACCAATAGCGTGTGAGGTTCTTTGAGTGTATCAGGAAATAGCAAGCAACATGAGATTGTTACAGAAAGTCAAAAAATTGACACCGGGAGCAATGGTGAATGCTGTAGATCAAAGTTCCGTTGATACGCTAATGAATACGATAAAACTGCTCCAAACGAGGCCGCGATACTGTCTAGCGCGCATATCCATCCATTGCCAATCTGGCATAACTCCCAAGTCAATCTTTACAAATGAAACTCCATTGAATCTGCACTCCTTTCAGACAACGCCCTTCTGAGCATTCCTAATTGCCAACTGCCATCGGATTGATCGTTGGTCGCCTCAGACTCGCAACTCTTGGAGGTGGGGCTGGCTCCATCTGATCTGGGGTCCTCAAACATCAGTCGCATCACCTTCTAAGCATCTGCATCGTACCCATCGTCGGTCGCCTCAGCCTCGCAGTCCACAAGCGTGAAGTTGAACCTGCGAGCTGGCTTCATCTGTTCTGGGGTCAAGCGTACGCCACCTTCTTCCGTGTCGTCGTCAAGGTCATCTTCATCCAAGATCTGGACGTCGTCAACATACTTCGACGACTCGCCATCGTCAACTCCAGCTGAGGTTTTATCTTCTTCGGCAGGCTCCGAAGGCACCTCGTCGTCGTCAAATCCATCCGGGAGTTGATCGTCTTTATCGAATCCGGAGGGTTCTTCATAATTGTCATCGTCAGCATCGTCTGTGGGGGGAGATTTCTTCTTGACCGTCTTCAACGGTCCTTCCTCGGAAGAATTGTGCGTTAGGCACCACCAGTCCTCTTCGTCATCGAGTTCGTGCATGTCTCCTCCGCCAGTCGCGAGCCAAGCACGGAGGTTTGCTTCATGGAGCTTGTAGTACACGTCGCCGGATCTGGTGCTCCTGACTTTCTTCCAAATAGAAGGAGAGCCTCTGACCAGAGATGTGATGTACCACTGACTAGTCCCCGCTACACTGTCAGGGAGGCGCGATTTCAGAGAGCCAAACCAAGGCCGTCCAGAACAGATCGCTTCGTTCGCTTCCTCGAACGTGATGCCGGATTCTTCTTCGCCATGACCCCAGGTGTGGGCTTGAAAGATAGTGAAGTTCAGTTTGTCACTTGGCATGATACCCTCAAGCTTGCACCAGAGCTCGCGAGCAGGGAGAGTGAGTTTGCCACTGTCGTTGACACTCACAACGCGGAGCAAGAGGTGCGAACCATCCGACCCGCCGTTGGCTGTGAAGCTGCTGAGAGGCATGCGACTGGGGCCAGAGCCGTCCCACTTGTGCGTCATGGTTTAAGATATGGCCTTTCCTTTTTTGTTCTGGTGATAAGCCTTGCTTTAGACTAGGGGTGTGTTGGGGTATGATGTGAGTTTGTTGATAGTTGTTGTGATGTTGGGTGGTGGATTGAGCAGGACGTGCATGTGGAATGGAGAATATAGGGAGGGTCGATGAAAGGAATGAGAGTAAGAGCAACAAAAAGCGTCGTGTGAACGCGTAATTGCTAGAGGATTAGTGACACGGAAGTGTCGCTTCGCAGGTCATTGGCGAGCTCGCGGGCAAAAGTGAAGCAGAAAGTCACCTGTTGCCTAGAACGCGCACCTTCGAACCATCAGTGACTGACTTACATCGAGATTATTGAGACGCTATAGTTTGCAGGGTCGTAGGCGAACACGTTCAGTCCGAAGAAGCCGTTCAATCCGCCACACTATGGTTGGCATCCTCTTAGTGATACGTACCATCGAGGAAGGCATAATGTCTAGTTCAGAGGTGTCATTAAGCAAGTCAAGCAAGTAATTTAGGACCCCTTTACTTAATTAATAGATCCTTATTAAGTAATCTCGGAGGTATTACTTACTTAGATTATATAAGCTAATTACTTAACTTGCTTAATTACTTAATTATATAGTACCTATAGGAGCTCCTAGTAGTAGAATCTCGTATTTTATATTATTAGTATATAGTATAGGAGCTCCTACTAGGTAGTGTTTTATAGACTTAGCGTATTTTTAGGTAAATATAGAAGTCTTAGAGGTCTCGTAAGTAAGGTTATCTCTCTATATTTATCTACTATCTACTTATAATCGCTATTCCTCTTATCACTCTTAAGATTAGTAGTATTATAAGCTAATTTTTTAGTAATTAGAGCGTAGTTGGTAGCCTAAATTATCTCCTCGAAAATCTTAAGAGTCGTAAAGTTAATAATATTACTTTTATACTAACTTCGTATATATAGTAGTTTATTAAGTAAGTTAGCTACTATAATACAATACTATAGGCTTATTATATTACTACTAATTAAGAAGATGTGCTCTAGTTTGTCGCTATAAGGTAGTATAGTATAGAGGTCTAAGGCTATCTATATAAGATAAGGCTAAACTATAGATTTACTAAGCTAGTAAGTAATTAGCGAGTTATATTATATTATATAATTACTACTAGGTATCTTCTTAGTATAGTACTATTTATACTTATTAAGAGTATTACTCTTATTAGTCTCGTTATTATTAGAGTTATACTTATTAGTACTTATAGGTATAGGAGTAATTATAGGCTTATACTACTCCTAAAGGCTAAGAATAGCTTTTTCAGCTACTATAACTTAATCTTTATAATCCTTTAACTAATACTTCTTAAACTATTCCTACTTTATATAAGAGTATAGAATAACTACTATATAGTAGATTAGAGTATTATTTATTATCCTATAGTACTTCTCGAGCTTCTACTAACTAAGGTTAAGATTTATTAAGAAGTAATCTTTAAAGTTAGTATAAGTAGAGAGATTGTCATCTTCGCCTATTAGGTTTATTAACTACTCTTTTTCGATAATATTATTATTTAGTAGCGTATACTTATTCTAAGACGTAGTAGAGGGTCTCTATAGATATATCTAAGAGCTCCTTATTATATATTATAACCTAGTAGCTAGTAAGTATAGTAGTAATAAGAGAGAGCTAGTATCTAATATTATTAATCAACTTAGCTAACTCTGCTACTTTATAGCTATTAGATAATACTTATATATAATTTTAAAAGATAATAATATCTCTTTATAAACTAGTAGTATATTCTATAGGCTACTAGTTATAACTTTATTACTTCTTTTATAGTCTTTTAGTTACTCTTAAAGAAGTATTATAGCCTCCTTAAGAGGCTTAAGGACCTCTATATACTATATAATAATAGACTAATTAATAGAGGTTAGTCGATTATAGAAAATACTTAGTTTATTAGGCTCTATATTAACGCGTTGTTAGCTATTAACTATAGCTATCTATATGTTATAATCCTTAAGTTCTTAATCTATAAAATCGTCGATTAATTACTTTAAAAGTAGTATATGCTCTATAGTATTATACTAGCTATTCTACCTAGTTCGATTATCCTTAATAAGATCGTAGGACTCTTTTACTCTATTATCTTAGTTCCGGAGTAGTAGTAAGTAGGCCTACTAAATCTCGTAGAAGTATTCTTACTTATTAGATAAGTGTATAATATACTTAATAAGGTTATAGAGCTTCTTAATTAGACTACTCCGATACTATTATTATAATTCGAGTTGTTCGACTATTATAACTAGCTTAGGCTTAAAGGTATCTATATTATTACTAAATAATATTTGCTATACTACTAGGTTAATAATATAGCCTATATAGAGTATATAATGTTACTCTATAATATAGGAGTACCTAGTAGCTAATATAGATAAGGTAGCTTAGTTATTAGAAGCATTATCTATAATAAAATTACCTATCTAGCCTAGGATACTAAATCTTATAAGAAGGTTATTTATTACTACTACGATATTTATAGCTATATAAGACCCTTTAAGCTTTAGTAGTCCTATAAGGATATTATAAGGTTGTTATTAGTAGTCTAGATAATATACTATAATACCTAGGAGTAATAGTTTATAGCCTAGTAATATCTAGATATCGAAAGCTATATTTATCTTCGAGATTACTCCTAATAAGCTTTGTTCGACCTTCGATTATAAAGTAGTATAAGCCTTCGTAATATACTTCCTTAGAGATAAGTAGTATAGAATAGATCGCTCTAGATAGAGTTTAAGGTATACTAGAAGGTCTCTAAAGGCCTTATCTTCGATTAGAGATAGTAGTAGTTACCTAGTTATAAATAGGTATAGAACTATAGATTTAAATATAAAGTAGTTAAATTTATATAGCTATAGAGTTATAAAGGACTCTAAGGTTAATTAGCTAGAGCTCTTAATAAGTTATTAGCTATCTTTAGAGACTTAGTATACTAAATTTAGGTAGTAGCTTACTATATTTATAGTATTAGCCTTATATATACTACTATTCGGCCTAATCGACCTTAGGCTATTATAATAAAGGTAGTATAGCTAGTATACTAATATCGCTCTTCTTTATTATACGCTATCCCTACGCGTAGATCTATAATAATTAGCTTAGTTTAGTAGCCCTAGTAGGTAGTTTATAATCTAATAATCGTTACTAGTCGACATTCTCGTATCCTAAGGAGTCGAAGCTAGATTCTATAGATATACTTATAGTAGTCGAAGCAAAGTTATTAGGCATTTAAACCTATAAGGGTGTATAGAGTTTAGATATTAGAGGTATAGTTATAGTAGTATTATTAGTAGAGGTGTTTATAGTTACTAAATAGGAGAGGATTTTAGGAATTTCTAAGGATTTAGTAATAGATAAGTAGGAGTAGCTAAATTAGGTAAGGTATATATAGGAGCTACGCTTCTACGTATAGGGGGCTAATTAGAAAAGCTAGAGTAGAGTCCGTAATTAACTAGGGTTAGGGTTTAGGCACCTCCTTAGAAATATCTAAAACTTGTTAAGTAACTACCTTACTTATATTACTTGCTTAATTAAGTTAAGTAATCTTAGATACCTTTCCTTAATTAATGCCTTAATACCTTACTTATCAAGTTCCTTAGTTACTTAGTTACTTGATAACACCTCTGGTCTAGTTTTGAGACTTTTCAACGGCTTTGTGCAGCATCTCTAGGGAATACCATAGTCCAGTCAGAGGCATCTGGAAGAGACCAAGAAGTTCTTTAACATGGCTGCTATCGTCAATACCGGCATAACGATCATTAGAACATTTGATAGGATACTAGCGAAAAGCATGTTCCAATACAGTCCTGCAATCGATCTTGATAGCGTGTTGCTCATAGAAGTATGTGGATTGCCTCCCAGGCCCATATTGTCAGGACCAAAATCGACATCTTGACAAAGGGAACAAAACCTGTGGCGGCTGTTCAGCAACTCTCAACCTAATTCCGCGTTAAACAGTGGGCCTCCAAGTGCATCTTACAGCATATGTTATGTACCAACCTTGCTACACTCTTACACAGCTGCTGTAAAACGTCCACCTTCAACAGTTCCAGTGACAATAGCGATCAGTTCTTGCCACCTCCACAAGCGGCTGCTAGAAAGAGCGCTAATCCATTGCCTACATATGTACTTCGTTGACTCCAACTCTTGTTGTCGGTTTTAAGATGCGTAGTGCAAAGGGAAAGGAGTGACTGTTTAGTTTGAAGGGACGAATGCGGTTGCAGACGCCAACGACTTCTTACTGCCTCGTCTCGCTCACGTATTTCAAGATGGGCTGCTTTTCGTCGAAGTGCATTGCCGACGAGACTGACACAAGCAAATGCAAGATGATCACGAATCTTGAGGAGCGCCTCTCTGGTAGCATGTGTAGATCATTATCAATACCCTATAGTATTGGCTGATGTACGCATACATTGCATCCTGAGTGAGGAGTGGCTTCCATGTCAAACACGCTCTGCCGATCGATCCGCCTCGTCGATCCGTCTCCCCTCAAATTACAGCTTATGCGACGACAAAGAGTGTATTGAAGCCAGATACATGCGAGCGTTTGCCATTGTCATCATCGTAATGTAGCACAGTGCAGAGATTGACGTCCAAGCTCCTTGCGTCTGTCTGCGAGGCAACGTGCTGCGGATTTATATATCACAGTAGCCACGCTCTTGCCAGATACCTTTACATCAACCTTACCTACCTACCACGCAGGGATACATACATCCTACACCTACAATCTCTCCAACTGATACACCAGCAACAATGGCCAGCACCGCCAACAACACCACCACCTGGACCTGCGCTGCTTGCAGGGACGACTTCATCATTCCCGGCGCCGATCAGAGCTATATCTTCGGAGAAGACGAGTATTGCTTCCCATGTCTCAAGAACCGCATGGACATGCTGCTTGCCTCTTCCGCCGGTCACCCTTGCCAGATCGGCGGTGTCACGCTCGACCCTGGCATGTTTCCGGCGGCTTTGTTCGGCGGAGAGGAGGAGTTCGAGAAGTAGAAACACCGCTTCAACATGAAGCAGACAGAGTGAGCAACTCCCATCGGGCACCGTCTGTACTGCGGTTGCGATGTGGGGATGTTCATCGGCGCTCTCGTCGACGACAGGACTGGCAATGTGCTCAGCTTCGAAGGTCGTGGCTCCTGCTTCCAGCGTTACTGCTTGAAGTACGCAGAAAAGGTAGACGAGATGTCGATGGACGACATCCGCGTGCACAGGCGCTTTTAGCACACCGAGGCGGCGAGGAGGGCGGAGGAGACAGAGCAGCAGTTGAGTGACTTGATCAGGGGCGTTGACTACCAGATGTGTCCCACTTGTAAGACCAGAGTGCAGCGCGCTGTCGGCTGCAACCACATGACTTGCCCGGACTGCTCTGCTCACTTCTGCTACGTTTGCGGCTGCCCGGCTGCTGGCGACAGCTCCCACTGGAGGTCTGTCAACATCCCCATCGGCGAGAAGTGCCTGTTCTCTGGCGTGGATCGCCCGGGTGCGGCCGCAGGATCCGAGAAGAGAGCTGCCGCAGGCATTGTGTAAGTTGGCACACCCGAATCCTCTGGAGAAGTGCAAGATTACTGACACTCTGCTCCAGCTAAATCATGAGATGGCCGACATTGCTGCCCGCCACATTGGACGTTCCGCATCAGCATGCCTCGAAGAGCAAGTCTTTGCGGAACGAGATTGACTAAACTGAAAGAATCGCGAAGGATTGCCAAGATCATCGAGCTCGTTGCTTGTTTTTACGTGGATTGGTGTTGAGATTCACGGGTGCTGAGCTTCTGGCAGTGGCCGAACCGAGATAGCTTTAGTAAGCCACTGTTATTACATTCAACTATTGCATGAACGTCACCAATCTGCAAATCCCATAGTCGATTCGTGTCTGTCCGCATCTGTTATGTTTGTATCTTTTGCATCGTGTTGAAGTAATGGTAGCTGCTAGTTGTTGTTGTGGCAAACAGCTGCAGATCTGCGTTTGCTAGTGCCAGCTTAACACCTCATTCGTATCATTCGAGCAGGGTACGAACTCTCGGTGGCTAACGTGAAATGTACATTTTCTCTATCTCGCGACACCAGTTCACGACGCGGGCGAGAAGTCTTGCCCTGCATCCAGATTTGTGAGCACGGCTCAGCTCCATGTTGTTGACCGATTTCAGGCCTCCTGGATCTGTACTTGATCTGATCACTTGCATGATCCTATAAATTTCCAAGCTTGTTGCCCATACATCACAACGTTCCAGTGGTAACGATGGAAGGTGAGGTCAAAATAAGAAATGCAAGGGATACAAGTGTACCCCGCTCTCGGCAACATGGCGACATACATGTACATGCATGTACACACCAGTCCTTATCTGAGTAAAGCCACGTGTAACAGCCACGCAGATCCCCTCATCCCTTTCGGCCATGTAACTCTTGACACTGTCTTCTACGACTTCGTAGACACACCCGGTCACAGCGAGCGACAAGATGGCCAGCTTCCTCATCCGCCGCTCGCTTGCCACTCGTATGAGCACCAGCCACCGTGCTGTCACTGTCCACATATCCACGCGCTACACAAGCACCAGTGCTACGTACGGCATCTTCGCCCTGAGCAACCGCCACGAAACACAACACTTCCACAGACTATCACATCTTCCGTTGATGGAGCATAGTCCTACTCTGAAGCTTATTCACACCAGCGAGGTCGCTCCCGGAGCTTCTTCCGCGCCGTTCAGCAGCTTTTCGATCGACGCGTCGAAATGGCAAGAAGATCATGCGCTCAGAAATCCCAACCAAGAGGGCCGTGCTCTTGGGCAGGCGGATCTGAAGGTTATGCATGGGTCAAAAGATGGTGAGGACAAGGAGCCTTTGCCTGCAGCCGTGGTAGAGTACAGGAAGGAGATCCAAGGTCTCAACAAGCGGCTGGACTTGCACACCGCAAGGTTGGCAGAGCTTCAACAGCTTGTCGAGAAACGGACAGAGAAATCTAAAGGCGAGCCTGAGCTATCTTCGAATCATAGGCGTTCTTCCTCCAAAGAAGAGCATAACGAGCGAGGGCCGATCTCCTACCTGGTGGAGGTAGTGGTGTACTTCCTCACGGGCGCGGCATGCTACTTCGTTGGCAGATACCAGGCCGAGAATATTTACCTCGAGAAAGAGTACTCTGAACGACAAAAAGAGCGAAGTAATCCAGCACCAGTACCACTCAACAACTGTGAGCATCTGAACTGTGAAAAGAAGGCGGAAATTAGGGTCACTGTTGAGCGGATCATCGATGGCGTTCCAGACAAGAGCTTTCACCCTGGCATCGGCACGCAGCAGTCAGATGCCACCGAATTAGATACACAGTCCGTGAAGCCCGGCCGAAGCTGGAGCTCGCACTTTTGGAAGAAGCAGTGATCGTCTTTCGGGCGGCTGCTCGCTTTGGCTGAGCAATATATGATTGATGAGTCACGGTTTCCTTATTTTGGGTCAGCACTAGCGCACTGCGGACAGCAATTTGGCATTCGGAGAAGACTCAGGCATTTGATTCAATCTCGGCGTCACGCATCATTCGCAAGACAGACTACTTTATATATTTTTACACTTTATGATCACGGATGGAGGTATAATCTATGCACATTTCTGGCACTAGAATCAAGATTTGATTGTGGTCGGCACCTCACTTGCAAAAGCCATAAGAGCTGGAAGATGGAAAAAAGTTATTGTAATGGTTTGTTGATGTGTGATTGATACTGTTGCTAAACAAAACTCGCAGGGCAAAAGCTCCCGCCATGATGCCACAGAGTCTCATGCCCTGCGCTCTGATGCAGCACTCTAGCCAAAAAGAAAGCATGTTGTACATCTCGTCGCACAGCCTGGCACTCAACCAGACGCGATGATTGTTTGATCAATCCAACCCTTTGCGTTAAAGAGCTCGTTCCCAACGTCAACAAGCGCTTGGTAGTCTGGACGTGGCTGCGAAGACGGACTCCGGTCACGGTCATCTCTAAGGAGCTTTTCCATCTCACTCCCTACCACCTCCTGCGCCTTGTAGATGAACTCCGCGAGACTTGCTCCCAGCGCTTTCGTCGTGGCTTTGTCCTTCTCGAAATCTTCATCCTCTTCGTCAAGGTTTATGGAATGCTCGAGACGAATTTTGCGCGTCTCGAGGTTGGCCATGACGTGCTGGGCCAATGCCACACCTACTCGACCCTTTGGCGCTCTACAATCGGAGAAACCGTTCGAGAGATGATAGCCGAAGTCATCGCCGAAGAACAAGTTCAGCCCTGTCTGCTCCTGCGTCGCCATGTTCCAGAACTCATCATCCTGGAAAAGGTGCCTAGGAGAGTACCAAGCGCCTTCCTCGCTCTCCTCCAACTCGGCTGAAATCTTCTTGCAGTCGAGAGTGTATGCGCTCACTATCAGCTCACGTTGTGTCATTTCTTTGACTGCTTTCCGCAATTTTCCGGGTACACCTTTGGTGTACCAAAGCGCGATCTGAAAGATCCTGTTGGGAGCGTCAGAGCACTTGGACGCGTTGACCATGTGCTTTTCAAACTTGGAGTAAGCCGTGGCATCTTTTGCGCACCACTCATCAGCAAGGCTCTGGATCTTTGCCTTTACCGCTGAGATCTTGCTCTTCTCAAAAGCCAATCTGCGCTCACAGCCTTCCAATTCGAATTCGAGCTCGCGGATTCTCTCCCGCTCGCTGCGCTGCTCTTCGAGCATTTCGTGGAACGCCTCGGAAGTCACGCCTCGAAATTCAAGCTCCTCAGCTCGCTGAGCGCGGCATTGTTGCGGGTACGAGTCGCTATAAGACGAGAAATCAGGCACTTCCAAAGAAGTCCCAGCGAACATGTCCGGGGCAATCCTGTAGTTCCGTACGCGAGGCTCTGATTCGAAGCCTGCCTGGATGAGTTCGTGGCGATGGTTTTCCCGTCGGATCTCAAGCATCTCATCGATCTCGATGTTGTACCCGACACCATCGTCGGAGGCATGTTCATCGCCATTCTCAAGAGGGTCCTCGTCGGGTCCGTCCTCCAAGACTAGATCCGGCTCATGCACCAAGAAGCGATCGTTGGGCCTGATGGGGAACGTGTCGTTATTAGTGATCAATTGCTCCCAAAGCTCAGGTGTTGTGTATTCAGGTTCGGCAGCCTGGATAGCGGCGAAGGGCTCGCTGAGAAGTAGTGAGGCCTCATAGTTTTCGAACGCTGGATGGTCGATGATCTCGCCAGTGGAGTACGGGCGTGGGTCGGCCATGGTGTTTGAAGTGTGCAGGGGTCTGGTGGTGGTGGGGTTTTGGTCGTGTGTGTTGGGTGGACGTTACAGTGTCTACCAGAGTGTGTTGACAGACGTTGTGCGGTGATCTCAAAAAATATAGGAGAGTTTAGGTCAGTAGCGTGACTTATGAAGGGCATTACCCGATATTGCTTACGACTCCTCATCAATGTCACTGTTCACAAAACTATGGCCTTGCTACACGGGCGCTTTGTTTGACCAGGCCGGAGTCTCTTTGTGAAGCCGTACAACACTTCTACAACACCCGGGCTTGTCAAAGAAACATAATGGATGCAATGTTGTGACAATGGCATTGTCGCACCTTTAGCAGCTCTCAGGCAAACATGGCGCGCGCGAACGAATCAGACATCGGAAACACGGGTACTGTCTCGAGGACTATCACACATACACTATTGGTGCGGTGAGGAGGACTCGACGCTAGGCATAAGAAATTCAGATCACATGTGAGAAAGGCCATTGTAACGTTGTAATTTCAGTATCTGAGTATACTGGATAACGCTACTATTCTATAGCTTTGAGCATCATGTGCTGGCAACAGGTAGATCACTGGATAGGATCCAGCCTTTGGTTGCCAGCAGCCCTGCTGATTCGAGTCGCGACGACGAAGTAAGAAAGAAAAGAAAAAAAAGAAAGAGTACTTTTGTCTGATGTGGTGGTCGACCAAGCAGCCTAAGAGCAATCGCTGTCTGTCGTCATCGTCATGGTCGCATGTCAGTGTCGTATTGTGAATGAGCCTGTGCTGTTGCGTTGATCAACGCTCATCTCCGCTGTAGCCGTAGAGATCTTCGTCCTCCAAGGCCGGCTGCTGCGGAGGGGAAGGTCCACGCTGTTCGTCTGGGTCGTCTTCCTGTCTCTCGCTCGGCTCCTGGCTCTGCTCTTCGCTATGCTCTCCAGTATCATCTTCGCCCTCATCTCCGCTCCGCTCGGCTTCCATCCTCCTCGCATTTTCGATCGCGGTTGGCATGCCGTCAGGAAATTCATCCTCGATGTCACTCACATTGCTCTCTTCGTCAGAGCTGCCGAAATCACCACTGGGATCGTCATAGTCCATGCCTTCCTCTTGGAAAGTGATCAGCAAGGACCTTTCGTCGGCGACACGCTGTAGGAAGTCTTCTGGAAGCTGAGGGTCGGTCTCGCCAACAAGCTCCAGATGCACAAAGGTCTCAAGAGCATGCAGAACAAACGACTGCATTCTCGCCAGCAATATGGCAAATTCTTCTGCAGAAGGGGCATGCAGCAGGCGGATCCTGCTGGTGGAGAAATTGGCGCTGACGTTGGCGAGCAGACGCTCTGCCTGAATGTTGGGATTGTGTCTTGGGGAGTAATTTTCGAAACCCAAGCCGCTCTCGCCACTCTCAAAGCCAACAGGCTCGTAGCTGGGACTACCAGCCCAGTCGTTGTCAGTGTCTGGCATGCTGGTACGAGACTCATCCTCCATCTCAGTCCTGTGTAATCTCCACTCTAGCCTTGCGAGTCTGGTGTACCACCTCTCCACGCGAATGATCTGGCGGAAGAGGGAAGAAGGGACCCAAAGAGACGCGTCGTGCATTGCTCCCTCGGGGCCTTGAGTGTACCAGAGCATCATTTGATGCTGACGTGCTGGGGAGTCGGTGGCGAGACGTGAGAGTCTGCGGTGTTCGTTCCATTGGTCATATGCCTCGGGATCATTCCTCGCGAACTCCTGGGCGCGACGCTCAAGCTCATCTAGGAGACGCTGGTGCTCAGGAGAATCGCGGTGGGTGCGAAACGCCGTTGCGTGCGAATTTGATACACGTGCCAATCGGTGCTGCTCATTCCGCTCAGCGATTTGCGCACTAGCGACTTCCATGCGAGTCTGGAACTCTTGTCGCTGTTCACGAGCCCTGTCCCGGGTAGGTTCGGCACGCTGGCTGACGGGACGTCGGTCGGAAGAAGGTTCCATCTCTGGTTTAATGAGCGAAGTGTTGGCGAAAGGATTCTCAGGAGCCTCCACCGCCCGCCTAGGGGCGTGAGGGCGAACCGGTATAGAACGAAAACGATCACCGAAGTAAATGACCAGGATGTCGCGTGTACGCTAATCGATACTTGTCTGCAGCAGGGCTTGATAGATAAGATGAAGCTCTCTACTGCTCAGCTGGTAACGACGAAGGAGAATACGATCTTGGGGCTCAGAGCTGGAGTCCGAGTTGGAACGGCTGGCACGATCTTGCACTTCCACTTGTAAGGCGGCTCGGTTCCGACGGTGGAATTGCTGCAGCCAGCTGCGACTCGGGGAGGAGACTCATCAGGATCGAAGTTTGACATCTGCCAGACAGCAGTGATGAATGCAGCAGCGACATCGTCTGTATATTCGATCTCTCTTAGAGCCAGCTGGAGCTCGAATGGTATCTCTACCGTACTGCCGCGGCCATTGAGGCCGCTGCCGTTGTCGGACATGGTGCAGATTATCTTAGTGGGGGGTGTATGGGTTGATCCGACAAGGGTAGAGAAGAGAACACCTGATGCGGTGTATTGATCTGGATATGGGATCTCAAAATCGACAGAGTACGTGGAGATATGTTTATGAAGGCTTCGAGTACGTGGGAAAAGACTGCAAGATGGCAAGGTAATAGTTGCACAGACGACTAGTTGAGCCACGAGTAAGTGAAAGCAAACGCGCAGAGGTTTTGAAACGAGCACATTTATGTCTGACTACACTTCGACTTTGGACCATCCAATGAAGCTTTTATTCCCAGATTTCTATATACTCTAGATAAGAGTACTCGCGCAGATTTATAGCCTATAGAACACTCGACAAGAATTGAGGTCATTCTGGGTTTCTGCAAGATGGCACCTGGATGACGATTATCGAACATCTGGCGTGATCGGTGCAGAATTTCAATGGCAGACTTCGCAAGCTTGCACCAGTGATTGAAGATGTGCCTGCCCTCGAGTCTGTGTCACACAACTTCTTTGATAAGGTCTCCACCATGGGTGTGGAAGCCTCTAGATCTGCACCAGAAGGGCACACCGGAGTCCCGATGAAGACACGACTCGCTCTATCTCGCGTCGTCCAGGATAGACATGTTGATTCAAGAACAAGCATGTCCAGGTGTTTACCCAACATCCAAAGTAAAGTTTGCAATCTCAGCTTGACAGTAGTTTTTCCATGATAGATTTACGTGCTGCCGAAGAAATGTGATCCTTTTCGATGTTTAGCATCACACTCTATTGGATGATGATTGAAATGTCGGAGCATTGCGCGTGGTCTTTCATGTCGACGCACTAAACTTGTGTGTCAAGGTAGTCTCTCTCGATAGGTTGCAATGGCTAGCAACACGTCGACGTATACGTAATGTCCATGAGTGGGTGAGAAGTACCAAATGAACACCATCGGACGAAAATTGTACACAATAGAAGAAGGGGGATGTCCACTTAAAGGTGGTATTGGTATTGCCACTTTATGCTTTGCCCGACCAATCTTCGACATAAGATTCACGCGAGCAACGTTCTGTTCCATGTCAGCGAGTATTTAATAACAAAAAGAAGGGCAGAAATTGTTTTTCTTATATCCCGTTGCCATTCATTCGTTCAATTCTACATCTGATTCCTGCACAACACGAAATCCTGATTGTTCGCCGAATGCTTGATGAGAACAGCTTCTATGTGGCAGTGATAGGCAAAAATATTTGCACTCGCAAGTGTAGCAAATAACTCAGATTTCCAGAAGGGATGCGCATGCTAAGGCTTTGGGTTTGAATTCGACATGCGTGTCTGGACAAGTGCCTAAGCCCTAGACCTTCGCAGCGATGTAGATGAAAATAGAGCTGCTCGGGTCCTTATGACCTTTGCATTAGCGTAAGTAGTATAGATACATCATACACGTTTCATAGCAGTACATTCCCAATGCAAGGTTGACTCGCTCTATCGTCCCTTAGCAGCTACGAGTGAGATTCTGATCGCTATTTTACCATACTTTTCGGCGCCGGATTCGAAATGCATCTAGCTTTTTCTTTGTAGCTAAAGAAGAATCGTTCGTATTGGGTATATAGCAAGTATCTTGATGCTGCAAAGTAATCGATCTAACGAGTAGAGTGTGTAGTAGTATACAGCAACGGCTTTGTGCAAGTCGCCAGATTCACTGTCACCGGTCTTATCCTTCACAGTCAACTTTCAGGTGAGCCACAATGAACGCGATTGTGCTGCACAGCCCAAAGATTCACAAGCCCTTTGGTGACAGAGAGCGAAATACGCGACACTTCGAAAACTACATTAGGACAGTAATACCCTGCACTCTCCACGTCCTACATTGCATACAATACACCACATCTCAGAGATCAGACGAATCAACAGCCATTTGATCTTGCCACCTTTACCCGTCACTAGCAAGACCCACGACCGTACGTATAACTACATTCAACACAAACCACAACGGACATCAGCGTTGCCGGCACTATGGCAACTCCACCGCCGCCGCCGCTCACTCTCGCCAAAAACCAACCCTATGGGGTCTGGCAGTGTTGCACCTGTATTACGGACTACAAGAACGGATTATCCGCCCCTGGTTACGAACAACCCTGGCAGACGAACGAAGGCGGCTTGATCTGTAGGCATTGCATAATGCCGCTCTTCGAGACTGCAATGAATTTCGACTTCGAATACCCAGCACGATGGGGCGGACCAGATGGTATCGAGATGCGCATTGACGACTTCGCCGTTCTCTGGCCAGACGGAGTCTTCCCAACCAGCTACAAGGTCAAGGGTGCACAGCTTTTACGCGATCAGATCAAAGCGGCAGAGGACTTCAAAGGCATTGCACTTCCTAGCGACCTGGAAGTTCAACCTTGTCCGCGATGCAAGGTGCCTTGGGCTTTGTGGGATGGCTGCAACCATATGACTTGCAAGTCTTGCAGAACGAGCTACTGCTTCATCTGTGGCAAAGAGGCTTTAGGCAATTCTGGGCATTGGACCAACCCAACACATGGCGGCAGCTGTCCTCGATATGGCCCCATTGGAAGTGGGACTTATGACACCGAGGAAGATGAGCAAATTGATTGGACCGCAGACATTTCATTCGAGACGTGGGCCTGAAATGTCACGATGCAAAACGCCAGCGGGCTGTTGCAATTACTCATGCAGCACATGCTTGGACTTCCAGTTGCAAACATGCGTCAAGGCGAGCTGAACTTTGAGGAGAGGCGTCTTTTGCTTCGCAACATGCTCGAGTACCGGCCGGAGCACGGTGTAAGCCGCGAAGTCTGGACTGAAACTGTGGCAGAGCATCGGAACGAAGCAATGGCGTTCTTAAGAGGCGGAAACTTCGTCTTCGAAAATGGATTTGGCCCAGGCCCTGTTATTATGCACGGCCTCCTGGCCCGCCCTGTCGGAGGTGTGTTCAACTTGGCTAGTGAGAGTGCGAGGCGAGATGCCTACGAGTGGGCACAGCAGAGGCACGACGCGTGGACTCCGGCTACAGCAGATCATCCGGTGAACTTGGCCATCTTCGACATTGGGCCTGGAGCTCTTGAGGATCGTGTGCAAGCCTCGGAACTACTTGCCCTTCTGACTGACTCGGGCGAAGAGGTGACACAAAATCAAATAGAGTCCACCTCGATTGGAAGCGAGTCCGGTGTATTCCTGCTCGCCCATGTCACAGGCTTCCGCCACGAGCTTACCAATCGTATGCCGAGAACCAGACGCCACAGGGAGAACCCTCTATCAAACTTGAGGTTCGAGTTCATTCGCCCTCAGAACCGCGACGAAATCGCGCAGCAACAGTTCACGAGGCAAAACATCGGCTGGCGTGTTGAGCCTCCTCAGCGCCATGTACACTTTGATCTCGATGAGCAAGCCGTGCTTGCAGACATCGAGGAGATGCGTCAAAACCGCATGCCTAGAGTTGAGGTCAATGCTCAAAACCCGCGGGACGAGAGGCGTCTCAGAATGGACCTGGTCGACGGGCTAAGACGCATGACTCCCGAAGAGAGGCAGCGACAGGATGAAGGAATCGACCGAGTACGCCGTGAGATGCGTCAGGAGCGACGTGCCCAAGCAACTACCCTCGCCGCTGAAGCTGATAATGCGACCATCACCGGCAGGGACGCTGTGCCTGCTCGTGCGGAAGACACTGCCCCCCAGACGCCGCCGTTCACCTTTCGCCGAACAGAGCCTTGAGCCTTGGACTCAGCCCTGGGATGAATTGACACGAGCCATGCCCGACTGGCAGGCGCCGTGAAGCAGTCCGGAGGACTCACCGACAGCTGAGCGGAACTTGAGGGAGGGATTGTGATTGAGAGACTGAGTGTGACGATGTGTTGAGAGAGCACTGGGTTTGAGTGCCGTCTTCAAGCTCCGCAGAACAGCGCGGCGGACTTACCTGGTCCTGAGACTGTATCTGAAGCGTGTTGACTTGGAGAAATTGAGCCCGATGACTGGATGAGAGAGATTGAGCTCCGCAATTGAAGGGAGGGCATTCGGGACATGATGCGACGCAACTCTTTGCTACCACCAGTCATAGCTACTCAGTAGCTTTAATGGCTTTGTTTACGTTTTCCTTAATCGAGTATGTTAACCATGAACCTTGAAATGTTTCCCAGATTGTTCCCAGTGCGCCGTATGAAACAGTAGTCGCCACTCATCTTCACACCAGCGGCATCTCAAGACCGTCTCCGTGACCCTTCATCGCCCTCCTCGTTTGCTTGGTAATCCGTCCAGGGTAGATAATTGTGTAGAGTAAGACTACTGCAAACATCGGCACCGCGTCAAAGACATACAAGTACACCTCCGAACCCATGATATTGCCCTCTGGGCCCTGCTTGTACTCGATGATGCGAACAAGGTTGCGCACTAGAACCAGGATACTCGCCGCGTACAACACCCAGAAGTGTTTCTTCCACTTGATGTCCGGGCGACTGCTGATCTCTGTGCCTTCTTTCGCCAAGCGGCGATGCAAAATCCAAGCTAGTAGCATGAAGAAGAGAAATGCGATCAGCTGGAAGGTCAGACCTCCAACCACAAGGTTGACAGCGGTGTCTTGTTTGTCTGCGCCGCCGTAGGCTTGCGTCACTGTGCCCATGACTTGCAGGACGAGGCAGGCGATGTCGATGAGGATGTAGATCTTCGAGACCCAGCTGATGCGGACGAGGGAGAGGTGGGAGGCGTCGAGAGCTTTGACGAGGCGTGACAGAGTCATGTATATTGACGCTGAGAGGAGTGGTGTGGCGCCGATGAGGAGGAAGAGCTGTAGAAGATATGGGCTTCCTAGACGGATGTTGTCATGGGCCCATTGTCGGCCATAGTAGCCGCCTGCTTCAGCTGTATACTGTTAGCTGGAGGTTCGTGGGTTCTCTACATGATGTAAAGATCCCGACTCCGGTGACTTACCAGCGCAGCCAAGTGTGAAAGGTATGAAGAACCAGGACCGATATGGTACAATGTAGCCAAGATGTACCACTGTGGCAATTGCAAAGAGTATGCAGAAGGTCCATCCTGCTGGTCTGCTCGGGTTGTATTTGTAGAAGTCGAAGTCTGCTTGGCCGCCAGCTCTTGGGTAGATCGTGGTATCCATCCTCATTTAGTATTGACCGCAAAGTAAGGAGCAGGTATTGTAGGCTGAGAATAGATTGGTGACAAAAGAAAGGTCTGCACCTACCGTGGATGTCAAGTGTGCGACTTGCTGCTGTTATACCTTCGTCGAATACTGCGCCCGACATACACGCCATCATGTACGCATTCAATGGTACACTCTGCAGCCCCGTGCCTGGCGTATTCAGTACGTGAGGCACTGGCGCTTACGCTCAGGCGTCAGAGACGGCCGGAGCATCCTACACAACCTATGCAGAGCCGCTGACAGTCGACCGTTTGGGACAGAGGAACGAATATCCAGGCTCTGGTTGGACCAAATCTCTGCGGCAGTTTCAGTTGATTAGGGCAGGAAGATGTGTTTGTGCTGTGTAGGCAAGGATGCCGCGAAGAACTTCTCCGCCCGTATAGAATACGGCCAAGTTCTAAGCGCAATTAAGGTTTAGAACCACGAGTCATGGGCACGATGATAAGATAACAGGAGATTAGAATCTACATGTTATCATGTCGTTATGACTGACTATGTGCAATGTATATAGACAGACCCGAACGAAATCTCAAGCACGAGTATGTATAGTCTATTCTGGTACCCACGAAGATCAAGTCTCTCCATTACGTATGGATGTACCGGTAGAGCAACACTGTGGGCGTCACACCAGAGCAAAGAGTCAACTCATGTATGCTTTCAGATTAGAAGGAAGTCTCGAGGCACGTGAAATATCATGCTCCTTGCATGGCCGTATTGAAGCATGAAGCAGCGGCGTCAAGTCTCTCCAGTATGGCAGGCCTCGACTTGCTGAACTCCTCCTCAGACCGATCGACCCCGGATCCTCCGCCATGCATGCCACAACGAAAGCAGAAACTGGAGTTCCACCGACGGACTACGCTCATGAAGTCACTGTCGACAAATCCGGAGGTTTTGCGCCTGTGACACAATTGATAGTCTTCGTCGAGCATCAGACCTTCTAGAGACTCGGGCCGGGAGGTCCTGCGGCGCTCGGCGATTTCTGTGTGCTTCATGAGGTACTGGTTGATATATCCTGACGAGAGCAAAGAAGGAAAGTGGCGAGGATTCAGCTCCTCGTCGCCCCAGCGCGCAGGCCGTTCTGCGTCAAAACCGTTCAGCGGCTGGTGTAACTAGAGAGTGAGGCAAGCTTCGCAGGCTAGGGATGAGACATGGCGTCAAATGCTCGCCAAAGGTTGAAGGCCTCTCATCTTGAGTAGTAGTCTATCTTGCTCTCGGAACACTTCAAGTCTTTGTCGTGGACTTCTGGATAGTCGAAGTGAGGAGCCATGGTCAAGACTTGCCTTCGCGGGTCAGACCAAGATTGAAATGTTGTTGAAGCTTTGCGTGAATGTACTGGATGAGTGAGTTGGTGGGTATGAGCGCGATCGAGGGGCGAGCATGGCGGGGTTGGTGCAGAGCGCACGCATTGTCTCCGTTGCGCCGGGTGATCTGCGACCTTATGACAACGTAGTAGGCGCTGGGCGTGAGCGGTATGATGGACCTTGAGGAGATGGTGTTGGCGACGTGAGTGAAGCTGAGCGTATGCGTTCCCATGATGCTCGGTCAGTCCGGAGAAGCGTCCATGGTGAGAAGCGGCGGCGGCGGCGGGCAGCAGCGGAAGACCCAAGCAACAGTGACAATGAGAATGGAAGATGGAATAACCAATATTGTATACTTATCAACCTCCTCTCATCGTTATCATCATATCCATAACCTTCCACTCCCGTCAACACACCTCTACTCCTCCGCCAAACACTTCGTCGCCGTCGCCACCCCCGTGCCGCCCTGCACCGTCTTCCTCCCACCCATGCACGCCGGCCCCAGGCCAAACAGCCTATTAATCACGGTAGTCGTCGTCAGCGCGCAGCCCTTGCAGTCGATCAACTCGGTCTTCGTACGTGGCGGGACGGTGATCTCGCAGCCGAAAGGCGCGGTGGAGGTGACGACGTGGGTGCAAGTGGGGGAAGCGGAGCAGGCGGTTACGGTTGTCGTTGTGTTTGTGAGGGTGGTGGGGAGGACGCAGCGGACCTGGTTAGGTTGTTAGTCTGGACACTGGGTGGTGGGAAGGGTGGAGGATGGTTCGTACGATGTCGCAGTTTGGGCCCGGTGTGGTGGTCGCCAGGGCGCAGCCACCGCAGTCTGTGTAGAAGGTTTCTGTGTGGTATGCTGGGGCGACACAGCATTTTGCTGATTTGGTGAGGGTGTTTGTGCAGGTTGCGTTGGTCGCGTTGCTGTCGGAGGCTGTGGCTAGGCCGGCGAGGAGCCAGATTGAGAGCGTTGACACGAGGCGCATTGTGTCGGTATGATATCAGTGTGTGATGTAGGGTGCTAGCTGTCAGTGTTATCGCTGAGAGAGTGTCGTGGCAGAAAGGGTGCAGCAAGGGAGGAAAGGAAAGGAAGGCGCAATACTTATGTGCAACTCGAGTATTGACTAAGTTCAGGCGAGCCTGAAGACGTTTTGATATGATACAACGGCAGCGAGTCTATCTCCTGTATGTCGAAGGTAAGCAATGCGCCAGGGCCTATATCGTGCGCCCATAAGGAGCGTGGCGCCCAATCGGGCGGGGCTCCCTGGAGTAAGGGATGACGATGGGTAGTCGAAAGAGCGGCAGTCGGCTATATTTAAGCTGGGACGAGGTTTCAAGGCAAGCAATCAGCAGAGTATCGCAAAGTGGTTACTTCGTGGCAGCCATGTGCTGTGTGAGTGTTACTGCGGCTGGCTATGCTGATCAAACCATCGCGTTGCGTTTGATCAGCTGTCAATTCCGCCAGGGGCGACGATCAGGCTGAGGGCGAGACATGACGAGGCGATCGTTGTACATGTTTGCGCAGAAGATGTTGCCGCGTCGAACAAGTTGTATGCGCCAATGCCCTCTCGCCCAGTGCGTCCGACGGAGGTTCTGTGTACTCGTATCCAGCTCTTGTGCACAGAGACTAATCACTCTGAGTATGTGCCAGGATTGCGGTATACACTTCGGTAGCCTGTCAATGGCATGAAAACTTTGGTGCCCCTTGCTACCGGGGTATGATTGCCTTCTCTTGATGGTATATGACCGGTTGTCCTTTCCCTGTTATGCGTGCAACCCTCCAATTCCATCTCTTCCTCAAGCCGAACGCTTCTCCTAATCCATCTGTGACGCGTCGGGATGCTCAATCGATGGGTATGATGAGATCATTGAGTCTCTTCGCCGCAGCGACTCTATCGGAATACGGCGCAAGACTAGGTTTCTCGCTGGATTCGGAGGAGGACGATATGCTCGTATAACACTCGCGGATTCGCATCACTGTCAAAACACCGTTCGTCCGTCGGCCATCATCGACAAGCTGCAGATGGGATAAAGAGGATCGAGGACCGTTTTGACGCGAGACAAGCTAAACACGACAAGGCGAAACGATCCCCCAAAATGGTTGGTGTGTTCTAGTGTGATAAGTAAGCTCAAGGTTTTGCGGGCGGGCGGACTCCAGAGCATGATCGATCGCCAAGGGCGGAGCTGCGGAGCTCGAAGCGGCAGCTAGCTCAAGTTCGACTCCATCGCCAACGTTAGTGACATCGCGACGCGCTCAAGCTCTTTGTGTTGTTGTTGTGATTTGGCCACTCGAGCTAGTTTGGTGATAACAACAACATACCACTACCATCGATTTCTCAACCAGCAATACCAAGTATCAGGCCATGCGCCAACATCCATATACAGCATCCTCGTCCCACTACCAACTTCTCTAACGACTGACGATCCGTCTACTCCCCGCAACACCCACCGGCCGTGCGAGGCCGCAAGGACAGCTACCCGAACTTTCACACAAATCCGCCAGCACACTGCCCAACGGTAGGGCTGAACTAGTCGCCAATAACCTCACATCGCTCCTCTGCCATGGCCAAAAGCGTCACCGATCTGCCGCCCGAACTCTTGGGTAGAATCTTCGAGTACCTCGGCGAGCATCGTCCCGACATCTCAGCATGCCGTCGCGTGTGCAAGCAGTTCAAGGAGCTCAGCTCGCCCTTCCTCATCACCAAGGTCGTCCTGGCCAGGCGACTCACCGAAATAGCAAAGGCCCAAGAAGTGGCCGCTCACCCTTACTTTAGCCGCCACGTCACCACACTCATCTACGACGTGAGCTACTTTGACCCGTACAGCGCGGAAATCTACGAAAACTACGTCGACGACTGCGAAAGCATCGAAGATAGTGGCGTCCGCCGTTTCCTCGACGAAGAGTGGTATAGGCGCTCGAAAGCAGAAGCCGACTACCACAAGTTCCTTCGCAACAACACTGGCAAGCCATGCGCCGAGGCCGCGAGGACCTATTTCTGGCGTCTCGGTACGCCCATATCTGACGAGCAGGCATGGAGGATGATCGACTTGGACTCCATGGCCGGCACGGCAAATCAGCTCGCAGACGTTGGCGACCGCATGGGGGCTCGCCAGAGCTTTCCCATCTACAAGAGGCTTCAAAAGTACCATGAAGACCTCGACACCAACCACGAATGGCCTCGTATCATTCAACAGGTAATCAGCTGTCTCCCCAGACTACGCCACGTCCACTTCACAGACTACCGCGAACTTGCGCGCGAAGGCGAATGCTACATGGCTCTCTGCTCACGCTTGTTCGGCAATGTCCGTGAGCCTGAGCGATGGAACAACCTCGAACACAACGGCGAAGTCACAGAAGACATCCTCGAAGCGTGGAATACCATCGCGGAGGTCAAGCCAGACCTCCGCGCCGTCACTCTCGGCATTCATCCATTTGAACAGCGCTGCAACTCCACAGATCCTTTGGCGCTGTTCAAAGAAACTCAATTCCTGTCCACGGACGAGCTCAAGGATCACCCGAAAAGGCTGAACGATTCCCACCACGAGTTCCTCCAAAATACCGACCTCAGCCGCTACAGACTCAATGGTGACCCGATCCCCTCCCGCGACTGGCCACGCCTCTTTAACGGCCTCAAATCCCTTCGCCTCCCCATCTTCTTCGAAGACTCCCTTCCCCCAGCAAACGCAGGCATCGGCCCTGAACTCCGCCGCATCTTCAACGCGATCCCAGACACAATCGTCCACCTCGCACTCGCCGCAAAAGGCCCCATCGACGGCTTCCTCCAAAACCAGGGCGACGTAACAAGCCTGCAAACCCTCCAGCCCTTCAACGACCTCGTCGCCACCCGCCACTTCCCCTGCCTCCGCACCCTCGAGCTCGAAGGCTGGGTCACGGACTACAAGACGCTCGTCAAAGTCCTCGGCGCCCACGCCTCCACCCTCCGCACCCTACACCTCATTAACATCTTCTGCGTCGGCGAGCTGCACCCCACCAGCGATGCCGCCGAGTTCGGCGAAGCAGACAGCACCGCCGCCTTCGGCGACTTCATCCGCACGAACCTCCACCTCTCGGGCATCGAAGTCTACCTCTTCGAGCACCAATTCTACCCTTCCTCCGCCCCGGAAGAATCCCGTGCCAACCTCGCCGCGAACTTGGCCTCCCTCGTCGAGGGCCTGGATCAAGAATCCTGGGTCGTCGACCCCCTCGAAACGACCCAAGGCGACTGGGATGAAGACAGCGTCGTCAAAGACGACCGCCAGTTCGCCGATGACGATCACTCGCAACCGGACGTTATCGACGCGCCGAGGTTGGAGAGACTGTGTCTGGACGGGCGCGCGAATCTGGTGCATCGGAGGGTGAGACCCGGGCCGAGCAGGGTTCCTCTCCCGCAGCCGCTGACTAGGAGTTGGTTGGAGATGGAAGAGGAGCCGAGGCATCGGTGGTGTGGGCCGGGGTATTATTGGACAAGGAGGGCTGCTTATCGTTGATGAGGAGTGGAGAAACATTGGAGAGAAATTGGTGATTTGTATAGAGGGAGATTGTAAATACCGTTAATTGAGCGGAATGAATTGAGCTGAAGATTCTCGAAGGTCAGAGCAATATTGCCATTGGTGAGAATATAATGCCGCTACGCAATGTGCGCGGAACGTGTCAAGGCTTGAGGTATGCTTTCGATGATACTGAGTGTTGGTGGATGGGCCGATACAATACGGTCGCTGCACAATTCGGTTGAGATATGATCAGGTCGTCGATGGTCTTTCTGTGGTACTGCACCATGGTTGACGTGGCGAAGATATATGGTAGCGTTGCAATGGAGATGGAAAGCCATGAGCTGCTAGTTATGGATCTCGACGGCCTGCGTGAAAGTTTCTTCAATCAGCAGGTATGGTCGCTGTGCAGTGGTGAAGATACATAGTCGCTGCGCAACAGCTCCGAAGCTCGTAGCTTTACATCTACGGCCTCACGGGTTAGCAAGGAGGTCGATATGTTGAGGACGTATATACCCTGCGTAATTCAATAGGGAGCTGTTGGTCTTTTATAAGCTTTTGATGGCCTGTATATTTGCTAATGTGGCTGGAATGTGAAGAACATGTCTGATTCTCATTTAGAGCAAGCGAATTGCGGTCAACTCTGCCGCTCTTAAATCTTGATGGTCTTGAAAAGGAATGTCGGACGGCCACAAAGTGTATACTTCGGCCCCTATGTTTTGGAATCTATCCGGGCCTTCTCTGGAGGTGATATACGAGTCTCCTTCAACGGAAAGATGCGGATTGTAAAGAACAATAGGCTTCCATAAGCAAGGGCATATGTTATATGAGAACGAAAGTGAAAGTCTTGCGATGGAAGATAGCCCGTCAGTGCTCTTTTTGCAAAGAAGTTAAGGTAAGATTGACAACAAGTAGCCCCACCTGCAGACCGGCAGCGGTTCGGAAGACTCGTGTTGACAGACGGAACGACTTGTTTACCACCCTACACACACCACACTGATTGACTCGACGAAACCGAGTCATCACACTCGAGCATAGTCTACAGCAGCTACATTCAGACACATCGAATCATTTTCTACGAGCCACGCCACTCGAAGCAGTCGCCTAAGATGGCGGATATCTGTGTAGGCAAAGCGAAATTCCAGAGACCTGCATCAAAGACACCTTTCATGAAGTTGCCCGAAGAGTTGAATACAAAGATCTTCGACCTCGCCTTTGGAGAGCGCAGCCGAGATGTCGCAAGCAGCCGTCTCGCATGTCAACACCTGTTCGTCCTCTGCTCGCCGTACCTCATCGGGACCGCCGTAGTGGCCAAGCGCGACAAAACTCGCAAGAAACTCAAAGAAGTCATGCGTCACCCATACTTCCACAAGCACGTAACGCACTTTCTCTGGGATGCGAGCGAGTTCGACACGAAAATAGCAACTCACGATGGAGAGTACAGCGGAAGGTACGTCGAAGATCCGCACCTCAAGAGATACCGTGTCACACGTAGTGATATGGTTCAATCCAACAGAGACGATCGAATTGAGTACGTCAAATGCAACAGGAGAGATCCTGGCAACTCGCAATGGAAGGCTCTTGTCCGGTCCCACTCTGGCTTCGACCCGCCGATCGATGAGGCTCGCGTCGCGGAGTTTTCGATGGAAGAAAAGCTTGACCTATCCGGCCGTATGGGGGAGTTCTACAGCATCGGGAGTTACTTTGGGAAAATGAATTACGCCACCCGCCTTCGGGAACAAGAACAGCACGCCAGTAATGGGCATTTGTTTCGTGAGGCTCTCATGGTCTTTGAGTCGCTAGCACATGTGTCTTTCTCGGACTTCCGGGCATTGGCGTATCCTGACGAGAGCTATGCCGACCTGTGCCAACAATTGTTCGGCGTTATGGCCTGTCCAAACTTCTCTGTACGCGGACGTGCAGAAGAATTTCCAAGCTTTCTCCGAAATCCGCAGCGAGGAAGCTGGAAGTCGATCTGCATCGGGCACCACCCTTTCCTGGGTAATGCGTTCGACAAAATCCACGAGGGGGAGGCGCGTGATTGGAATCATAGGCTCGGACATTGTCGTCTTGATGAGATACTATCAACAGAGGAATTGCGACTTTCCGTCAGCTCTAACGGATGGCACGAAAATTCGATCAAGCACATGCAGTGGGGGTTTGGTATCAACATGATGTCTAAACTTCGGGAGCTGGAGCTGAATTTCGACGACCTGCGTGCTGAAGAGGCGCTTGGGGACCGGGACTCGTACGATCGAGCCATACCCTTCGACAGGGCGAGATATGATTCATTTCACGAGCAGTGGAGCAAAGGATCACACCCGCATGTACTGTTCCGGAACCTCCTGGCTACTAAAAGTCATAGGTTCAAAAGTCTCCAGATCCTGACGCTTCGCAACTTCACGTTCGAGCAGGAAGCGATGCACGACTTACTCGTAGGCCTCGAAAGTCTACACACGCTACACCTTATCGACTGTTTGTCACTTGGTACCTACGACGGCTTCTTCAAAATGGCCAGAACAGCGTTGTCTGCTTCGCTCCGCCTTACCGACGTCGAGATCTACGGCCTCAGATTCCTGGAATTCGATCATCAAGCAGAACCTCGCCCTGCGTTCGATCCAGAACTGCGAGACAGAACGCGTATCAAGCGTAGCCTGGACTACGACCTCGCCACCGCGTGTGGTCTTCTTCCTGAGTTCTACCCGTTTACAGTCTGAGACTGGCCTTGTGAACGCCCGGAGCTGGAAGATGCAGTCTTGGGCGGTCGCCCCAATAGCATCCTGAGAAAGGTGCGAGCTGCGTCTAATCAGGAGGCGAAAGAAGGCTGGGTAGACATCGCTGTTCGAGATTTGTAGCTCCACTCTATAGAGACAATGGAAAAACAAGCGTTTCGCAACAAATTCCTCAGCGGCAAGTGCTTCTCTAGATATATCTTAGGCTCCAAATAGCTGTCCATTGGGAGCTAAGAGGCAACTGGGCTGTCAATCTTTTCTCAATGTCGTACAGTTTGGCATTTGTGTCGATGACCCTGGAAAGTGGCTTGTGTTTGATAGTGGGGCAGCAAATCATGGACGGTCACTCGACGGCGATGAGGTGATAATCCTGTAAATCACTTCGAATGTCGTTGCTAAAGCAAAGATTGTGAGTTGCTGAGAGATCTGCTATCCTTGCCGAGCATTGCGGATGCGTCTATATGAGGCTAGCATGACGTACTGGAAAGGAAATGCCGATCATCCAGGATCTTCTTTTGTCCTTTGGATTTAGTGTTGACCGATTTGCGGTATTGCCATCTGTATTAACAAGTATCATCAGATTTGCACGTCTTTGAGAGCTGTGTATATTCAAGGCTTTGGTATCAGTATGGCATTAGGGACTGTCTTCTGAGCTCCCTTAAGTCAGAAAACTACGCATCGCTGTGATACATTATCTCAGTATTTGAAAACCGAATCATGACTACATCCACGAAGCTAGCAGTCGGGAATAGTGGATATATACGAAGACGAAATGCAGAGCTGCTACAAACCTCTACAACGGAATGATTTCAAACCTCCAGATAGTAAGAGCTTACCGCTCGTTCTTGTACACTTCTCTCATACCAATTAGTTGCGTCAGAATCTGCGGTCATTGATAGCACCATAGGAGATTTTGGAGATCGCTGTACGTGTCATGGTCGTCCATCGTTCGCTCTCCTGGAGGGCTCTGTCAATGGAAACTATATATTTGACATTGTGCACTTGGCCTTCATCAAAGCATTGGTGGTTTAGTGGTAAAATTGGCCGTTGCCATTCGAGATCTAGCATCTCAAATAATTCGGCCAGCCCCGGGTTCGATTCCCGGCCGATGCATTTTTGCTCCCTCCAGCACATGTGGGTTGATCCTTTTGTCCGCAAGGCCGCTGTTCGATCGTAGGATGAAGTGCTGTGGCGCTTGAATCGTTGGGGAAGAGTTGATAGGACGGGGTCGGTTAGGGACAGACTGGTCGCAGGTCGAGGCGTAAAGAAGCTGGTGTGAATTAGACAGTCACCTACGGGAGTAGGTTCTCGAGGTAGGGGTTACGTTGGAAGATGATTCCATTGGCATTATTGAGCTATACATCAAGCACTCTTTGCAGGCGATGCTGTTCCGTGGTAATACTGCCTCGTTCAGAGTGTGTTGTCTTTGCCATGGCGGAAAGCCGGAGGTGCTGCGAATGACCAAATTCCAATACACGGTTTCCTCAGAAGGACCGCGCGCAACCAAGTCATGATAGCTGGGTTTCTTGTGCTATGTCTTGAACAAACTCAGGACTAATATTGCTTATCGATGTAATGCTCATAGCTCGCTGGAAGTAAAGAGTGGAAGAACGAGCTAGACTGGATCGGGATGTGGAGATGGTGCTACGAAAGCAGAGAGAGGGGTAACTTTACAACGATCAGACTTGCAACATGTCCTGATCACGCCGATGTTCTTACGATGAAGTCACGATTATACAATACTGCTCATATCATTTACTGGACATATACTTGCTAGTGCGGAGTGTGGCTGGCACAAGGGAGCATCGAGGTCGAATCAAGCAGCGTTCTTTGCTGAGACTCTAAGTTGGGGCAAGCAGGGCGGTGTACTTTGACACGAGACTCGTTCATCAACACAGGCAACAGTATGGCATTTGAGTCTTTCTTCGTCTCTGTGGCCACCATAGTGGGTGCCATCACTCTGATCAAGCTGGTCTACAACGCTAGCTTTATTCTCTGGCTCTACATCCTCCGCCCGTCGCAACTCCACAAATATCGAGATGCTGAACTATCATCCTGGGCTCTTGTAACAGGCTCAAGCGATGGCATCGGCTTGGAGCTTGCTCGCGAACTACTCGCGCAGGGATTCAATGTCCTCATCCATGGCCGCAACGAGACCAAGTTGGAGGGCGTGAAGAAGTCGCTTCTGGAGCAATATCCCGAACGTTCAGCGGAGATCATCGTCGCTGACGCTGCGGACGCAAATGTGGATTACAAAGCCATCGTCAAGAAAGCCAACTCAGTCTCTGGACCACTTACCGTGCTCATCAACTGCGTCGGCGGCATCACCACGAATCCAATCTACCTCCCGCTGGACGGACTCTCCGGCGCGGACATCGACACCAATATTGCCATCAACGCGCGCTTCCCGACACGTCTAACATCAGCTCTCCTGCCAACGCTCAAAGCGAACTCGCCGTCCTTGATCATCAACGCAGGTTCGTACGCCGGCATCTTCGGCCTCCCATACATCGCCACCTATACAGCAACCAAAGCCTACATCCACACATTCACAAGAGCGCTTCGCGCAGAACTGGAATGCGACGGCTTCCACGATGTGGAAGTCATGGGCAGCGTAATTGGCGACACGGCCAGTTCGCGCAACGAAGCTGCAAACAACGGCCTAAAGGTTCCTGCTTCTTCTTGCGCCAAAGGCATGCTCGCCAAAGCTGGCTGCGGCGAGACTCTTGTTGCGCCAGACTTTAGGCATTGGATCACTGGGCTCATTGTGTTGAGTCTGCCTGATGGCGTCGGCAGGAAAATCATGCTTCCAGAATTGCGGAAGAGGAGACAAGAGGAGATTAGCAAGATTGAGGAACAGAAAAAAGGGAAGTGATCCTGCAGTTTTCTGGTGGTGCTTGAGAGAGGAGTGGCGGCATTGCCTTAGGGCTCTTGAGCCAATTCGGGACAATCTCGGGACATCTCGGCCGCCGAAGCTTTCTGCAGGGAAGAGATTTTCTTCAACACCATGGTACAAGAACTGTTACTGCCGTTCCTCTTCAACAATCACAGGTCGGCTGGCCCAATGGCAAGGCGCTTGACTACGAATCAAGAGATTGCAGGTTCGATCCCTGCGTCGATCAACATTCACCCTCCTTTTGAAGGAGTTACTCTTTTGCCCTTTTGCACGCTGCAGATAGCGACTGTACATCAATATGACGCTATCGTCGTGTCAAGTCTGCAGGAATCTGCAACGTAGTGGCATACTTTTTGGGCAGTATGTCTGCAGTCGTTCGCCGTGGTTGTGCTGGTACGGCTACTGCTTGTTCTACCCAGCGTGGTGGAAGCTGCTCGTACCATTGTATATACAATTCATATGAACCATAGATCTGTATCGAAGGACCTAAAATGAATTGCTACGATATCAAATTTGTAGCACTTTGTACTTGCTGATCACATCGTGATGGCTTGCGTCAAATCTCTATTAGTCTTTGCCAGATCATCCTGACGCTGTTCACGAGACTATAGAGATAACTACATCACATAGACAAACAATTATTTCAATTATGCGCATCAACGCAATTACAGATAGCTCTATACTAGACTGCAGATGATGCACACTGTACCGAGATGCATAGCTGACACGGATCCGGCTGTATACAACAAAAGCCGCGAGCCAATCATAAGCTGGCAATAATTCGGCGCAGTCAGGATACGAGGAAGTCAGCTGAAGGACCAGGGACCCAGATTTCAATTAGGCAAATCTTATAGCCAACATACTCATAACAGGCCCATGCAACGGGCTTGGTTTGCATTGGCTTCAGCCGCACGCCAAAATTCGCCGCAGCGATTGGGCCAAGGACAACATAGTCTATTCTCGTATACTGCGATGAGAATTGTGCCTTTTTCGGTTTGTGGTCGTGTCTAGCGGAGGTTCAGCCCTCTTCATGTGGAGCAATATGCTGTGTATAAATGCAATGGGAGCTGCTTTCAATACAGAATAAGCGGCTCTTCACACTGTATCGTTACTTCCCAGCTTCATGTTACAGTCCTCATACTCTCCAGCATCTAAATAGCATCATCCACTGCCCAACATGCGCTTCTCCCTTCCAGCCATCGCCCTAGCAGCATCCACCCTCCTGCCCTTCGCACACGCGAACTTCGACGTCTACCGCGTAAAGTCCATCAAGCCATACGCTCAGGGTGGCACCTCTCTCGGCTGGATGATCTTCGCGGCGGAACCTTCCTGCGACACTGTCGTCAAGAGAGCCACGGCCAACGGTTGGTGGGAGAGCTCCAACGATGTTTCTGGAGACAAATACGGTTTCCGCTGCAAGGGTGATGGGTGCCGGACGCAGTCGTCGCCGAGCGATGTTGATATTCTGGAGATGAACCTCAATTCTGTGCATCACTACAGTGAGTCTTTCAGAGGTCTGTGCCCGCGGGCGGCGATCATGAGCTGACGGGTTGGTTGCTAGCGATTTACAAGGAGTATGGTCTCTCCATGGTTGGATGTGAGTTGCGTTACAATTCCCTTCAAAGAGAGGATAAATTCTCGTGGAGGTTCCCCCTGTTCTTTGTATGATAGCTGACTTGACACTTTCCTGCAGTGGATGGCAAGGTATACGGAAACTGCGTCGTTTTCCCGCATGGCGACTTCGACTGCCCACTCGAAGCTGGATCGTCTTCAAGCTTTGTCGGCTGGCGGAAGTTCCGATGCCTCAATGAAGGGATTCAACCTTCTGAGTGAAGATCCGGCGATGGTTTGTGTCGCGGTTGCGTTTGGCGGAATGCATGGCATTGGTAATTGATCTTGGCGGCATAGTTGGTGGGTATAGAGGAACAAGGTACGCTCTGCTGGCGTTTGAGGCTGTCGCTAGATCCTGCTTTATGCGTATTGTGCATGTATGCAGGCTCAATCCGTCAAGCCACATGTTGCGGCGATGAAGCTTATTGATGGACCGCATGGAATTGCTGCTTCGGCTCCAGCCTTGCAGCCTTCTGGAAGATTGTTAGCATTAGCTTCTCGACGCACTCCACCTTCAAATCTCTCTTATCACATTCCCTTCTTGCAATGCTGGACTCATCCCATTACATCACATCTGCCTTCAGTCGGAGGCAAAGCAGTCGAGATGGATGTGAGCGAAAGTTCAGGCACTTTAGACCTGCGATTCAGATGGTGGCTCACACGGAAACACTTGGTCTTTGGTACCTCGCAAGGCATGGAGCAGTCACCTCGGACTGCTGAGATGCCGTATCGCGTCCAAGATCTCCGTCCGGATACATCAACTTCCGCAGTCTCTCGTACTTTGAGCAAGCTGCGCTTGAAGACGGAGTCTGCGCAACCCGAATGCGCATCACACCACCTTGGCCGCCACTGCTCTCACGGTGCTCGCCTTTACCCAGACCAGAAATTAAGCCATGTTGTTAAGCCGGACAAGGTGAAGTGGAAAATGCTTGACCACAGCGAATCACTCAAAAGGACCGCTTCCTTCGGCACAGGCAAAAGCTTCTCCGCAGCCGAATCCACTGAGCTTATCTATACCACCTACCCTTTCGGGTCTAAACACACCCAACATCTATCTCGTTTAACACGCCAGTCATGCACACCACTACTACCTCACTTTGCAGTACGACGGTGGGTTTGCTTGTTCTGGTAGGCGCTACTTAAGCATTGCGCCGCTATAGCCAAGATGGCAGGAGCATCTTCACGCGGCTCCACAGCATGCAGTCTCGAGCCGCAGGGCAATGTGCCTTCTATCATGGTCTTGAAGTATTTAAAATGGTAGTACGTCGCCGCCGCCGCTGTGCTGGAGTAGTTGCTGTGTTCTCGAGCAGTTGCCCATTCTTTCGCTTGTTGCATTCTTTGCCACCATGAAGCTTCTCGTGCTCGCCTCGCTGCTCGCGGCGACTGTGTCCGCTCGCCGCCACCAGGACATGAACAACTGGCGATCCATGGGACACTTGCCTGGTAAAGACTGGGAGCCTGCGCGCGGTGTTGGCAATGCCACTTTCAAGCAGATCATCGACCACAACAACCCCGACCTTGGCACGTTCGAGCAGTTCTACTACTATGATACTACGTATTGGAAGGGACCAGGTATGTGAGCTTTTTTGTTTTTGGGTGGAGGTTGTGGTGTTGTTTTGCTTTTCACCGGTGGACATGCTGCTACGCATATTGGAGTGACCGGATCATTGTCGTCGACACACACACTGGACACATCTTTCGTGGCGACGTGGAGTGATAGTCTTCGTTTGCCTGACAAACGCCGAATACTGCACGTATCATGCACTGGACTTGCACCGCATTTCCAAATCGCACGACCACAACGTTTCCCCATTATGTTTGCGCCAATCAACGAACACTGTCACATCTCGGCACTCCGGCTATGTGACAGAGGAAGCATTTCTGGAATACCTCAAGCTTGATGTTCTTCGCAACCTTCACAACAGCTTGCTCGGCTATCCCGGCACGACAAACTCTTGTCACCACAGCCAACTACGGCACGAGCGCACATTTTTGTCACCGTCACCACTTGGTAGTGCAAGCTCTCTCGGCTATCCAAAGTTCAAATTCATCTTTGCCTCGCACAGGCCAACCCCGCTGATTTCGGCCTAACTCCACCGAATTTGACCAGAAAAAAAGCTGGAAAAGACCCACCATTGTACCCAGCCTTCATGAACCACACACCACCATCCTTTTCATCAACAACACCCTTGCCGGG